>CM038793.1:297682411-297998109 GCA_021764765.1 Vicia sativa
AAGCTAAAAGCCGAGAAAGCCAAACTAAAAGCTCACTATGGGAAGGAAATCCTGAAGCTGAAGCTGCATCAAGCCTTTGGATCGTCATCCGAAGAAGACGTTTAATTAGTTTAATTTAGTTTGTAATTTTATCATTTGTGTGAGCAATGCTCCAACAAAAAAACAATTGTTGTAATCTTCCTTCATTAATCAATAAAATTTGTGTTTTTCCATCCAAATATTTGCCAGAAATATCTCGTTTAGCGTAAATTCTTTGGAAATTTCTTTTCTTTACAATCATATTCATGCATCATACTTTGCATTTAAGTCTATCATCTAGAGTCTAATCATTCACAATTTTGAACTGTCATTTTTCCAGATAGAAAAATTGTCAAGCTGTCGCGTCTTAGAGTTTCTCGACTGCGTCCGCAGCCAACTCGAACGTACGATACCGGATCAAAAGAAGAAAAGTAATGGAGAATTTTGAGCAAGAAAACGTTGAACTCGTAGTACGGTAACTACACTACAAGAAGAAGTGGAGAGACTCACATCTTTGGTCAACTCGCTGCCACCAAGAAAGTCAACAAGCAAGATCGAGCAACAAAACCAAACAGAACTTCAGAGGATACTACTCCGGCCGGTTGTCACATCAAGAGTTCACCTTTCAAGATGCCGAGGGCTATCCATGGGAATGCCTTTAACTTCGCATTGAGTTCGCCAACCGACTTCTCAAACAACCTCGCTTGAAATACCTACTTTGCAGCAAAACGCTACATTCACTCCACAACGTGGAATAACTTTTCCACAAGTAACAATGTCGGTTTCTCAACCGATCATGTTGAACTCAACCTAGAAGACCCGGGAAATCACACGAGCGCTCGTGGTTCAATGGAGAATCTCCAGAACAACTCCTCAAAATGCAACTTGAGATAAAAACGATTCGAGGGAAAGAATTGTTTGGAAAAAACGCCAGATCTTTGCTTAGTTCCTCGTAAAAATACTCGAAATTCAAAGTCCCCGACTTTGAAAAGTACAAAGGAACTCTTGTCCTCGAGTCATCTCACAATGTATGCTAGAAAATGTCTACGTACAATGAGGATCATCACCGCTAATTCATTACTTCTGACGCCTCACCGGTGCCGCATCAAGTGGTACATGGGTTTAGACAGCACGAATATCCAAACATTCAACGACTTGGGTAAAGCCTTCGTACAGCAATATAAGTTCAACTTGGATATGGCTCCTGATAGGGATCAACTCCGCTCCATGTCTCAAAAGGAAAGAGAGACATTCAAGGAATATGCGCAACGATGGAGGGAAATTCGCCAAGTCAACCGCCCTTGAAGAGAAAGAGATGACTAAGGTATTCTTGAATACTCTAAACTCATTCTATTATGAGCGAATGATCTCTAGTGCTCCCGGAGACTTCAACGAAATGGTAAGCATGGGAATGCGACTAGAAGAGGGTGTTCGAACCGGACGTCTAACCAAGGAAGCAGGATCTTCTAGTAATACCAAGAAAATTGGAACTAGTTTTCAAAGGAAAAAAGAGCATGACGTAGTAATGGTATCCCGAGGGAAACCACGTAAGAATGTCATCCAACAACGATGTAGCTGCCATAGCACCCTCGTCAACACAACTCCGTGAATTGCTCAATTTCAACAAAATCAACAAACTCAACACCTCGTCACAGGCTCAGTTTCACAACCAAAACAGACGCTCGGGTCACCTCGACCCAATTCCCATGACGTACGTAACTTTACCTGCGCTTATAGAAAGGAATCTAATACAGACAAGGTTACCACCTCCGTCCCGAAAACTACCATGGTGGTACAAAACCGACGATCTTGCCCTTTCCACCAAGGGCACCAGCCATGACCTTGAGCATTGCATAGCATTGAAGGCGTAAAGAGATTAGTGAAGGCTAATCTTCTTTCCTTCGTAAACACAAGTCCGAATGTGCAAGCCAATCCACTTCCCACCATAGTGGACACTCGGTGAATCTAATGCTAAGGAATACGACGGTACCTTGTCATAGATGTAAACTTAGTCAAAGGAAACTTGGTGCATCTCCATGAAGCATACAAGAAATGAGTACCTTCACTAAGCACAATTATGCAACTTGCTATATCTGCTCCAAGAATATACATGGATGTCCCACCATAAGAGGATATTCAACATTTGTTAGACATTGGTGACCTACAAATTTACAAATAGATGATGAAAATCCGCGAAGTATCAACGTTGTGATCCCTTGTTTCAACATACCCGAGCATGTGGAGATCGCGCATGTGGTTCCAACATTCCAACATCTCCTTTGGTGATTTGCCCACCGGTCCTGTTCCGCATGCCTACCAGAGCAATTCCTTACCAAGACAATGCAACCTTGATAGAGGATGGGAAGGAGAAACCCATGCCTACACTTCCACTAATGTCAATATAACAAATCGGACGAGTAACGCGAAGTGGACGAGTACACGCTCCATTGCCACCAAAATCGCCTTCATCTCCTGTTGTTAAACAAAACCAAGTTAACATATCTTCTGAGAATCCTGCAACGATTCCCATTGTTAACCCAAGAACAAACATTGGTTCTACTGATGGAACCAACATCAACTCGACTTTGACGAGATAGAAACTAATCAAGAAGAGCGAATATCGAGTCGTAGACCAATTGATGCTCCTTCAAAAATTTCAATCTGTCTTTACTCCTTAACTCAAGCTCACCGAGAAGCTTTGATGAGAGTACTAGACCAGGCTTATGTGGATCACGATGTGACTACTGCACCAATTTGGAGGATCGCTCCAACATAACACCGCAATAATCGAGTTTTAGTGACGAAGAACTTCGGAAGAAGGAAAGATCACAACTTGGTCTTGCACATCTCGATGGTTTTCCGCATGATTCCCTATCCAATGTATTGGTGGATACAGCTCATCTTTAAACGTAATGCCAAAACGACGCCGCTCGCTTAGCTTACAAAGGAACGCCAATGAAGTTCAACGACATCATAGTAAGAGCTTTCGATGGATCGAGAAAGTCGCTTATTGGGAAAGTTGATCTCCCAATGACAATTGGCCTCACACTTTCAAAATTACGCTCCAAGTCATGGACGTACCGGTGCGTATAGTTGCTTGCTAGGAAGACCTTGGATCCACGATGTGGGCAATAACTTCTACTCCATCGAAATTAAAATTCATAAATGGAAAGTTGGTGACCATCGGTGAACAAGCTTTACTTGTAAGTCATCTGTCCAGTTTTTCCTTCATCACTGCCAATGACATTGAAGCGCCGCATCTCCTAGAAAATCCGTTAGAAGATGAATCTATTAAAAACAGATCATCTATCTCTTCATATAAAGAAGCGGCACAAATGGTGAAAGATGGCAATACTCGAGGATGGGGACAAGTTATCAAACCTGTCAAGAATGAAACGAAAGTCGGACTCGGGTTCACACCCGTATCCTCCAAAGAAAAACAGAAAGATGAAACACTTTCCCCGATCAAGGAAGTATTTCATAGTGGAGGTTTCTTAAACCCTGTTCCGCAAGAGGTTAATGTTGTAACCATTGAAGAGGATGAAGATGATCCATCTGAATCTGAAGAGTGGAGCACTTATTTGAATAGCCCTGAGTATGTGTCTCAAGAGGAATCATATGCACCGACTGATCAATTCAAAGACATGTCCTGCAAAGAACATGAAAATCCACCATCCTTGAAGTTTGGGATACCTTGGGAGAACCAAGTGGCAAATACGACTACATGGTGAAATACTCTGCGCCAGAAAGCTCAAAAATCCGGATCGAAGATATCCAACCCACAGGATGGGGTGATGACTTTGACTACCCTAGTCAATCAGAAGAGGAATACTCGTCTTCTCAAACTAATCAACAGATCGAGGTCCCAAATGAAGATCTCTGCTTCAACACGTCTGTGGATTTCACCAAGCCGATCCCGGTTACCACTACATCAACATGATCATGAAGATCAAGAGTATGATTCAGATACGATGCGGAAAGTGTCACGACAACGAGTCTCTTCACTCCAAGACGGAAGGAACATCCCGATTCAACACAAAGATCAACAGAAGCTATCTCTCATACTTCCCGATCTAAATCAAGAAGATCGCTTTAGCAGACCAAAGGAAAAGGCCATCGTCCGTAGTCTTCAAAGCCTTCACCAAAGAATCAAAGTTTACTCGAGGGTTAAACCAAGCGGAAAATTACCCGAGTACCTCGACTTCCAAGGAGTTCGTCACTATTGGAAACCTGTTGAAGTTAGGACTAATGTTCATAGCTCTAAGTAGTTTATCTTTGCTTTTTGTTTTGAACTCTCGCTTCGCCCAAAGCGAAGAGATGTTTTATAGGGTTTAGCTTTTAAATAATTTCTCTTTGTCTTGCCCAAGACAAATGAGTTTGTATTTTAGGGCCCTGTTCATATTGTGAAACATAAATAAAATGCGTTGTTTTGTTTCCACACTCTGTGTTTATTTTCATTTTTACCCTTTTCCGGAAATGATAATCCTAAAAAACATAATAATAAAAAAATCTTCAAAAAAAATCATAATGAAAAATTAATCTGCGACACTTTCACATTAACTTTCAAAAAAAAAATGATGATAAAAACTTTTTTTTTTTAATCAAACATAAATAAAAAATGTAGATTAAACAAATGGACAAATCCATTGAAAACAGTAACTCTACGCTCTTTCTCAACTTTGAAATTCCCTGTGAATTCGCTGAAGAAGAAGTTGAAGAAGAGATCCCGGATGAAATTTCTAGACTGCTAAAGCACGAGGAAAGGATCATTCAGCCTCACAAAGAACCTCTAGAAGCAATTAACTTGGGTTCTGAGGAAGATACAAAAGAAGTCAATATTGGAGCTTCACTCAACAGCAGTGTCAAAGGCAAACTGATAAGTCTTCTCAAAGAATACGTTGATGTGTTTGCTTGGTCCTACCAGACATGCCGGTTTGGATACCAAGATCGTGGAGCATCACTTGCCGTTAAGACCGAATGTCCGATTAAGCAAAAAGTGAGGAGAGTTCATCCCGAAATGGTGAGAAAATTAAAAGGAAGTTCAAAAACACCGATGGTTTCCTTGTCACTTCGAGTATCCTCAATGGCTAGCCAACATAGTACCGTATCCAAGAAAGATGGAAAGGTCGAATGTGTGTTGATTACCGGATTTGAACAAAGCTAGTCCAAAAGACGATTTCCCACTTCCGCATATCGACATGCTAGTGGATAGTCTCGCCAAATTCAACGTCTTTTCCTTCATGGACGGTTTCTCCGGTTATAATCAAATCGAATGGCTCCAAGACATGCGAAGACATCTTTCATCACGCCATGGGCACTTTTTCTACAAGGTAATGCCATTTGGATTAAAGAATGCGGCAACTTACGAGGGCAATGACTACTCTTTCATGATATGATGCACAAAGAGATCGAGGTCTACGTGGACGACATGATAGCAAAGTATGACACTGAAGAGGAACATATAGACTATCTCTTAAAGTTGTTTCAATGACTAAGGAAGTTTCAGCTCCGCCTGAATCCTAACAAATGCACCTTTGGGGTAAGATCAGGAAAACTCCTAGGTTTCATCGTCAGTCAAAGAGGAATTGAAGTTGACCCTGACAAAGTTAAGGCTATTCAGGAAATGCCTACGCCACGTACGGAAAAGCAAGTAAGAGGATTTCTTGGACGATTAAACTATATCTCCAGATTCATCTCTCAGATGACTGCTACCTGCGGGCCGATATTCAAGCTTCTACGCAAAGATCAAAAGGTTGTGTGGACAGCCGATTGCCAAAAAGCATTTGACAGTATCAAAGAATACCTGTCAAAACCACCAATACTGATCCCTCTAGTGGAAGGAAGACCATTGATCATATACCTTACCGTACTAGAAGAGTCCATGGGCTGCGTACTTGGACAACAAGACGAAACCGTGAAGGAGCATGCCATCTACTACACGAGTAAGAAGTTCACAGACTGTGAAACTCGTTACTCCATGCTCGAGAAAACATGTTGTGCTTTGGTATGGGCTTCAAAACGTCCTCGCCAATACATGATCAATCACATGACTTGGTTAATTTCCAAAATGGATCCAATCAAGTACATTTTTGAAAAGCCTGCCTTAACCGGGAGAATCGCTCGATGGCAAATGCTATTATCTGAATATGACATCCAGTACCGTGCCCAGAAAGCGGTTAAAGGAAGCATTCTCGCCGATCACTTGGCTTATCAACCACTCAACGAATACCAATCTCTCAAGTTTGACTTCCCAGACGAGGATGTTATGTACTTAAAGATGAAAGATTGTGACGAACCACTACACGAAGAAGGACCAGATCCAGAATCCAGATGGGGCCTAGTCTTCGATGGAGCCGTAAATGTTTTTGGCAATGGAATTGGGGCAGTCATCATCACTCCCGAGGGTTCTCATATCCCGTTTTCCGCCAGATTTCTATTTGATTGCACCAACAACATAGCAGAATATGAAGCATGCATCATGGGTATCGAAGAAGCCATCGACTTAAGGATCAAGATCCTTGATATATATGGGGATTCAGCCCTTGTGATCAATCAAATTAAAGACAAGTATGAAACTCATCATCTTGGTCTAATTCCTTACAGAGATTATGCAAGACGGTTGTTGACTTTCTTCAACAAAGTAGAACTGCATCATATCCCTCGAGAGCAAAATCGGATGGCAGACGCCTTGGCTACTCTATCTTCCATGTTCAAAGTCAATGATTGGAATGATGTGCCTAGAATTCGCATCAGACGCCTTGAAAGACCTGCATATGTGTTTGCAATGTACTTCGATGTAAGCCGTGGTTTCACGACATCAAACGTTTCCTTCAAACACGAGAGTACCCACTCGGGGCATCGTACAAGGATAAAAAAACTCTAAGGAGGCTTTCCAGGAATTTCTTCCTCAATGAAGATGTTCTATACAAAAGAAACTTCGACATGGTTACGCTTTATGCATGCATGCATGTGAAGCGACACAATCATCCAT
The DNA here is from genome assembly GCA_021764765.1 of Vicia sativa. Classification (NCBI taxonomy): domain Eukaryota; kingdom Viridiplantae; phylum Streptophyta; class Magnoliopsida; order Fabales; family Fabaceae; genus Vicia; species Vicia sativa. The sequence continues at coordinate 297,689,421 of CM038793.1, forward strand.
GAAGTGCATGAAGGGTCCTTTGGAACCTGTTGCACCCTAAATTTTACCTTGCTATTTTTCTACTTACATTGTATTTATATTAAATAAAAAAAGGTCATTCACTCATTGCATACGCATCATGCGTAGAGCATTTCGTTTCCAGGTTAGTTGTTTGATATCATGCATACCTCATTTTAATCTTTAATAAAATTTTCAATCATTTGTATTTTTGGCATATTTTGATATTTACATTTTCACTTTTTTTTTTAGTCAATGACAAGTTAATTCACATTTATTTTATATTTATATTTAATTGCATTTTATTTTGTTATTGTGGATAATTATACATTTCTTTTAAAAAATGATGATTAAGTGTGACTAAGAATTAAAATTGTATTAACATGATTTAGTTGTTATTTATTTATTTTATTTTCTCTCTCTCAATCAATTTATATTAATCTTCTAGGATAATTATTAGAGTAATATGTGGTAGTTAATTCAATTTTTGCATATTTGTAGCTATTCCACAAGTAGTTTTTATTATTTGATTGATTAAGTGAAATTTGTTTTTTTAATAATAATTACTCTTATTATTAATTGAATTTATTTTCTTTTAATTAATAAGTTTAATTGTTATTTAAATTCATATTTTTATTTCAAAATTGCATTAATTCTTTTTTTTGTTATTCTTTAGTCAAATCCAAAATTAGTCTCCCGTTGTTACAATTAACCAAGCCTTTTATATATCAGTACACATTTACATACCTCACATAATACAAAAAATATAATAATAGTATTACATTACATATATTGTATAAAAAAATACAAAAATTGTTATTTCACTCATCCTTCCACTACCTCCTTGCCTCCACCTCCTATACTACCTGCCAAGTTTACACAGAAAATTCAAACAAAATCAGTACAAAAACCTTCCACCATCCCACAAATTCATACAACAAACTTGTACAATTCCCTGCAAAACACAGAACAAAACAGTATCCCACTAGCCTGCTCCACTACTCAAATTCTAACAAATTCACAGCTCACAACTAGTCCTTGATCCTTATCCAAAATCCTCACTAATTCCTCTATTGCCCTCCACCTCTTGCTTTATAAGATACAAAATCTCTCTACTTCAAGGACCTTCCGAAGACACCCACATCGTAACCACCAATAACACTTCATACCCTTCATACTCACCTCCTTCCAGTCCACCCTCCAAATCCATCCTCACTTCTTCCTAATATCCAAATGTCTCTCACCTTTCCATTAATCTACACCGCCATACTCCCTTAACAGCATCACAACTCAACTCTCTTGAACCTCACTGGTACATCTTCAACCAACACAAAATCAAACCGCACAACAATCGCAAACACGCCGCTCACAGACCGGAAGTAAGAACAAATCGAATCAGAATCCATAAGTCATACGCAGAAACCAGAAGTAGGCGAAAAGACAGAGCACAAACTGCAAATCAAAGAAGAACTCGGATTCGTGAAAAGCTTACCAGAGGAGAAGGTTTGGGGTTTCACTGTTTGTTTCCGTTCGTTTTAGAATTTCGTTGTTGATTTCGTTTCTTCATAATTTTCTGCAATTTGGTGCTTGTAAATCCGAACAATAATGAAAGATTTGAGGTTATTGGGATGAAGAGTTTTGTTTTCAATTGTTGTGTGTTCTTCCATGGCCACCGATAGAGAAAGACGAAGCGTGAAGCGATGATGAAGCAGAGAGAGAAAGAGATTTGTTGGCCATAAAAGCAGAGCGTACATGAGTGAGAGAGTATATGTTTTATCTGATTTTTAGTTTAAAAAATAATAATAATAATAATAATAATAATAATAATAATAATAATAATAATAATAATAATAATAATAATAATAATAATGATAGTAGCAAGGAGGCAAGTGGTGGCTGCTATAGGTTACTAGGGTTTTGAAATCAAATTTCAGTTGGGCCTTTACCCGAAATATTTTTAGCCCAACCCGTTTTTTACTTCTTTCCACCTTCAGACACCCCACTGGTCCATAATAATGTTTTGCTAATTAGGATTTTTTTTTCTTTTCACAAAATATCAAAATATTTATTTAGATATATTTATGTTTCTATCTAATATTTAAAACAAAAAAAACATGGTGCTATGGTATTTAGGTAAATCATTAGAGGATAGCCCGACGATTTAATTAAAATGTAAAGTATTTGGGCCATTAGAGGGTAACCCAATGACTTAAATACTTTATTTCATACACTTGATAAAAGTGAACTTTGTTTCACCTCACTCTTTTCATAATAAAGATTTTGGATGAGAGATGATCGGTTGACCTCAATCACCAATCTCGAGTATTGAATCGTTAGAGGATAGCCCAACGTTTTGGTACTTGTCATCCACAATTTAAAATCAATTCCAACACATTCAATAACTTTTGTGCGCTCTAAGCACCTTTACCTTTAAACCATTTTTAAGATTAGACATGATTCATTTACAATTGAGATGTTCTTTCCTCTATTCCCAAGGTTTTCGACTTCTCCGCTTGAGTACTAGAGGTGTTCTCAAACCCTCCCTCATGTTGGTGCATAGTCCTTTATTCTTTATCACACCTTGTGGACGTTAGACGATTCTTCTCCTTTAAAAATGATGACTTGTCTTTTCATTTAAAATTAATCAACAAACCATCATTTTCTAGAAGAACTACGGAGTTTTGACTTTCCCATTGCACGAGGGAATACGTAGGCACGCGGTTTCAAAACCGTGTCAAACTCAAAAATAATAAAAACATTTCTTCTCCCTTTCTTTCTCATTTCAAACTTAGAAGATCGTAAAATTTTCACACTAACACACAACCACACTTTGAACTAAATGGGTACCATCGAGTACGATGGATGTAAGGGGTGCTAATACCTTCCCCTTGCATAACCAACTCCCGAACCTATATCTCTTTAATCTCGTAGACCGTCTTATCCTTATCTGTCGTGGGTTTTATCTATATTTTCCCGTTCTTCTTTTAGGACAAATAAAATTAGGTGGCGATTTCACCGTTTTTTTTGAAAATTAAATTCTAATGATTTTTTTAAAAAACGAGTTGCTTCAGTTGGCGACTTCACTGGGGACATTTTCTCAAGCGAGTTAACCCTAGTTTAGTTCTTTATGTGGTTATGTGCTTATCGTTTTATTTTACTTTCTTCTTTGTACTTTATCTTATGTTTATGTTTCGGTTATTTATTTTTCTATGCTTCATTTATTATCTTGTTTATATATCCATTGTGTGGGAATTCCTGATGGGATTATTAATGCATAGATAAGCCCACTACCCAGGCTTCTAGGTCACCTTTTTAGGAATAGAGGGGTTGCGTAGCCTAGGTCCACCTGACTCCATTGTCTTGTTGGCCCGAAGCGAAGACTCCGGCTTAGAGTTGGTTTTTTTAAGGAGGTTGTTGGCCCGCGATAGCGCAGGACATCAATCTTTGGACAAATGACCTATAACTCTAAGTTTGTTCATGTTGTCCTAACCAAGACCAAACGCTCAAATTTTTGAATTTCGAGCATCCCATTAAGAGCCGTTTCTTGGGGTATACTTTTCCAAATACTATTACCACGTAGGCCTCTCGCGTGATGATAGTGTTTGTTAAAAGGGGATCTAAGACTCCAAGAAACACTTAGCAGAAAACTTTAGAACTGTCCCACGGGGAATTATTGGGTAGAAAACTTAAAGCCATCCTATCATAGGATCCCACCTAATTAAGTTGTTTGATTACCTGTACCATCCTTGTTTCACATTTTTGTGAACCTGTTACTATCATTATGTTGCATTCCATTTGTGTATGTGACATTGCATTTCATCACATCTTTTGCATTAATAACATTACATTTCATTGCATAATATGCATGTTTCATACATTCAAGTTGTCGAAAGACTCATTTTGTTTGTCTCCGTCTTCAGTTGTTGATTTACCGTCAAGCTGATTCCTCTGCACAAGCACGGAACTAGAGCCAACGTCAAGAGAAGAATGGAATACCAAGAACAACACAATGCAGAAGTCCAAATGGAAATTGATGAGTTGAAGTCAGGCATGACTAAACTTACTGAAATGATGCAAGTTCTGATCGCCAGAGGTGAACAACCTCAAAGGACTGTAATTTCTGAAGTCTCAGCTGCTGTTGTTGATCCCCAATCTTCTCAAATGCCAGTTACTACTTGGCCAGAATTTGGGTTACCCCGAAATTACGTTCCACCTACTACAACTACTCCAATGGTTGGCGAGTCTTCCCGGCCAGTTTTCCAGGCTCCAGTTTTCACTGAGCCTCAACCGATCATGCATACTGCTCCTCATCGACCTTTTGTGCATCAACCTACTGCACAAGTTGCTTATGAGAACCCTCTCTTTGATTACCGTGCTGACACTCCACGAAGTGTGAGTCAAGAAGATTTTGATGAACTTGAAGAAGTCCGCGAGCAATATCAGACTCTGGAAAGAAGGATGAGAGCTATGGAAGGCAACGATGTCTTTGGTATTGCTGCAGAGAACATGTGTTTGGTTTCTGATCTGGTTATGCCTCATAAGTTCAAAACTCCTGATTTCGAGAAATACAAGGGGCACACTTGTCCAAAAAGTCATTTGCTGATGTACTTCAGGAAAATGTCTGCTTATACGAGGAATGACAAGCTTCTTATCCACTGTTTCCAAGACAGCCTGAGTGGAGCTTCATTGAAATGGTATATGGGACTTGAGAAAGACCATATTCAATGCTTCCAGGATCTGATTAATGCTTTCATGAAACAATACCACTACAATCTTGACATGGCTCCTGATCGCCGTCAATTGCAAAATATGTCTCAAAGTGATAAGGAATCTTTTAAGGAATACGCTAAACGGTGGAGAGAGTTGGCCTCACAAGTTGAACCACCTTTATCTGAGAAGGAGCTCACTGGTTTGTTTATGGATACCTTATCTCCTTTCTATTGGGAGAAGATGATTGGTAGCGTTTCCTCTCGCTTCACAGATTTGGTGATTATTGGCCAAAGGCTAGAAGAGAGAATCAAGAGAGGAAAAGTGTCTGTTGCTGGCGAATCCTCTAGTGGTGCCAAGAAATCTTTTGGAAACTTCCATAAGAAGAAAGATGGTGAAACTAATGCTGTCAGAATTGAAAGAGGAGGACCTCGCCGTAGGCCTCAATACTATGACCAACCACAAGTAGATGCCGTCACTTCTGCAGTCAAGGCTCAACCAATTCAAATTCCTCAGCGCCAAACTGTTGGACAAAATCAGAACCGTAATGCAAGAAGTAGGGGTCAATTTGACCTTATCCCAATAACTTACACTGAATTGTATCCTCATTTGGTTGAATTAAGTCTAATCACAACTAGACCTCTGACTCCTCCAGATCCTCTCCCAGTCGGATTCAGGACTGATCTTCATTGTGAGTTCCATCAGGGAGCTGCTGGTCACGATTTGGAACGCTGCTTTGCGCTGAAGGCTAGGGTTCAAGAGCTAGTCAGAAGCAAGGAGATAAATTTTGGAGATCCTCCACCAAATGTTATCAATAATCCATTGCCAGGAAAAAGTGGCTGAAGACGGGTCAGAATATCCCAAGTCACCTCTTAAAGCCAGTGTTTCAGACAGGACAGCTCATCCTTGTAACTGATTAGTCACTAGGCCATGTTTCTTTCTGTTTGCATTTTCCTTTTGTTTATGTTAAAATTGTTGCTTTCAACTCTTGTTTGTAATTTCGTGTTGATTTTAATGAAATGAGCATTGCACTGTTTTGATTCAAACCATCTACATTTATCGCTTTCAAAAATATATATTTTCCATGTTTAATTTCTTTACTGAACTCTTGATTTTGCAAAGATTGGAGGGAAGATGATAAAAACAAGATACCCATAATTGATGTTGGTATGTTTTCGAATAAACTTTGCTGATGATATACAAGCATTGTTTCAATTCCCAAACACCGGAGAAATAAGGAAGTTAAACCTTTGTCAACCCCTTCGAGCCTAGAAGTTGGAGTTTCTTTTTATACAAAAAAACCCGCATTTTTAACCTGGGGCAGGGTAATTCTCAGTTTAATTCGGATGTGCATTTATTCAAGACGCCTTTCAATAAAGGTTGTATTCAATCAGCTTTCGTTCACACATCAAAGAAGTGCCGAATATGTCGTCCAAGTCAAAAAGTGATGATGATGGTTCCCCGTAATCTTTAAGTCAAGCAGTCACTGTCTTTCAAAAAAATATATATATCAAAAGAAAAAGCCGCCAAGTTAAAATTAAAAGGCAACTTAGGCAACCAATTTAGGCAAAAGTTAGGGATGACAAATTCAAACAAGAGTTGACAAAAGTCCTCAAACAGCAAAAAAATGTTGCAAAAAGTGACTGCCATTTCAAGAATCTATCAACTTCTGAGCCATCATCAATATCGGTGTACAATCCAAAACCTCTTGGAAACTAAATGCACAATCTGAGTTAACTGAGCGTAGGGCTGAAGAACATCACGAAGATTGGGTTGGGTACAAATAAATTTTGAGCCTTTATCCTTTATCTCTTAAACCGTGAACCAGACCACTTTACAACCCTCAAAAGACCTAATTGAAGCCAGGTTTCTTTTGAAAGTATACTACAGCAAGGTTGCGTAATATGACTCCTAAGGTCTTTTGCAAATCAATTGTATTGGTATATCCATACTGTTGTTTTCTCTCTCACTTTTAAATTTTTTAAACCACTGTGTTTTAACCAGCGATCCATTTTCTATACAACAATTACATCATTTCAAAAAATGATTTTTATTTCAAAACTTTTGCATGAACTTTGCATTAAATTTGCCATGTTTGAATAAACAATTTTTGCTTGCAAATAAGCTTTCCTCATCAAGGAAGTCCAAACTGTTGAGAAACTTGGTCAGTGATCCTAATCAGGGGCAAGTATCTTTCAGATCTTATTGTAATCAGTTCAAGATTTGTTGCTCAGTGCAAGTCTTTCTCAGAATTGTTGCAATCAGAAGATCACTTTCAAGACCTATATTGGGGCACTCTTTTCCCCTCAGTCATTTCAAGAATTGAAGCCATGATCGGTTTATCCTCAACATTTAGCTAATCCGGGGTAATCCCCAAGTAGCGCTTCGACATTTCCTCCAAGGATCATCATTTCAATACAATTTACAAGGGCATTAGAAATGTTTCTCAAGACATTTTATCTCCAAGCAGAGTTGGTAGTGTTCTCCGTGTTGAGGAATCCGAGATCCCACTTCTGACACCAAAAAGAGTCAGTCTCCATTGTCATAAACGTCTGCATTACATACTACATGCATAGACCATTCATATATCATGCATCACAAAATCATGCATAGCAAGAGTGTTTTATCCTCATTTGCATTTCCTGAGGTCTTGTTGCAGTCAATATCTTACCTTTCAGTCAAAATCCAACTTACTTGATACCTACCACTCCAGTGCCATTCCTGGATGTTTGTGTCTTTTCGGTCCAGTGCCATTCCTGGATGTCTGTCTATTTTCACTCCAGTGCCATTCCTGGATGCCTTGTTTCACCCTTCATCTAAAGCTATTATTAGATGTCGAGCCTTTTTCATCCAAAGCCATTATTGGATGTTATGTCTCTCTCACTTTATTCAAAGCCATTATTGGATATTGTGATTTTTCTCCGTCTAAAGCAATTATTAGATGTGGAGTCCCTCCATCTAAAGCCATTATTGGATGTCGAGTCTTTTTTTCATCCCAAGCCATTATTGGATGTTATATCTTTCTCACTTTATTCAAAGCCATTATTGGATATTGTGATCTTTCTCCATCTAAAGCCATTATTAGATGTCGAGTCCCTCCATCTAAAGCCATTATTAGATGTCGAGTCTTTTTTCATCCAAAGCCATTATTGGGTGTTGTCTTCCGTGTTGTATTGGTCAATTTACCACAAATTTCTAATTTCGAGTCTATCCATATTCCCATAGTGTCTGTCTCATATCGTACATCATTAAAAAAATATGTCAAAAAAAAAAACATTGCATTTGGTGCTTTCTCATTATATTTTATTCACAGCATACCCATAGCATCTCAGGGCAAAATTTTGGGTTTTGATATTTAACTATCTCCCACTGCGATAATATGAAGCTTGATCATCTTCATATCATCTGGTTGAAGATAGTTAAATAGGGGCAACTGTTGCACCCCAAATTTTACCTTGCTATTTTTCTACTTACATTGTATTTATATTAAATAAAAAAAGGTCATTCACTCATTGCATACGCATCATGCGTAGAGCATTTCGTTTCCAGGTTAGTTGTTTGATATCATGCATACCTCATTTTAATCTTTAATAAAATTTTCAATCATTTGTATTTTTGGCATATTTTGATATTTACATTTTCACTTTTTTTTTTAGTCAATGACAAGTTAATTCACATTTATTTTATATTTATATTTAATTGCATTTTATTTTGTTATTGTGGATAATTATACATTTCTTTTAAAAAAATGATGATTAAGTGTGACTAAGAATTAAAATTGTATTAACATGATTTAGTTGTTATTTATTTATTTTATTTTCTCTCTCTCAATCAATTTATATTAATCTTCTAGGATAATTATTAGAGTAATATGTGGTAGTTAATTCAATTTTTGCATATTTGTAGCTATTCCACAAGTAGTTTTTATTATTTGATTGATTAAGTGAAATTTGTTTTTTTAATAATAATTACTCTTATTATTAATTGAATTTATTTTCTTTTAATTAATAAGTTTAATTGTTATTTAAATTCATATTTTTATTTCAAAATTGCATTAATTCTTTTTTTGTTATTCTTTAGTCAAATCCAAAATTAGTCTCCCATTGTTACAATTAACCAAGCCTTTTATATATCAGTACACATTTACATACCTCACATAATACAAAAAATATAATAATAGTATTACATTACATATATTGTATAAAAAAATACAAAAATTGTTATTTCACTCATCCTTCCACTACCTCCTTGCCTCCACCTCCTATACTACCTGCCAAGTTTACACAGAAAATTCAAACAAAATCAGTACAAAAACCTTCCACCATCCCACAAATTCATACAACAAACTTGTACAATTCCCTGCAAAACACAGAACAAAACAGTATCCCACTAGCCTGCTCCACTACTCAAATTCTAACAAATTCACAGCTCACAACTAGTCCTTGATCCTTATCCAAAATCCTCACTAATTCCTCTATTGCCCTCCACCTCTTGCTTTATAAGATACAAAATCTCTCTACTTCAAGGACCTTCCGAAGACACCCACATCGTAACCACCAATAACACTTCATACCCTTCATACTCACCTCCTTCCAGTCCACCCTCCAAATCCATCCTCACTTCTTCCTAATATCCAAATGTCTCTCACCTTTCCATTAATCTACACCGCCATACTCCCTTAACAACATCACAACTCAACTCTCTTGAACCTCACTGGTACATCTTCAACCAACACAAAATCAAACAGCACAACAATCACAAACACGCCGCTCACAGACCGGAAGTAAGAACAAATCGAATCAGAATCCATAAGTCATACGCAGAAACCAGAAGTAGGCGAAAAGACAGAGCACAAACTGCAAATCAAAGAAGAACTCGGATTCGTGAAAAGCTTACCAGAGGAGAAGGTTTGGGGTTTCACTGTTTGTTTCCGTTCGTTTTAGAATTTCGTTGTTGATTTCGTTTCTTCATAATTTTCTGCAATTTGGTGCTTGTAAATCCGAACAATAATGAAAGATTTGGGGTTATTGGGATGAAGAGTTTTGTTTTCAATTGTTGTGTGTTCTTCCATGGCCACCGATAGAGAAAGACGAAGCGTGAAGCGATGATGAAGCAGAGAGAGAAAGAGATTTGTTGGCCATAAAAGCAGAGCGTACATGAGTGAGAGAGTATATGTTTTATCTGATTTTTAGTTTAAAAAATAATAATAATAATAATAATAATAATAATAATAATAATAATAATGATAGTAGAAAGGAGGCAAGTGGTGGCTGCTATAGGTTACTAGGGTTTTGAAATCAAATTTCAGTTGGGCCTTTACCCGAAATATTTTTAGCCCAACCCGTTTTTTACTTCTTTCCACCTTCAGACACCCCACTGGTCCATAATAATGTTTTGCTAATTAGAATTTTTTTTTCTTTTCACAAAATATCAAAATATTTATTTAGATATATTTATGTTTCTATCTAATATTTAAAATGCCAAAAAAAATATTCTCTTTTAGTTAGTACTTCTTAAATTTATTTTCGTTAATTCTCGAATAATTATTTTAGTTCTTATTAGAATTGTAAATAAAATAGAAGTAATATATTTTAGATCTTCAAATTAATTTTCAAAGATACAAAAAATATATATAGATTTAGTTTTATTTCATTTTACTTACTCAAAACTTTATTTTTAAAAGAACAAAAAGATTTTATTTTTATTTTAGTTGTTAAGTTTTTTTTTTAGAAACAATATTCTTTTTGTTGATTGATACAAGCAATATATTTTAGATCTTCAAAATAATTTTCAAAGATACAAAATATATATATATATATATATATATATATTTAGTTTTATTTTATTTACTCAAAACTTTATTTTAAAAAAAAGAACATAAGATCTTAGGTTTAGAATTTATCTTATTTATTTTCTTATAAAAAATTCGTTTTTTTTAATTTTTATTTCAATACTTTAAAATTCTCAAAAATATTTTCTTTTAGCTATTTATCTCTTAGATTTATTTTTGTTAATTGTTGAATTGTTTCTATTCTTACTTGTAAATTTTACATGGACTTGTAATTTATTTCCGTCATCCCCATTTGTAAATTTGTCCCCCCATTCCCCACATGATGTAATAGTTTAGTAATTATTTTATCGCTTTATTTATTTAATTATTCATCACTCTCACAAACCAAAAAAACATTTCAAACTAATACTCGTGCGAGCCATTTTTTAACCTTGGGTTGACAAAGCTTCGAAGCGTCACAACGGCCACACATTTGTGCACACACCACGCTTACTCTTGGGCTTACAATGAGACCTTAATTGATTAGTTAAACATTACTTAATTATCTAATTAGGTTATTTAAAATTAATTAGTCCATCTAATTAATTTTATTAAACTAATTACTTGATTAAATTTTGTTTAATTAGTTGATTAAATTTATTTCGTGCATGCACTTACACAATGTAAATCGCTTTATCGTTTGTGTTGGCCACCTTGTATGGGCTTTGTCAATTTTACTTGTGATTTACAATTATCTCGATCCTATTCTTTCTCCATTCACCAAGCATTTAAAACACTTTCAATAAAAATCGACCCAACGTCGAGTCTTCTTCTCAAACCTCGATCCAACGTCGAGTTATTTTTCAAAAAATCAATTTTTCTACAAAACAAAAAAAACATGGTGCTATGGTATTTAAGTAAATCGTTAGAGGATAGCCCGACGATTTAATTAAAATGTAAAGTATTTGGGCCATTAGAGGGTAACCCAATGACTTAAATACTTTATTCCATACACTTGATAAAAGCGAACTTTGTTTCACCTCACTCTTTTCATAATAAAGATTTTGGATGAGAGATGGTCGGTTGACCTCAATCACCAATCTCGAGTATTGAATCGTTAGAGGATAGCCCAACGTTTTGGTACTTGTCATCCACAATTTAAAATCAATTCCAACACATTCAATAACTTTTGTGCGCTCTAAGCACCTTTACCTTTAAACCATTTTTAAGATTAGACATGATTCATTTACAATTGAGATGTTCTTTCCTCTATTCCCAAGGTTTTCGACTTCTCCGCTTGAGTACTAGAGGTGTTCTCAAACCCTCCCTCATGTTGGTGCGTAGTCCTTTATTCTTTATCACACCTTGTGGACGTTAGACGAGTCTTCTCCTTTAAAAATGATGACTTGTCTTTTCATTTAAAATTAATCAACAAACCATCATTTTCTAGAAGAACTACGGAGTTTTGACTTTCCCATTGCACGAGGGAATACGTAGGCACGCGGTTTCAAAACCGTGTCAAACTCAAAAATAATAAAAACATTTCTTCTCCCTTTCTTTCTCATTTCAAACTTAGAAGATCGTAAAATTTTCACACTAACACACAACCACACTTTGAACTAAATGGGTACCATCGAGTACGATGGATGTAAGGGGTGCTAAAGAATAAAGGACTATCACATTCTTTTTGAGCCTTGTGCCTTTTGTTTGCAATTCCTACTTTATTTTGTTTTGCAAAATAACGCTTTTATTGTGAAAATCACTTTTTGGAACTAAAATGTTTTAAATGAATTTTTACTTCAAAATTTTGAAACAAAAGCAAAATTCTCCTTTGAAACTATGAACACGGAAATAACTTCAACAGTTTCTCCATGAGTGTTTTGACCTCCGAAGGATAATGTAACTGTGTCGCACCCCAAAATTTACCCTCCTTTCCATAATCTTTCTGGGAATATTGGTTCATGTTCCTTTCTCTTGTATCCACCCAGATTATTTAAAACAAATGATTTGTCAAGGTACGATGATTGTGTTTGATGCAAATCCATCCGAATTTCAGTTCACAATTGCAAATTCCTGAAGCCCAAAGGAAGTTCAAGTTCTCGAGCCAATTGGAATGTTGGTTTATGATTTAGCAAATTGACCACGAGTTGGAGTTCAAAGGAAATTTTGAATTCTATTTGTGAAACAAGGCGAGATAGGATTATTGAATTTTTACAGCGACTCAAATGTTCAAATTATTGTTCAAATTCTAAGTCTTAAATTTACACCAACATTGGCAAGTTGAATTTTGAACACTTTTCAAATACGAGCTTCATTCAAATGTTCTAAACACGCTACAAGAATTCTTGCAAGCTTTGGAAAATTTTGCCGGGATTTGTTTCATTCAAAGTTCGCTACGAGAATAAGTTTATCAATATTTCCAAGTTATTACAAGCATGGAATGTTGGTGTTACTATTCAAAGATCGAAGAATATTCAAACCAAACTTGCTTTTATTCAAATTACCAAATTTTTGGTACAAGAGTAGTTCGAATTTGGAAAGTACACAAGTTCTCCAAAATGTTGAAACTTCTTACAATTTCAATCCTAAGTTCTACAATCCAAAATTCTACAAGTTTCTAAAGCGGTTACTACAGTGTTTACAAAGTCTTGAAGTTTCTTGGCCTTTTTCTTCGAATTGCAAGCTTTTCAACGTCGCGGTCATCCGGCTTCCTCTTCATCTTCGTGCCTAAACCACTTGACCATTGTCTTCATCTCGCCACATGAAACAAGAAAGGAAAATCGGGTTAGAAGTTACAAAACATAAACATAAAACAAATGCGAGAAATTATAAAAGGATTATGTTTTTGTCGAGGATCATCATTGGGTGTTTGGCGGGAATCAGGTTTAATGCTGAACCTCATAATCTCGAGCAAGATTAATCATCGGTGAGAATAAATCGCTTATTTACAAATCACGAAGGGATTCGGTTCACAAATAAGCCTAACTCAGGTTACTCATCATGGTTAGCGGTCTAATGATTCTAAACGGGCAGCAAGCATCATATGAGGCGACGGTTTAATGATTCTAAACAGGCAACAATGATTCTAACAGGCAGCAAGCATGAATGATAACAATTATGGATTCCCAACAGTTCACAGTTTACTAATCCCACAGTTCACTAATCCCACAGACAGCATAATCAAGGTAGCAGCAAGTAAGACAAAGGTTATGTTTATCAGCAGAATCAAGCCAACAACAGATATAGCAGAGTTGACAGAAGAAAAACAACATATACAAGCAACACAGGCAGCAGTGACATGAAAAAAGGAAAGAGTGTTTTCTAAGCATGTTTTCACCCAAAGGTGAAAAGGAGTGAAAACAGAAAAATGAGAGTTTCTGGGATAAAAACCAAAACCAAAAGTGTAGTATCTGAGGCATCAGTTTTGAGGAGAAAGAGGAAATTGGTATCTGTTCTATCAATTCATTGGGACCAGAAGAAGGCAAAGACAAGATAGCATCTGTTTTCCATCAGTCAAAAGGGGAGGGCAAGCATTCAACAGAAAGGTGAGAGCATCAGTTCAAACCATTGAAAATACACAAGTCCAAACCCTTATTCAAAAAAGAGAGAACCAGTTCCAAGCAAGGATACGATAGACAAAAACACAACCATTTCCAAAACCCCAAAAATACCAGAATCAGCAAGTATACGCAAAAACGAATTCCAAACCCAGTTCAAACCCAGGATCAAAAACATAACATTCATCATCATTTTCCCGAAAAAACAGCCAAACACCCTCAGAAAGAGTTTTTCAGAAAAACATATTCTGACAATTGAGAAAGAAGAAGAGTGAATCGAAACTGTCTCACCCGGAACGAGGTCGGGAAGCAAGCCTTCACAGCTGAAGCGTCTCCAGGGCTCAGGTACTTTCACCGTCGCCGGAATCGCCTTAAGCCTAGGGTTTCATTTTTCCCCTTTCCAACGAATCTGTAAACAGAAAGCAGAAAACAAATATTCAGAAATCGAGCATGCAAACAGAGTTGAGAAACGATGAGAGATGGAGAAGAAGATGAGAGATTCCAGAGAAACGATCGCGGTGAGGTTGAGGGAGATGAGTGGTTTCCGATCGCGGTGAGGTTGAGAGAGATGAGTGGTTTCCGATCGTGGTGAGAGAGAGAGAGAGACCGGTGAGGAAAACGGCGAGAGAGAGGACGAGAGTTTGAGGATGCACGCGAAGGTGAGGAACCCAGATCGGGCATGCACGCGTGAGGAAGAAACCAGAATGATTGTTGTTGTTTCATCAAACAACAACTCCTTCTTGTGTTTTATTATTATTTTATTTTTATTTTTATTTTACAATTTTTTTTCAAAAAAATAATAATAATGATATAAATAAATTATCCTATTTCCTTTTTTATAAAATTTCTTTTTTTATAAAATCTGGTGGTGACACCTTGTTTTTTTAAGAAAAAATCTATTTTTGTTTACTTTATTTTCATTATTTTGTTACTCTTAAATAATTTTAACAAAAATGATAATATTATGAATATGCATATGTGGTGTAATATTGTTGTTTTGGACCGTCGGAGTTTTGGATCGGAAGATTTGGTACTCGGTTCGCTAGCACATATGGAAGTATTTTGGACCAATCAAAGATCAGATGGTATTTTTTCTACTTCGCGGAATCACGACAATCAGGCTATCTCTGAACTTTCTATTTCAATTAATCCTATTTTGTCGTAAATAATTTTGTTGCGATGTACTAAATAATCATTGGATCTGATAGTTTTTGTTTGATGATTTATCGATTAAACTATTAGCCGATTTTTCATCAAACAGAAAAAATCATCTCTAATGATTATTTAAATTTCCGATTGTATTGTATGGCATTTTTGTCTGTTTACTTATTCACTCAGCAATTATTCACCATTGTACACTCCGCACACAAACCAAAACTAAAATCAATTCGATTCTGCTTTGATTGACTCATATGTCAATTTCCTAAAGGGTCTCATAGTGGGGGATGGGCATGGCCATCCTCACGAGATCGGTTAAAGCCCTTGTTGCTTTGATTGATCATAACCCGAAACAATATTGGTCTATATACCAATCACCATGCACCAGGGTCTCATGGTTGGGGATAGGAGCACCTATCCTCACGAGGTTAATCAAGTCCACATACTTGGTTAATCATAACCCGCTTCCATTCCATCTCAGCACGCGTGTCAGAACACTTTCGCAATTAAAGTTTCAAACCTCGATCCAACGTCGAGTGCATTTTCGAAATCTTTTTTTCATAATAAAGTACAAGTTTTTTAGTCGTTAGACGCTAGACTAATTGTTAAAAAACTTGTCCCCCAAACAAACTTTAGTCTTTAAGTCATTGGACGCTAGACCTGTGGCTTAAAGACTCCTAAATAACGTGAACTCGTTTCACTTCACTTTTTCTCAAGAAAACTTTTTGGGTGATAGACGACTTGTGCGAACTTTCGTTCCTCGGGTTTCTAGTATTTGAATCGTGAGACGCTAGCCTCGTTGTTCGGTACTTTTTTCATCCACATAAAAAACAATTCAACTCATTCAAATTCTTTTATCGCTCATACGCGATCATAAAAAACTCTTTTCGGATAAAGAGAGTGTAATAGTCGTTTCAAATGCGAACGAGGACTTAAGCTTTTCAAACAAACAAAACAAGTCCTAGTTCAAAGTATTTGAAATGTCTAAATGCACGATTTTTCTTATAAAATCAATACAACAAATTTAAAACCTTTTTAAGAGGAACTACAGAGTTTTGACTTTCCCATTGCACAAGGGAATATGTAGGCACACGGTTCCGAAACCGTGCCAAACTCAAAATAATAACAAACCATTTCTTTTCCTTTTGGTATTCATAACTTAGCAATAAACACACACACACAAACGCGTAGAGTTAAATGGGTCCCATCGAGTACGATGGATGTAAGGGGTGCTAATACCTTCCCCTTACATAACCGACTCCCGATCCCACTTTTTGGTCACGTAGACCGCCTTATCCGCTTGTTTGGGGTTTTATCTATATTTTCCCGTTCTTTTTAGAACAAATAAAATTAGGTGGCGATTTCACTGTTTTCGAGAATTAAAAGATTTTTGAAAATCGAGTTGCTTCAGTTGGCGACTTCACTGGGGACGATTTTAAAGTTATTTTTGACTAAGCGAGTCAACCCTAATTTAATTCTTCGCTTGTGTGTTTACTATTCATTGCCTATTATTTCTTTATATCCTGTTGATGTATTTTGATATTGGGGCATTTGTTTGGTTAAGGTTCATAGATAAGCCCAATACCCAGGCTTCTAGGAAACATAAGTTTAGAGTGGTTGAGTAGCTTAGGTCCATTGGACATCCGTGTTCCTTGGATCGACGTGAAGACCACGACTTAGAGTTGGTCTTTTTAAGGGAGTTATTGCATCGTACGATAGTGCGGGATGATAATTCTTGGACAAAGGGCCTATAACTCTAAGTATTAGGATGTCCAAAGTAAGCCGACCGCTCAAAGGATTTTTGAGTATCCCTTTAAGAGCCGATTATTGGAGTATACTTTTGGAAGTATTATCCCCACATAGTCCGATCGCGTGGTGATAATATTTCTAAAAAAAAGGGGATCTGAGACTCCGAGAAGCATTTAGCACAAAAACACTAGAACCAACCTTGTTTGGGGAATTGTGGGTAGACGTCGAAACCATGTCCGACCGTCCTTTTAAACCCTTGTGCTATTTGGCTTTACATGTGATTTTGCGCATAACATCAATATGTATCGCATCACATTGCATTCTTACATGCATTATCATCATTGCATTCTTACATGCATCACCATTATTGCATTCTTACATGCATTATCACCATCAGTGCATTCTTACATGCATTATCATCGTTGCATTCTTACATGCATTACCATGTTGCATTCTTACATGCATTACCATCACATTGCATTCTTATATGAATCACCAACGTTGCATTCTTATATGCATCACCATCATTGCAGTCTTACATGCATTACCATCATCGCATTCTTACATGCGTCACCACCATGTTGCATTCTTACATGCATTACCATGTTGCATTCTTACATGCATTATCATATGGCATTCTTACATGCATCACCATCATTGCATTCTTACATGCATTATCATCATTGCATTCTTATATGCATTACCATTACATCGCATTCTTACATGCGTTGCCATTATATTACTTGCATTCTTACATGCATTACCATTACATCACATTCTTACATGCGTTACTACCATATTACATTGCATTCTTACATGCATTACCATTACATATCGTTTGCATTCTTTAATGCATTGCCATGCATTCCATCTTCATCAGAAGAGCTCATTTCTTTTCTTCTGTCAGGAAATATCAAACTGTCTACTCGACGCACGTTCAGAACTCCAAGGATGTCTCAGAGGACTATAGACGAGCTTCAGGTCGAACTATGAAGGCGGTTAAGCACTTGAAGAGTCAGATGAATCTGGTCATGGATCTCTTGCAAGTTGTGCTGAAAAGAGAATGCAACACCGCACCAATCTCCGCAAGTTTGGTCGCTGCTCTATCATCTGATGTCTCCATGAGTCAAGGGCATCCACACGTGGCGAACTCTCCAGTTCGAAATTCTCCTACTGAGTATCATCCTCGGCCTTCACCTTCGAGGATTCCTCGACAACAGCAATTGCTTGCTCCCCGATCGAAGAAGAAGGAACCAAATCAGCGTATTAATCCGCATTATCGCCGTTATGCTCAACAGGATATTCAGCCAATCCCGATATCATATTCTCAACTATTGCCTTACTTGATTCAGAGCGGTGTGGTGATACCAAGGGAATTGAAGCCAGTACCAGGGGTTGCCAAAGCTTGGTTTGATGAGAAAGTTAAATGTGCTTTTCATGCTGACTCTGTAGGACACGAAACTGAGAATTGTTCGGCCTTCAAATGCACAGTTCAAGAGCTAATTGATGATAAGGTTCTGTTTTTCAAACAGAATGGATCAAGCTTAGACATTTTGCTTGCGAGTTCTAATCATAGCAATTTCGAGGAACTTCCAAAACTCATTGGGACAATTGCTTGCCAAGAGGAAGTTGAGACTTTGAAGAGTAGTGATGAAATAGACCAGATGGTCACTTCAGAAAAGGTGGTAACCTTCAGCAAAGATATCTCAAGTTCTAGCAAAGGGAAGTCGGTTGCAACACCAACTCATTATCCTCCATTACCGTCTTTCAAATCTTTGCATCAACAACTTTTGTCTGATCTTCCTCAACTTCAGAGTCAGAACTCTCAAAATCAAACTGTGCCTCGGAATAATCTGGAAAGAAGGGAGGTTCCTCTTGATCCAATTCCAGTGACCTACAGTCAACTTCTGCCATATCTGGTTCAAAATTCATTGGTGGTTCCTAAGTTTCTTAAACCACCAAATTTATTCCCGTTTGGTTATGATCATAACGCGCGATGTGGATACCATGATGGAACAGTAGGACATTCGACAGAGGACTGCAACGCCTACAAAGCCAAAGTTCAACAGTTGATTGACCAGAAGTGCTTGACTCTTCGAGGAGGGGATCTGTTTGTGAATGGCAACCCAATACTCAAGTGAACGCCAAGCCTACTAATTTCGTCTGAATCAACAAGTCAAGACAGAGCTCAAGTCTCCTCAACAACGACAGTCTTTTATTTCTTTACTGCATTTTCATGTGTATCGTGTTTAATTGTTTAAACTTTGTTTGCATGTAGAAACTTGTTTGTTTTTATCTTAATGCAATGAGTACGTTTGTCTTGAAGTAATCCATTCGTTGTCACTCAATCCATTCGTTATCACTCTTTAAATTGATTTGCGAGCATTTTGATACCAACGTTACCAATCCTTTCGCCTAGGCAAAGATTGGAGGGAGAATGACGATAATTGAAAAAATGCTAGATCTCTGAATGTATGTTCTTGAGTAGAACCCTGCTAATGATGTACAGGCCTTGTTTCAAATCCCTAAACACCGGAGTTATAAGGGAGATAAACCCTCGTTAACCCCTTTGAGCCTTGAAGTAGGAGTTTCTTTTTTTGTTCTGAAAAAAAACCCTCATCATTTTTACCCTGTGGGCGGGTAGTGTTCAGCTATTCTGATCGAGCGTTCAGAACTCATCAAGAGAGTAAGCATCAAAGGATACAACAATGGCTATCCTTCAAAAGGTTGAGAAAGGTCAAAACCACAGTAGTCGACCTCCATCTATCAATAGTGTGCATCAAAGGACAATGATGCTGTATTGGGTGTCTCTCACACATCAGAAGGTCAACAGATGACGACACCATAACGGTTACCCCTCATCTACCTGAGGACTCAGATAGTCACCATCACTTTTAACAAATCAATGATTGTGTAAATCCACGACTTGTTCAAAAAAAAAAAGGATGAATAGAAAAAGACAAAAAGCCCGCTAAGTCGGAACTTAGTAATAAGTCGCTTAGGCAAAAGTCAGGTAAGATCCCGAAATGCAAAGGATTCTCAACAAAGAACAAGTTGTGTGGTCAAGACAAAATGTGGGTGTCTGTTATGTCCAAGAAACCTCGTATCGGTTCCTCAACCATCATAACACCCCTTGAGAGATGAATGCTCATATCAAGATAGTTGAACTCAGGACTGAAGAACATCAGGAGAATGGGCGGGCACCAAATATTTTGAGCCTAAAAATCCTTTTTCTAAAAAACTCGTGAAGCAGGCCACATTACAACCCTTAAAAGTCCTAATTGAAGCATGGGTTAATTCAAAAGCATATGACGAAGAGATCGCGTTTACCTGACTCCTACAGTGTGTGCTAAGTATCTGTGTTGGTATCATATGCTCGTCTTATCTTTCAAAGAAAATTTTCAATGTTGCACTCCAAAAAGTGTTTCACTCAAAAAAAGTCATGTTTTTCATACAAAACTTCAGGACGCATAAATGTTGCATTATAATTGTCACAATGAACATTCTTCTACATGTAAAACAATTGTTTGACATTGAATAAGTTCTCATAATGAACATCAGTGAAGAGTTTAACTTTGTCCAAAGAAGAAAGACTTGATCATCTCTTTGTGGCAAGAGGCAGGACGTCTAAGGACTCCTTTGAGCATATCACAAGTTGTCTTCTCAAGATTCTGTTAATTTGGGGGCAATCAAATCGAATTTCAGCTCCTCGAATTTCTGCCAATCCGGGGGCAAATCCTTAAAGAGCAATCAGCAGTTAATTTAGTCCTTCTCAAAAGAGCAATTAGCCTGGGACAACTGTCGTTCCATGTTTCAGTCAACTTGAAGCAATCACCTCGAGACATGGGAGTCTCTAAGGGTGTTTACAGTGGGGCATTTCACTTCAATCCTTTTCGAACCAATCAGTTCCAATCAATCTGAGACAATTACTTCGACGCGTGGAAGCCTTCAAAAGCTCTTGTTCCACCAAGTTAGTCGCTCACTTGTTGTTGATCTGAAGCAGTTACTTCGTAACGGTGAAGCT
The DNA here is from genome assembly GCA_021764765.1 of Vicia sativa. Lineage (NCBI taxonomy): Eukaryota > Viridiplantae > Streptophyta > Magnoliopsida > Fabales > Fabaceae > Vicia > Vicia sativa. The sequence goes on from CM038793.1 coordinate 297,710,383, forward strand.
CTCTTAATTGGAGCAAGTGTTCGTTCAAGAATCAATCAGCCTGAAGTGATTACTTCGAGACTTAGGAGTCTCTCTAAAGCTCGTCCTGGGGCAGGTCTTCCCGATGCTCGCATAGCTCCTTATTCTGATACAGTCGATCTGAGGAAATTGCTTGAGATGTAGAAGTCTTTCCAGGATTCATTCTAAAGAAAACTTGCAGAAAAAGATTCATTTAATCTGAAGAAACTACTTCGAGACGTTGGAGTCTCTCCAATGTTCACCCTGGCGCAAGTCGTCCATCTACGCAAATTCTGTCACTCTGAGGTTCAATAAATCTAAGGAGGTTATTCTGAGATGCGGAAACACCTCCAAGGCTACTATCAAGGCATGGTATTCCCATATCATAATATCTAGTTCCTTTGAAATACTGATGATCAGTAAAGTATTGCGTCAGAATACAGGATGCCAGGGCACTTCTTTTCGGGAAAGATTTTTAGAAGGTCTACCAGACCGGGGCATATTGAGATTCTGAAGTGCAAAATCTAATGCAGCCGCATGGGGCACGCCTCTACACATCGTTATCTAATCAACTCAGAAGTTTGCTACTCTTCGTTCTACAAGAATTAGCATTGCAGCCTTTCCAGCGGCAATTCAACATTTGGAGTTTGGTCAATCATCTTATTGTGCCATGTTCTTTTATCCTCCGGACTAACGATGTCGAGGATTCAGTTCGATAGCCAGTGCATTAACCAGTATATTCATGCATTCATTCATTCATGCATTCATATCATATACTACATAGCACAGTCATTCATAAACCTCAGCCAGGACTCGGGTTATTCCAAGATCTGCTAGTGATTTTTCTCAGCAGAGTCATAATTTGAAGACTATTTTGAATGACAAATTTAGTTCTTCCGATCACAAGTTTGAGGGCTCGACCATAATTGGCCTACAACGATGACGATTCTCAAATCGAATCTATTCCAGAGTGATTGGATTTCCCCAAGCGAACTCTTGTATCAATGGACCTTCTTTATAGAGCTTCTTTTAAAGTACCCCATTACAAGCAAAAGACTTTTCTCAGATGACAATCTAGATTTTCTCCCCAGTGCAAAGAGAATGCTCGGGTGACAGACAATCGACAATAGTGTCAATTCTCCAATGAAGTCTCTTCCCCAGAGGATCGATTGATCATCCCCAGTGACTCTTATGACAACAAGATCGTTCAATTGGATTCCCCAGTGATGTCTTCCTTCTCTCAACATATTAGGAAATCATACACTATTTGCATTAGAAAAAAATAAATCATATCATGCATATCATACCCATGCATTAGCTTCGGCTATCTGTTTTGCAGGTTTTTCAACTAAAACTGCAATTATCCTTGTAAGGATCAGATTGAAGGATTAGTTCTCAGACGACAAGTTATCCTCTTTTTCTACAAGCAAGTTACACACTTGTTTGGATCTCAACAACTGAGGTTTTTCTCCAATCGAGATTTCTTCCCCAGCGAAATAGTTGTCTCTTTCAGATGGACTCTAACGTCAACAAAATTATTCAACCGGGAATCCCCAGTGAATTTTCCACACGGTTTTCTTACGAAGTTTCCCCAGCGAAGCTTATTTGTCTCCCCAAGTGAATCTCCTTCAGAAAGGATTACTACAACATTATTCTTGGTATTTTCAAAGATTTCTTTCAGACAATAATCTTCTCAGCAAATACTATTGGCAGTGGCTTCCACAATATACTTCTCTCGAAATGAAAATTACATCAAACTTAGTGCGTTTATTTCCCATGAAGTTATCAACTACTCAACAAATAAATATCCACCGGCGGATGTTTATTCAAATCTCAAGATATTTCTCCAACTCGACGTTGATCTACATATCCACTTGCGCAACGCATTGTCCATACAATGTAATTGAAGCTCGTTACCCTAGAAGTTTTTCACCAGTGCTGAATCGATTCTTCTATCAACGGTAAAGCTATCTGCATACAAATTGAAGATCTTGTCAACTCGAAGTTGTTCAACATGTCCGTACATGTTCAAGATCTCTCATCGTGAAATGTCGGAAACAAGATTTACCGACTTCATAAACATCTATATCACGCCGGTGTGCTAGATATTGTTTTGTTTATCCCCAGAGAAGTATCCTCTCGGATGCGCTACTGATTTTGTTCTGCGAGTAACTCAGAGGTTACACGGTTAAAGACATTCAGCATGCCATGGCTCCTCGCACTTTCGTGCACCAACAATTCCGATATTGTTCTAGCCATATATTCAGAGAACTCTTTGTTAAGTTCTCAATCAACCAATCAGAGAACTCTTTGTTAAGTTCTCAATCATGTCAATCAGGGAACTCTTTGTTAAGTTCCCAATCATGTCATTTCAATTCTGTTTAAGGTTTCCAGGTATTCCTTAGTTATCAGAGAACTCTTTGTTAAGTTCTCAGTCGTGTCAATCAGAGAATTCTTTGTTAAGTTCTCAACCATGTCATTTTTCAGTTCTGTTTAAGGTTTCCAGGTATTCCTTAGTCAATCAGAGAACTCTTTGTTAAGTTCTCAACCATGTCATTTTTCAATTCTGTTTAAGGTTTCCAGGTATTCCTTAGTCAATCAGGGAACTCTTTGTTAAGTTCTCAATCATGTCATTTTTCAATTTTGTTTAAGGTCTCCAGGTATTCCTTAGTTCAGAGAACTCTTTGTTAAGTTCTCAATCATGTCATTTCAATTCTGTTTAAGGTCTCCAGGTAGTCCTTAGTTCAGAGAACTCTTTGTTAAAGTTCTCAGTCTTGTCAATCAGGGAACTTTTTGTTAAGTTCCCAATCGTGTCTTTTCAATTCTGTTTAAGGTTTCCAGGTATTCCTTAGTTATCAGAGAACCCTTTGTTAAGTTCTCAGTCATGTCAATTTTTCAATATATTGTTTTTCTTTTCGCTTGAGAAGTTCGTTTCTCTTCTCATAGCATTTTCATTAAAATTGTTGCCAAAGTCATCTCGGCGACACGGTTATCCCCAGTGTTGTTAAAATTTCCCAGCTGTTGTGTTAAAGCATTCCGTTAATGCTTAGCAAGTTTTCTCTTCAAGCGTTTTTCTTGGCTCCGTAGTCAAGATTTGTTATCTGTTTTCTTTTGTGGCATTGGTTTCCCGCATCGGGAAAATTTTCGGGGTTCTCTAGTATTCAATCCTCTTCCACTTTGAATGTTCGAAAGCTGTCAATCTTTCTCACTTATCAAGTTCAAGATGATTGAATAGGGGCAACTGTCGCACCCCAAAATTTACCCTCCTTTCCATAATCTTTCTGGGAATATTGGTTCATGTTCCTTTCTCTTGTATCCACCCAGATTATTTAAAACAAATGATTTGTCAAGGTACGATGATTGTGTTTGATGCAAATCCATCCGAATTTCAGTTCACAATTGCAAATTCCTGAAGCCCAAAGGAAGTTCAAGTTCTCGAGCCAATTGGAATGTTGGTTTATGATTTAGCAAATTGACCACGAGTTGGAGTTCAAAGGAAATTTTGAATTCTATTTGTGAAACAAGGCGAGATAGGATTATTGAATTTTACATGACTCAAATGTTCAAATTATTGTTCAAATTCTAAGTCTTAAATTTACACCAACATTGGCAAGTTGAATTTTGAACACTTTTCAAATACGAGCTTCATTCAAATGTTCTAAACACGCTACAAGAATTCTTGCAAGCTTTGGAAAATTTTGCCGGGATTTGTTTCATTCAAAGTTCGCTACGAGAATAAGTTTATCAATATTTCCAAGTTATTACAAGCATGGAATGTTGGTGTTACTATTCAAAGATCGAAGAATATTCAAACCAAACTTGCTTTTATTCAAATTACCAAATTTTTGGTACAAGAGTAGTTCGAATTTGGAAAGTACACAAGTTCTCCAAAATGTTGAAACTTCTTACAATTTCAATCCTAAGTTCTACAATCCAAAATTCTACAAGTTTCTAAAGCGGTTACTACAGTGTTTACAAAGTCTTGAAGTTTCTTGGCCTTTTTCTTCGAATTGCAAGCTTTTCAACGTCGCGGTCATCCGGCTTCCTCTTCATCTTCGTGCCTAAACCACTTGACCATTGTCTTCATCTCGCCACATGAAACAAGAAAGGAAAATCGGGTTAGAAGTTACAAAACATAAACATAAAACAAATGCGAGAAATTATAAAAGGATTATGTTTTTGTCGAGGATCATCATTGGGTGTTTGGCGGGAATCAGGTTTAATGCTGAACCTCATAATCTCGAGCAAGATTAATCATCGGTGAAAATAAATCGCTTATTTACAAATCACGAAGGGATTCGGTTCACAAATAAGCCTAACTCAGGTTACTCATCATGGTTAGCGGTCTAATGATTCTAAACGGGCAGCAAGCATCATATGAGGCGACGGTTTAATGATTCTAAACAGGCAACAATGATTCTAACAGGCAGCAAGCATGAATGATAACAATTATGGATTCCCAACAGTTCACAGTTTACTAATCCCACAGTTCACTAATCCCACAGACAGCATAATCAAGGTAGCAGCAAGTAAGACAAAGTTTATGTTTATCAGCAGAATCAAGCCAACAACAGATATAGCAGAGTTGACAGAAGAAAAACAACATATACAAGCAACACAGGCAGCAGTGACATGAAAAAAGGAAAGAGTGTTTTCTAAGCATGTTTTCACCCAAAGGTGAAAAGGAGTGAAAACAGAAAAATGAGAGTTTCTGGGATAAAAACCAAAACCAAAAGTGTAGTATCTGAGGCATCAGTTTTGAGGAGAAAGAGGAAATTGGTATCTGTTCTATCAATTCATTGGGACCAGAAGAAGGCAAAGACAAGATAGCATCTGTTTTCCATCAGTCAAAAGGGGAGGGCAAGCATTCAACAGAAAGGTGAGAGCATCAGTTCAAACCATTGAAAATACACAAGTCCAAACCCTTATTCAAAAAAGAGAGAACCAGTTCCAAGCAAGGATACGATAGACAAAAACACAACCATTTCCAAAACCCCAAAAATACCAGAATCAGCAAGTATACGCAAAAACGAATTCCAAACCCAGTTCAAACCCAGGATCAAAAACATAACATTCATCATCATTTTCCCGAAAAAACAGCCAAACACCCTCAGAAAGAGTTTTTCAGAAAAACATATTCTGACAATTGAGAAAGAAGAAGAGTGAATCGAAACTGTCTCACCCGGAACGAGGTCGGGAAGCAAGCCTTCACAGCTGAAGCGTCTCCAGGGCTCAGGTACTTTCACCGTCGCCGGAATCGCCTTAAGCCTAGGGTTTCATTTTTCCCCTTTCCAACGAATCTGTAAACAGAAAGCAGAAAACAAATATTCAGAAATCGAGCATGCAAACAGAGTTGAGAAACGATGAGAGATGGAGAAGAAGATGAGAGATTCCAGAGAAACGATCGCGGTGAGGTTGAGGGAGATGAGTGGTTTCCGATCGCGGTGAGGTTGAGAGAGATGAGTGGTTTCCGATCGTGGTGAGAGAGAGAGAGAGACCGGTGAGGAAAACGGCGAGAGAGAGGACGAGAGTTTGAGGATGCACGCGAAGGTGAGGAACCCAGATCGGGCATGCACGCGTGAGGAAGAAACCAGAATGATTGTTGTTGTTTCATCAAACAACAACTCCTTCTTGTGTTTTATTATTATTTTATTTTTATTTTTATTTTACAATTTTTTTTCAAAAAAATAATAATAATGATATAAATAAATTATCCTATTTCCTTTTTTATAAAATTTCTTTTTTTATAAAATCTGGTGGTGACACCTTGTTTTTTTAAGAAAAAATCTATTTTTGTTTACTTTATTTTCATTATTTTGTTACTCTTAAATAATTTTAACAAAAATGATAATATTATGAATATGCATATGTGGTGTAATATTGTTGTTTTGGACCGTCGGAGTTTTGGATCGGAAGATTTGGTACTCGGTTCGCTAGCACATATGGAAGTATTTTGGACCAATCAAAGATCAGATGGTATTTTTTCTACTTCGCGGAATCACGACAATCAGGCTATCTCTGAACTTTCTATTTCAATTAATCCTATTTTGTCGTAAATAATTTTGTTGCGATGTACTAAATAATCATTGGATCTGATAGTTTTTGTTTGATGATTTATCGATTAAACTATTAGCCGATTTTTCATCAAACAGAAAAAATCATCTCTAATGATTATTTAAATTTCCGATTGTATTGTATGGCATTTTTGTCTGTTTACTTATTCACTCAGCAATTATTCACCATTGTACACTCCGCACACAAACCAAAACTAAAATCAATTCGATTCTGCTTTGATTGACTCATATGTCAATTTCCTAAAGGGTCTCATAGTGGGGGATGGGCATGGCCATCCTCACGAGATCGGTTAAAGCCCTTGTTGCTTTGATTGATCATAACCCGAAACAATATTGGTCTATATACCAATCACCATGCACCAGGGTCTCATGGTTGGGGATAGGAGCACCTATCCTCACGAGGTTAATCAAGTCCACATACTTGGTTAATCATAACCCGCTTCCATTCCATCTCAGCACGCGTGTCAGAACACTTTCGCAATTAAAGTTTCAAACCTCGATCCAACGTCGAGTGCATTTTCGAAATCTTTTTTTCATAATAAAGTACAAGTTTTTTAGTCGTTAGACGCTAGACTAATTGTTAAAAAACTTGTCCCCCAAACAAACTTTAGTCTTTAAGTCATTGGACGCTAGACCTGTGGCTTAAAGACTCCTAAATAACGTGAACTCGTTTCACTTCACTTTTTCTCAAGAAAACTTTTTGGGTGATAGACGACTTGTGCGAACTTTCGTTCCTCGGGTTTCTAGTATTTGAATCGTGAGACGCTAGCCTCGTTGTTCGGTACTTTTTCATCCACATAAAAAACAATTCAACTCATTCAAATTCTTTTATCGCTCATACGCGATCATAAAAAACTCTTTTCGGATAAAGAGAGTGTAATAGTCGTTTCAAATGCGAACGAGGACTTAAGCTTTTCAAACAAACAAAACAAGTCCTAGTTCAAAGTATTTGAAATGTCTAAATGCACGATTTTTCTTATAAAATCAATACAACAAATTTAAAACCTTTTTAAGAGGAACTACAGAGTTTTGACTTTCCCATTGCACAAGGGAATATGTAGGCACACGGTTCCGAAACCGTGCCAAACTCAAAATAATAACAAACCATTTCTTTTCCTTTTGGTATTCATAACTTAGCAATAAACACACACACACAAACGCGTAGAGTTAAATGGGTCCCATCGAGTACGATGGATGTAAGGGGTGCTAATACCTTCCCCTTACATAACCGACTCCCGATCCCACTTTTTGGTCACGTAGACCGCCTTATCCGCTTGTTTGGGGTTTTATCTATATTTTCCCGTTCTTTTTAGAACAAATAAAATTAGGTGGCGATTTCACTGTTTTCGAGAATTAAAAGATTTTTGAAAATCGAGTTGCTTCAAACTGCTACAGCAGTCTTCTCCTCAGCAGAAATCATCAAAGGACGGTATTCTTATCCAAAAAGAATCCCCGACCAAGTTGCCAATGAAATACCTTTCTCTGAAAGTTTAAAGCCTGCAACTCAAACTCTTCATTAGTGAACATCTGCACCATTTGTTGCAATTTTCACCCAGTATTTGTTCGAACTGTGACGCGGTCCTTTTCCCAAATATCGCTTTAAGTGTCTTTGTCAAGTATTGTTAGCATGCATATAACATTCATGACATTCATACATAATAGCATCATTCATTGCATTTTTTGCATCTCTCAAAATGTTTGCTTCCAAATCACTGGTATAAATCATACGTACTCATACGAGTACAAGTCTGTTCCCAGTAGAATATCTCCAAACAGAAAAGATACTTTTTTCTTTTTTCCCCAACGGAGTATTCCCAAACAGAAAGGATATGTCTTCCTTTTTTCCCGGGCAAAGTCCCCAAGCAGAGAAATACATTTTCTTCTCTCTATCACATTCGCCAGCTAAGATTATCCCTCGTTGGGAACAATGTTTTGATTAACTTCTTTCTTTCCAGTTCATTCCTGGATAAAACACTGTCTGTTATTCACAAAGCTGAATACGCAACAACTCATTTCTCAAGATTTACCTTGTTATAGTTATCACTTCGCTGATAATTGGTAATATCTTCAAAACTCATTACCATAAACTATCACAGGGCTGATAATTGGTAATATCATCTTCACTTACCTTAAACATTGTCACAAAGATGACAGAAGGTAATCTTTTTGTTCCCCAAAACGAAACAAATGTTCACATATTTTGTGAATCATTCTTTCCCTAGCAGGGACGTATTCACAAATTTCCCTTCACTGTGTCATTTCTTTGATATCCTTTAGGGTAAAACTTTTTGCGATCATTTTGCATCATCCGCATCTTTTGGTATCTTAGGTCCAAATTTTGCGTATTCTGATATTTAAGTCTCTTTACACCTACCATAACGAAGATATTCATCTTCATCTTTCAGGTTAAAGAAACTTAAATAGGGGCATCTGTCATACCCCAAATTTTGACCTAATATACCACCTTACATTTGCATTGTTGCACGACTAACAGCTCAGACAGCATTAATCGGGTATAACATTCACAGGTCAAAATTAGGGTTTTATCAGATTTTCATCTGATTCAAGAGCTAACCAATTAGGGTTTGAGATTTTCTCACTCCATTTTGATCTATCTTGATCAAATCATCAGCTTTCAATCCTCAGATATCAAATTTTCTCACAGATTAATCGAGGATCGACCAATTAGGGTTTTGGTCGAGCATAGGCATTCTCTGATTTTTTGAGCAGTGATTGACTTTTTGGGATAGGGATTGGTCATTATATTTTAGATACAACATCTTGACCTAATTTCTGGATTCAAAACATCACAGAGGTTCATAGAATTCATCAGTCGTTTTCAGAAACATCTGATGAAATTTCATCTGCATAGAAAAGTCAAACTTTGACTTTTGGTCAAATTTTTCAAAACAAAACTTTTTCCAACATCAAAATACTTCAAATGATCCATCATGATCATAAAAAATCAAAGAATTTGAAAAGTCAACAAAAAGTCAAAAGTTTTTATACTTAGAAATTTTTCTAAGTGTTGAAATTTCTTACTTTTTCCAAACTTCAAGCCATTTTTTCACCAAGTTCCAATTTGAATTTGAAAAAACTCAAAACATGAAAGTTGTAGCTTGTGGAAAATATTTCCAAAATGTCCAAGAACTCTCAAATCCATGGAGTCTAGCTATACTTTTGAAATTGAAACATAAGGCTCCATGAAACTTGATTTTCAAAGATCAAAACATCAATTATAGGTCATTTTTTGAGTTTTCTTCACCAAGAAGTAATTCAACCTTGCCACCTTGCCAAATTGAGTCATCAAACTGATAAACATCAGTGAGAAGTGATAATTGAAAGGATTGGATCAAAATGTAAAAATATAGCACATGGTAAAAAAGGAAGGTTCCTTTTGCTTTTGAAATACCATTCTTGCCCCTTAAGCAATCCATGAATCACCAAATGGCTTGTCCTTCTTGCCTAACATTTTCAGAACCTCTTGCCTATAAAAGGATCACATTTCAAGCCTAAATCAACACCAAAAACAATACAAATTCATGCTTTCTTTCAGTTTCTTGAAAATCAAGTAATATAGTGCAAATTGAGAAAACATAGCATTTTGAATTTGAGCTAAAACCATGATGAAATTTGGTGTCATACATGTTGCATAATCACTATCAAACTTTTTACAAGCTTAAAATCAAATTGAACTAAGCTTAAAATCAGTTTTCATTTTCATATTTTCAAAACTTGCAAAACTGCCATAGGATTCGAATCTGAAGTTTGGTTGGATTAATTCGTGTTGTAAGCATCCTAACACCTTCCATGAACATCATATGAGTGAGCAAAAACAAGAACAATCATCTGTAACACGATTTACTTCGAAATCCAGTTGCCATTTTTGAACTGTGCAGGTCGACTTGAGCAGGATGATCCAGATGAATCCATGATGCGCAGACCACTCACATAGCTTCCTTACATGCCGTTGGAGCTCACACAATCAAGAAACAACAACTGGAAACACGTTTTCCCAGAATTCGATTCTCATTTTTCCAGGTATGAACACGAACTTGGTTATCATGATTCCTTGATTCTTTTGACAAAAACTCTTGGCCAATTGTTTTCTGCACTCATAACGATCCTTAACCCTCAATAAAATCAAACAATCATCAACTACACATGATTTAATTTAAGATTTTCAGTTTAGGGTTCATCATGTTCTTCGAAACCTAAATCGTTCTAGACTGAATATAAATGAAATTAACAACCATATTCATGTTCGTGGTGCAAAATCGATCAACTTTGATGTTTACATCATTGAATTTCATGGAGAAACGAAGATTTTAGGTTGGATTTGGCAAACTGAAAATCAAAATGCAAGCCCAGAAATTCGCGCGTGTTCTTCATTGTTCTTCATTTTCAAATTTTTAAACTTTCCACTCTTATGTTAACACGTGTGTTAGTCCACTGAACACAGATGCACGTTTGGTCTAGTGGTTCCTGGCTTGGTCTTAAGTCTTCTTGCCACGCGTCCCACTCAATGGTCATGGGTTCAACACCCATCAGGACCATTTTTTCATTCTTTTTTTACAAACTTCCAATTTTTTCATGTTTTTTTTATCAAACTTTCAATATTTTTTTGACCAATCAAAACTTCTCATTTTGAGATGATTTTTTAAACACTTGTCAATAAATACATCTATTTTGTGATAGTGCAAAAATTTTCAGAAAAAACTTTCATCTGATTAAATTTTAATCGAGCCGAAAACGACGTTCTGAACACTTTTCAAACCTCCTTAAAAGGTGAATTTTTCAAGTTTTCGACTTCCGATTTTTTTCAAAACTTTTCATAAATGAACCTCACATTTCAAAAAATTTTCAAATCATTTTTCAAAACATTTCATCAAACTTGCATCTTTTACCATGATCAATCCGATTTAAAACGATAAAACTGATTTCGTCTTCTCTCGAATTTCTCGATCGATCATGGGCCACCCTTATGGTGTAAGTCCCAATCCTTTATGTACATATTTAATTTTACTTGTACATACTCAAATCATCATTGTCAATATTCAAACATAAACAAATTTCTTTCGTTTGTTTTCATTCGTTTGTTTATACACCGATGCCATTGGTATTGAAAGGAGTATTATTCTCTGTGAAACTGCTTTCAAATCAATGGGCCTCCATCACGGGGTAAGTCCCATAACATTATTTTATGTACATAATATTTCTTTGTACATATCAAAAACTTTCCAAACACATACAAATTTTTATCTGTACATCATACAGATACTTCTTTTTATACTCAAGTACAGACAAACTTCGATCGTTTGTTTTCACTTCACTTGTGTATACACAAACCAAACATTCTTTATGTACATACACAATCTTTTCCTTGTACATATCAAACTTTTTATCTGTACATAATACAGATACCTTTTACAGATAAAACTTCAATCAATTATTTCCGTTTCATCTGTACATTTTACACTGAATACCATTGGTATTGAAAGGAGCATTATTCCCTGTGAAACTACTTTCAAACCAATAGGCCTCCCTTATGGTGTAAGTCCCAACCCTCCTATGTACATCCATCTTTCTTTGTACATAAAAACTCGTCCGTGTACATATTCATTTCCTTGTACACAGTACAAACTTGTGAATAATCAAGTTGCGCTCGTTTTAAACGTTCGTTTCACAGACACTTGTTTATATTTCATAAACTTCTGTAAATAAACATCATGCATTGTTTATATTTCCTTCATAAACTCCTGTGAATACATATCACACACACACCTGTTTATACAACTGTCTAGTTATAACATAACAATTAGACTAATCAATAGGTTCCCACAGTATAGCCTCCGCTTGGGCTTCATACAAGATAACTCATCCCCAGTTGAGTTTAGCCTCCGCTTGGGCTTCATACAAGACAATCCATCACCAGCATAGGCTAGCCTCCGCTTGGGCTTCATACAAGATATTTTTATCTCCAACAGAGTTTAGCCTTCTCTTGGGCTTTGTACAAAGAAACTCTCCCCACAGAGTTAGCCTCCGCTTAGGCTTCATATAAGACAACACTCCCCTGTTGAGTCAGCCTCCTCTTGGGCTTCGTTCAAAAGAACTCCTCATTGAGTTTAGCCTTCTCTTGGGCATCATACAATGAAAGAGATAGGAAATCTCTTAACAGCCTCCTATTGGGCTTCCAATACAAAGAATCACCCGCGCTAAGATAGAACCCTGAAAGGATGGTTTCCCGGTGAAATCACTTTCAAATTCCCCAGAGAGTAAAATTTCCCCAGTGAAATTGCTCTTATTCAGAAAAGGATGATTTCTCGGTGAAATCCATTTCAAGCCAAAGCCAGCCATACCCTATAGCTTCCTCTTGAGCTTCATACAAGGACCCTCGATGACCCTCGATGACCCTCGGTATGCCTCCTCTTGGGCTAACAATACAAGGACCCACGGGCTTCTTAAAAGCATCCCTTTAATCCAATCAATTTCTCCTTGAGATTTAGACATCTATCATCTCTATGGAAGAAGTATCTCATCCATTACATCACATACAATCAAAACTTTTCAAAACTTTTCAAACTCTTTTCAAACTATTTTCAAACAAAAACATCTCTTAATTGTAAGTGGTAACGCTTGTATACTCAAGTAAAACACCCAATACTTACAGTTAAAATATTCAATCATCTTTTTTTTCAAACATCTTTCTTAAACATGTAAGTGGTAACGCTTGTACACTCCAGCAAAGCACCTAATACTTACGATGAAAGATTTTTATCAATCAACAACTTTTCTAAAATGTATGTGATGAAATAGATTAGATACATTTTTCATTAAGATGACATTTGTCTGTCTCTTACTAACATCCCGTTGTTTTCCACTAGCATAAGTGGGAACTACGATTGCTCTGACTTTCTCAACATCCTTTTGAGAATACGTAGGCACAAGGTCTCATCCTTGCCGAGCAAATTTCTTTCTCCCTCAGACCAAACAAACCATAGAACCTTGTAGATCCGAGCTACAAATGCTCTGATTCCCACTAGGGGATATGTATGCAGAAGATCCACAGATCTTTGCGAGCACAATAATAACAAAACCTAGAATCCCACACAATCTGTTTCTAAAAATCCAAAGGAGAAACTTTCCCAATCATAGAAATAGCAATTAAAACACACAAACATATCAAACGTATTCATATATAAAGCTGTAGATAACTACATATATTTAGGGTGCTCCATCTATTCCCTTTATATAACAATCCCTCTTACTCAGAATCTCCCCAATGCGTTATGTCTAGTTTGCGCTAGTCGTTACGCATACCAATATCAATTGAGGGTATTTCAGCTTTCCCCTTTTTCATAATCATTAAATCATCTTTCTTGTGTTGAAAATAATAAAGCTTGATGCTCGCGGCATCTTTATAAACAAATCAAAAGATTTAAATCGTTGCGTACCAGAAGATCCGAACTCACGTTCGCATCCTCAGGCGCGTCACCTTTTAACGCGAACACAACCATCAGATTCGTCAACCATGCTGAACTCAATGACCATAGCAATAAATTGTCCATTAGTCAGGTTGACCTGTGCATTATGGGTAGCATTAGGTTCAACCCTACTTCTGCGTTTCTTAGTCATATATGACTTGATTTCCATAGTTAAAATAAAGGAAAACTAACATCATTTCTTTAAGGTGGTGGTTGTTGCCTAGTTGGAGCAATTGGGGCCATATAAGGGTTCTCATTCTTAATTTGGTTCACAATATTACAGTTCTGATTCTTTAATCATTTTCCAAATGGCTTCAGAACTACACCGAATTTCTTTTTGTTGTTTGAAACAACCAAGAATTTTTCCTTTTGATATTGTCTCTAAGATTCCTTTTTTTAAAATAAAGGAAAATAATCAGATTCTCAATAAAAAATTCTTTTGTTTAGTAGCGAAGCAAAGTTTTTAAAACATTAAAACTACGGGATATTTTTTTCAATAACAAAAGCAATTTGAAATTGTGCATATAAACACATACCTTATGCGATGATATTATGAGAAATCTTTTGAAGTTCCTAACATTGAGCCTCCATCGAACTTTCATCTTTGCCATTTGATACTTGAAGTAGCGGTTAACATCATTCTCCTATTCTACAGCTTCTCCAGTACTAGTTGTTCATATCCTCATAAACATGTTTTGAAGAATCACCATTGCTACAATAATCATACAGATCATTTGCGAGTCTATTCAAAATGTTATAATCATTCTCTTTCTATAAGGAGATTTCTTCCTTTAGCTGTAAATCCTTCACTTTAATCTATGTTGTAAATTCAGATTCATTGAAATTGACAATTTCATCTGAGTTCATAGATTTTTTTATTTTAGTTTATTCAACTGACCCAAATGGAACAGTAGGAATGTCACCGATCAAAATATTAACAACATTCTTTATGGTTAAGAAAATCTCACTTTGTTACCAACAGTTGAAATGCACTCCTTCAAACTTGAACGATTTGCCCGAGACAATTTTGGAAGTACCGATAATTTCTTCAGCAGCCATGGAAGTTTGAAACGTCTTAAAATTGTTGGATCACATTTTTAAATTTTTTGCCACAGAAGAAATTACTGGGTTGAGTCGCAGAACAGTACGCTCTCTTTAAGACGTTTCGCGACACTACCCAAAATTATGCAAAGATGTCGAACTACTGCGCCGCCTCCAAGATAAAACAACATAGTTCTATACTGTACGATTACTATTTGCACGATAGATAATCGGTCAAGAAATACACCCTCTAATGGTACTATGACCATTCAAATATGATATAAATACCACCGTAGTATCTGGTATAACTGCCAGTCAAAATAATTTCTCAAACCAAAAGATATTTCAATAATTCTACAAAGAGAATTCAATAATGATCATTTGACCACTCAAAAATTTTATAGACGTGTGTAGAGCGTTATAAAAAGTTCCTCGAAAAATAAGAACTCAAAAATTGATTTATAAATGGATATTTTCATTCCTTTTATCAATATATTTTGAAATTTAAAAAATTCATATTTAATTCTTCTCATTTTAAAAAATTCTAAAATTTAGTAAATAAATATTGTATAGTATTCTGAACATATATGAATAAAAATTATTCAAAAACTTAAAAATTTAGGGGTAATTAATCCATTTTAAAAAAATTTAGAAAATGACAAGGACTAAAGTTGCATGAAAAAAAGTTTGCGAAGATCATTATTCGAAGAAAAATTGTAGAGGGACCAAAATTGCAGGGTCACATATTTGTAGGGACTAAAAACATATTTAACCCTAATAATAATCATTACTATTATTATTATTATTATTATTATTATTATTTGTAACATTATTTGTATTATTATTATTATAGAATTATTTATATTATTTATTATTATTATTATTTATATTATTATATTGTTTTATTCTATATTATAAGGGTAGTTCGGTTTGTGCTTCGTGCAATAATTAGAATTGATGTTGATTTGACGATGTAGGACTCTTGAAGTGGCGATGTTGATCTTCGATACGGTAGCATGATGAACCTGCAAGGTTATCACTCTAATGTACAAGTCAATTACAAAATCCAAAATGAGTGGAGTAAAAAAGTGGACATCATAAAGTGTACATTAAATCTTCATATGTGTTGATTATATATGTTGGATTATTTTAATTGGGCTTTGCATTAATGTTGAGTTGGACATCTGGATCTCACCCGTATTAAGATTTTGGCCTACCCAAAACAACAACCCTAAAGTCTTGTAGAATGTTTACCAGCCAAAAAGTCTTTCAAACTTGCGGCAAGCATCTTGTTATCACATTCGTACATAAAGTGAAATGGAAGACCATGGAGCAGTTAGAGATGTATTGGGGCATTAAATGTTTTTTCTATCATTGAGGAGTTTCGCCAGTTCTTTGTGTTCGTGGCTTTAGACTCCAAAGTTAGGACATTGTGCTCTTATCTAAGGCTTTTAAGTGCACTTGAGTTCACTTATATTTCTAAAGAAAAATATGTCCAATGATTTGTAACTTTCTTTTTTCCTTCTGATAAGGCCCAATGCTCGCTCTTCTCTATATAAATGTCTCTTGACTTTTTGGGAGAATTTTTACCATTTATGAGAGACAGTTTCCCTTCGTGAGAGCGATTTCCTTCATTCTCAGAAGGATTTTCTTGAGCGCTCATCTTCTTCAGAGTGAAGTTTTTCCATTCTGGATTTAATTTCTACCTTATTCACCAGATTCCCTTCTCTCTAGGTACCCTTTTTGCTCTGAGATTATTTGTCTACACACACTTTTTATTTTGTCATGGCTCGTGTAAGTGATCACATTGTAAGCTTATCTAGAAATTGTGAAAGTAGTGATTCTTTCTCTTTAGTTAGAACATAAACATCTTCTAGCTTAGAGCCACCACCATTTAGTGAGTAGTCATTGCATTTCAGTAATTATAATTGTGTTTGATAGTTCTGAGTCAAAGAGGTTTTATAGTGGTTCTCTTGATAGAGAAACTTCCCTTGACGAGTCTTCCTTCGACGGTCTCCTTCCTGATGATAACTTTAAGGTAATCATTCAAATAGTTTTACGCCCATTCCATCTAAAACTATAGTGGATTTACCTTTTCCTACTCTGACGATGTCAGAGATGGAAGTTGTTGCCTTGAACGGGGAAGAGGCTCGAAAATTTCATCAAGACCTACAATTCTATTTATGGTTGAGCTTCAAGTGATGCCAAGGTTAAGGATTATATGGAGCGTGGGTCCCAAATTGACAGTGTTCTTTGGCTTAGGCCATTCAATATCTGCAAGCATGGAGAAATACCTCTAAGGAAAATTAAGCTATTGGAACCGATTGATGCGAGCAAATATAATTCAGTGGATTCTAAAATATTGGGGAGTCCCTCGACTTTAGATAACCCAAATTTTGCAATCTTTGTGATTTTCATGATTCCTCTTGATGAAACATGGCTGAATCTCATACTTTTCACGAATATTGACTTGAAAAGTCTATGGTTAACCAAATATCTCAAAAGTCAACCTTTGACTTTGAGTATCTGTTAATTTTTCCTCAATTGAACCAATTCCTCTTATCATATAGAATCCCTTGAACCACTAGAGAAGATCAATGAGATGTTCATGGATGCCTTGGATCATGCTTTGATCATCAAAATAAAGATTTAGTCAAAATGTAACCCTTGGTTACCTTTGAGACAAACCCTAATTTAAATCAACTTGAATAGAAACTTGTGATCAACCTTGAGACAATGAAACCCTAACTTGAGATTTCTCTCAGAATCCTTGAAGTGAATGATGAACTTAGGCTTAAGGGAATAACCATGATGGTGATATTTCAACCTTACATTGTCTCGAGTTCCATATCTTTATCTTTGAATGGGGAAAACCCAAATCACAAGAAACCTTGATCCAAAAATCATAGAACCAAAAATATGCATGAATGTGTATGAGAATGACACACAAGCCAATTAAAGTAAAAACAAGAGAGTAAATTTTATGGTGCAACAATATTCACAATCTACTACTCTATTGAACAAATAAAACACAAACCAAATTTTGTCACTTGAGCTGTGGACTTTTGTGAATCAGGGCATCATTTTGACACCTATTTGTGATCTTTTTGTTTGAGTATCATTTGTACAAGTATCATTTGTACTACTATCACTTGTATGAGTTTCTTCGCTAGTAGATGAACAATTCAACAATATCGATATCTATGTTCAAAATCAACAACAACATAAATAACAACATGAAACCACAACAAAATATTAGCAACACCATGAAACAACAACAACAACATAAACGATAACAACATGAAACTTATGCATGGAAAAATAAACTTAAACTTCTACATAGTTATATCTTCATAAGAAATTAAAGCATTAAGCATTTGATTCTCTATACTTAAACTTCCCAAAATAAATGAAGAAAGACACACAATTCTTACTTGATCAAACATGTTCAAGAAGATAATAGTATTGTTTATGAAAATACAATGCATCTGAATATGAGCAACACATTAATATTATTTCAAATGCAATATCAAACCTATAGAAGAAAAGATTTCATCAACAACATTCTTGCATGGAAAGGTCAATTTGATTTTTGTCTATCAACATTAAAAGTTTAAATATAAAATAAATTTGTACTATCATATATTCAATGCCTTTGCAAGATACTACTAAATTATTAACTGCATATTTTCCATGCTTACAATTTTATACAAAATATATATCATTCTGCTAAAGTAGTAACTGCATATTTTCCAATAGCATTTGATCCACAACCTCTTGGCTTGGTTGCCAAACAACTGAGCACAAGATCTTTGAGGATATTCCAATGGTCTGTCACATGCATAGATCAATAATGAGCGTCAAATTTATCATCTCATCAAACACAAAAATTAGCATATCATCATACCTCGAAATCTCTAATTCCTTTGTTTCTTCAAGCTCCAATTTTGTTTCTGCCTCCCATTCCTTTCTACCATATATATTCTCACATCCTTTACGCCTACAACATGGGGAGCAACCAACACCGCCCTTAAAAAGAAAACCAACAACCATTGTAACAAAATAGCAAATGAAAAGTAGAACATGTGAAGTAGAACAAACTATTAACATGATTTAGAATGCAAGACATGTAAAATCCTTATTTCTATCAGGTTTTGACTGACATCATTGATATGATATGTTGGCCTTAAATATTTGAGTATTTGATGAGTTTGCAAATTGCAACTTACCTGAGTGAATTACTTATTATGGAGTTCCTGACTACTGTGTCACAGAGAGTGCGGACTAATTAAAATTGATATCAATTTCCATATTCAATGTGATGTCGTGATTGAGGGTATTAACTTTTGAACGATGATATGGAGCATGAAATGACAATGTTCCAAGTCATGTTCAACACGACTTTTGTTAATCCAATATTTTGATGCTTAATCGCAATGAAATTGATGTTCTATGGGATGCCAAAGATCACTTTCCAAAGGATTTTAGATGTTATTCCAGAGGGATGATGTATTAGACATCATTTGCTAGGAGACATTCTACTCACCTGCAAGAATTTTGGAATTTAGTAAATGTCCAACAGGGTCAATAAAGTCTAGAAAGTAAATTTGACAAGAATTTAAAATGCAAAAATATTAACAAGATGGAGAAAGTCATAATGATAAGGTCTATTTTCATTAACTTCCATTACAAGAGATTTCCAAGTATCTCAAAACATACCAAAAATCCCAGGAGTAGTAAGTCCTAATTATAAGACGGAGGTTTTCTTAGATTGAACTCTTTTTGCCACGCGATTTGTGATGTACCGTTGTGATCAAAGTAGTAAAGCACGACAATCATAGTTGCTGGTATAAATTCTCTAATTATGTACAATATAGGCACATTCAAAATTTCCTGCAAAATGTAACAAACAATTAGCAACAAAGATTAAAATCATTAGTACTAAGTTCGACTTCTACTGATAAGAAAATTATCCACAATGAACTGCATCACAAACGCGGCTTGGGAACTCACGAACTTCCCAACCATGAAGTTTACAGAGATTCTCCATGATAAAATTATAATTATAGTAAAGTAATTTGGGATAACATCCAATCACTTATTCATAAACTATTAAACCAAGAACAATTCATGTATGTAAAAACTGGATTCCCTTTACTACTCCAATTGCTGCTCATATGCGTTGCGTCCAATTCAGAGATTTTCTTGTGTGCCCATCTATCAAAAAGTATGCAACAATAACAACTGTTTAGGAAAAAAGATATCATAAATAACATCAATCACAAGGCAGAAGTTATTCACCTTCTTCTAGCTCTACACATGGGAAACAACTTTTGCTTGCTCCAATTATGTACAATATAGGCACATTCAACATTTCCTGCAAAATGTAACAAATAATTAGCAACAAAGATTATTATCATCAGTACTGAGTTTGACTTCTACGGATAAAATATGCAAATTTAGCATGAAGAGAAACTGTTAAAATATGCAGATTTAACATAATAAGCAAAATTGTTCGACAATACATAAAAAGAAAACCTGACAGAAAATATTTCAACAATCGAATCAAAATTCAGACTTTAACCTATACAAGCACACACTTATAATAAGTGATAGAATTCATGGTACCCTATAGTCGTGAAATACATCCAGACTGGTATCTCCCTGTCATTGAATCAAAACATATTAAGCTAGCATACGACATAAAAATCTAGAAACACAACAAGACCGACGAAAATGTCAAATATAAAATTATAAAAGAGAAAAAGAATAATTACCTGCAAGGGAAGGATGATGTTAGAGATCAAATAATAAATTGAAAGAACTTTATGGTCTTGAACAATGCCACCTCTCATTTCACCATGGACTTGTCTTTCGGCTTCTGTCCTGACAACTTCATACCATATTCGTGACAAAATAATCCGTAATATCCTAAGCTAAATACAACAATTTCATATCAGATTCGTGCAAGAAGTTACCTTCTTCGATGCAAAAGTATCATTGTCATAATCTTCATCAAAATCTGGAGATAGTCTCATATTCCTTATATTTTCAAAACAAAAAAAACCAATCAAATATAATTAATGAAGAAACCAACCAATCCAACAAACCACTATTTCAGTATAAAAAATCAAAATCATGTTTAAAATAGAGAAACATAACAAATAAATATAAAAAAAAATTAAAACCCTAAAATTGAATATAAAAAAACCTAAAAATCTGAAGCTTTGTCAAAGTGAGGATTTCATGAGTGAGAATACAAAGAGAGTGTATCAATAAAATCGAAACCACAACCCATAAACTGGGTCAACGGTAAATTTCAACGAAACAAAGATAAATTTGGTTCATTTGGAAGGTTGAGAGATGAAGAGAACGAATATCGGATTGGTTTTTCAGTCGGAGGTTGAGAGATGAATAAAACAAAGGGAAAAGGGGTTGCAGCGGCTAGGGATGGGGAAGGGTGATAAGTGTCAAAATGTAGTTATTTTGTATATATGTTTTATGTCACTTATCCATTCTTGTTTGTTAATAATTGTTTAATAGCCGCATTTTTTGTTGTAAATACGTTTTTTTGTGTTTTGTGTACATAATGTACCGTTTGATTAGTTTCAATGTATTTTTGTAGGTATTTGTGTGTGTAGGTATTAGTGTATGTTGTGTTAATAAGTAAGGTGTTTTGGTGTGGAATTTGTGATGAAGAAGTTTGATTGGAATTGTATTGTTTGGAACTTTGTGAGTTGATCACTCTCTTAGGTTTAGGCAAGTTTTTGTTTCGATTAGCTTTAGGACTTATCACTTGTTTGTTAACCAAGCCACATTACAACCTTGAAAAGACCTTGTGATTCTTGCATTTGTATTTTCAATACGTTTTTGGGATGAATGAATAATTTAATCTAGTATTTGCAAGATTGTGGAGGAGTCGTTTTTATCCCTCACCTTCGTGTGTTCTTCATCTACCGATGAGTTTTTGCTAGGTGTGATTCATGATTGAGCTTGTTTTGTTTTAGAATGTTTTGTATGAATTTTGTACTTAGGATTTGTTTCATTTATATGTTATCGTTGTAGGATAATGGTAAGTATGTGCTTTGATTGTGTACGTTTTTATTTGAACCATACATTTGTTTTTCGTTTTAAAAACTTGTTGATTCGTGATTATTTGGTTATCATTCCTTGTTTCTTTGAGTTACTTGACTTTGTTTGAGGATAAACAATGTGTCAAGTCGGGGAACGTTGATAAGTGCCAAAATATAGTTATTTTGTATATATGTTTTGTGGCACTTATCCGTTCTTGTTTGTTAATAATTGTTGAATAAACCTATTTTTTGCTGTAAATACGTTTTTTTGTGTTTTGTGTATATAATGTACCGTTTGATTAGGTTTAATGTATTTTTGTAGGTATTTGTGCGTGTTGGAGAATCGAGGAATAAAGTGTCGAAGACACGGCTCTGGATGCGTGTTTTCGCAATAAAAGTCTATTTTTGGGAAGTTTTGTTCAGGGCCAAGCCGCTGAGCGGGAATTGGAGCGCAAAAATGAGGCTTTGGCACTGTTCCGGCAGAGACTTCATTTCTGAGGCTGCTGATCACTATGCCATAAATGACCTACGAAAGCGTTTTTTTTTTGGGTTTTAAAAGCGCTTTCATAGGTGGTACTGCTAAAGGTTTTAGCAGCGCTTTTTGTTTAGAAAAAAGCGCTTTCGTATGCCTACCTATCAAAGCACTTTTTACCCAAAAGCGCTCTCATAGGTAGGCCTAAGAAAGCGCTTTTTTCTGAAAAAGCGCTTTCATAGGTGCCTACTGTTGGCTGAAGATTTTGATGCAGATGATTTGAATAAGAATCACTGAGCTCGAAATGAAACAATGTCAGTATTCATTGGAACGAGGAAAATGTCATGGTTTGGAATGAAGGAATCAGCTCTTCGAATAAGATATTGAAACTTGGGGCTTCGAGTAGCAATTGTGAAGGAGCTTCGAAATGGTGGAAGCATGGTGTTAGGCTGCGCGTTCGAATCGAAAGGCAGTTCAGATATTTGAAATTCAAAATATGAGCGGGATGAATGGACGTTCGAATATGCGCGCTGGAAAACGGTTCGGAGACGTGGAGGCTAGAGAGGCATAGTATTCTGCATGTCCGAAACGTGGCAAGCTCTCATATGTCAGACCGTTATGGTCAGAATAGTATAAATAGAAGTCTTAGTGTTAGGATTTCGTGTGTCATATCTATTGTACTAAATTCAGTAACATTCAAAATACCACATGGATAGAGAAACGAATGCACGAATGATGTACGTATGATTGCACCACTTTTATCTTTCAACAACGTATCTTTATCTTTCCAATTTACCTTTATCTTGCATAAATGTCATTTAAATCATTTATATTCAAAGTCATTTAATTTTCCATGCACCTAAACGCTTTTCCTTTCGTTTTGAAGCCTTTTACTTTTCAGAAACCTTTACATTCATGCTATTATTTTCCAGAAAACTTCTACATACTTGCTTTTACTTTCCTGTCTTTTACACTTCATGTTTTATTTTGAAAATCTTTTACATTCACAAGTCATTTGAACATTCCTGCACTTACATACTTTCTGCAATTCGAAGTCTTTATGCCCTATATGTTCAAATCATCTTTATATTGCTTTGCTTGATTACGTTATTAATTTATTGAATATCATAATCGAAATACACTTGAGACATATATAAAACATCTAAAAATAAGCCTTGAACGTTAACCAGCAGTTTAAGTTTATGCAAACGACCAATAACCCCATAGGATCAATCTAGTCGATCCTGCAAGTTACCAAAGGGATTAAACAACAATCATAACGCTTGTTTGATAGTTTGGAGGACTAGCGGTTGTTTCACCAGAAATCGCTGTGAACAAATTGGCACGCCCAGTGGGACAGAGATTGGTTGTTGCTAATTAAAATTAACGTTTAAAAAAAGAAAACTTAATTATTGGTAAAAGGTTCTTTCTGAGTAACCAAAGTTCATTAGTATATGAACCTTAGGAGTGGTAGAATAACTAACAGTAACCAACCCTTACCCAGAAGAAATCGAAGTAATAGGATGTCAGATCCAAATAACCCACAAGGGGAACAAAATGCCCCACATGGAACAGGCACTAATGCGTCTGTTTCGACAGGGATGTCCAGCGCGATCCCTTTGAACACACATTCTATTGCATCTTCTACTAATAGTATGGCCGCGAATGGAACAAGTGGCATGTCAACAAACAATTCGATCCTAGGTAGTACAGGAACCACTGGGTATCCTGGGGGATTCATCCCACCGTCAGGGGCACAAACCCATTTCGCTACCCCACCACCAACTAGACCATTTAGTTTCGACAGTACTAGACCCAGAAATTCCCAGTATGGGATGCCAACATCCTTTATGGAAGATTTACAAACTTCGACGTCGAACGCGTCACCACACTTAGGGTCAGGTTCTGGGGCTAATCAATTTATGACAAATAACCAAGGGTCAGTAGGTTATGGTACGCTGCCCATCTTAACCACAGAAAATCAAATGGCTTTTAGGCAGTTAATGGATGATAGTAACCATAACATGATAGGAGTATTAGCACAAACTATGCAAGAAATCTTTGCCCCAATAGTTCAAAACTTTACTGTGACAAACAGAGAGAACACAGACAATATGAACCGAATAGCAGATTTCTTTGCTCCACCTGAAAGGCGTAGGCAGAACCAGGCATTGGTTCGAGCAAACGCACCTATCATAGAACAGATTGCTGATGACCCACCTTATAGGCCAGCCAGAGAGGGGGTTAACTTGGGGGCAAGAGCACAAAGGGTAGATGTCCCATTGATTCGAGAAGAACCACAAAGGGGATTGATAGAACCACCAGCAAGGATCGAAAGATTTGAGGTCCCAGTGATTCGAGAAGAACCACAAAGGGGAATTATTGAACCAGGGGCAAGGGTCGACAGACTAGAGGCCCCAGCGTTTCGAGAAGAACAACCTAGAGGGGTTGTCCTTGTAGGTCGAAACCAAGATGCTGATGCAGTGGTGCATAGGGTTCGAAATGACAATATCTTGGCGGAAAATAACCTAACCACCATGATAGAAAGGATCATGGCCCAAAACGGTATTAATACGAATTAGAAGGCCAAATTACGCTTCCCCATAGCGATTATGTAATCCATACGATTTGCCAAGGGATACAAGATCCCTAAATTTACAAAGTTTTTGGGATACCAATGAGTCAACGATCGAACACATAGCTAGGTATCTAACCGAGGCAGGAGACATAGCAAATAACGAAAACCTTAGGATTAAATATTTCCCAAGTTCCCTTACTAAGAATGCTTTCACATGGTTCACTACTTTGCCCCCTGGATCCATAGATACCTGGACCCTCTTAGAAAGGTTGTTCCATGAACAGTTCTATATGGGACAGTCCAAGATAAGTCTAAAGGAATTAGCAAGTGTTAAGAGGAAGTTCACGAACCTATAGATGAATACTTAAACAGTTCGACTTTTGAAATCTAGATGTTTCACAAGAGTCCACGAGCATGAGTTAGTCGAAATGGCACTGGTGGTTTGGACTATTCTATTCAAAAGAAATTAGATACTCAATACTTGAGGGACATGGCCCAGTTAGAAGATAGGGTTCGACAGGTCGAAAGGCTAAAGGCCGAGAAGGCCAGGGCTTCTAAGAGTAATAAGAAGGAAAGAGTCTCCTATGTCAAAACGGAGGAAGGTGAAGACTACCCCGAATGCGAGGAGGTCGAAGTAGATCTCGCTGAATTGAAACAGGCTCCACCTTACTCTTGTAAACTCCTAGTCCCTACAAAAGGGAAAGAAATTGTTGAAAATGAAAAAAATGATAAGTTTCCAAAGAAGGTGTATACCTTCGATATAACAAAGTGTGATGAAATTTTCGACTTACTAGTCAAAGATGGCCAATTAATTGTGCCACCAAATGTCAAAATGCCTCCGTTAGATCAAAGAAAGAAAAGAGGATTTTGTAAATATCATAGTTTCCTAGGCCACAAAACCTCACAGTGTTTTCTTTTCAGGGACTTGATTCAAAATGCAATTAAAGAAGGCAGACTAAAGTTTGCTGATAAACCAAAAATGAAGGTGGATGAAGACCCTCTGGATATTGCAGACACCAACTAATCCGAGCCTTTGAGCATGGGAGACATCAATATGGTGGAAGCAGACCAAGGGGCCACTACCTTGAAAGAGGAAAGCACTGAGAGTGAAAGTTGGGTGTTGGTCGAAGTCAACAATGGAGTCACTGAAGACGTCCACGAACGACAGGAGCCTTCGGTCGAACCAACTCCAGCTATTGTTTCAGAAGGAATCCAGGCTACTGAGGGTCAGGAAAGCCAGAAACAGAAATTAACACAGGCTACTGAAGGCCTGAGGCTCAAACTGGAAAAGGTTCAGATTACAAAACAAGCTTCCCCCCAGAAAGAGACATGGGATACCTTGGGTGAACCTAGTGGGAAGTTCGACTATCTGGTAAAATATTCTGCTCCAGAGAGTTCGAAAGTCCGAATCGAAGACATCAAACCATCAGGATGGGGAGATGATGATACAGAAGGGGAAGATAAAGATAGTAACGTTCCCCAGAAAGAGACATAGGATACCTTGGGTGAACCCAGTGGGAAATTTGATTATATGGTAAAATATTCTGCTCCAGAGAGTTCAAAGATTCGGATTGAAGACATCAAACCATCAGGATGAGGAGATAATGGTACTAAAAGACCAGATGTGGATGTCAATATGGTGGACATGGAGAGACCCTGTTCTGAGATGCAGGAAATGGAAAGATATCTCGAAAAAGAAAAATACAAAATGGAGGATGGTTATGCTACAGATACTAGCCTAAAACAATATCTCATGCTGTGCCACAAGGGACATGCTGAAATGATGCTTTGTCCAAGATGCAGCATCATATGCAACGAGAGGATTGCCATGGAGTTCGAACGAAAACAAAGGGCTCGAACTGGAGTAAATTGGCGCCAAGACAACCAACTG
The DNA here is from genome assembly GCA_021764765.1 of Vicia sativa. Classification (NCBI taxonomy): domain Eukaryota; kingdom Viridiplantae; phylum Streptophyta; class Magnoliopsida; order Fabales; family Fabaceae; genus Vicia; species Vicia sativa. The sequence goes on from CM038793.1 coordinate 297,736,993, forward strand.
TTCAAATGCTACCCTAGAACTGGGGAAAGTTTGTTGAATTTTTAGTTGTCACAAAGGGGCAACCAAGTGCTTGATTTGCCCAAGATGTTCAGAGATACTGACCGAACATGGTGGAGCTTTGAAACGATTCCCTTCACCCCATGGAATCACAAGGAAGTTGGTCAAATGAGTCAACGATGGTAGTCACAACAAGCCCGATAGCCCATATCCAAAGGGTGCTCGAAGGGTGACATTTAAAATCCCTGCCAAGTACCCAGACAGATGGTCGCAAGTCAAAACCAACAAAGGAAGGATAGATGGGAGGCAATGCGAAATGCGCGCCATGCCATGGTATACCGGAGACAATTCAACAAGAAAGAGGAGGAAGAGGTGGGAAATTATAAAGGTAAGAATCCCATGTCAAGATCCCAATGGCGAAGGCAGCAGCGGAATCGAAAGGCGAGAGGAAGGTTTAGCGACAAAGGAGCGTTCGACCAACAAAAAGAAGGTCAAGCACCAATCAACCAACAACAAAAGTAACTCAAGACAAACCTCCAGTTAGTAGGCTTTTTACGAAACAAAACTAGATGAATCAAAGAGTACACCCCAAGTCCACAAGAAGGCGAGGATATGCTTACAGATAACTTCGAATCGAAGGAGAATCCTCCCTTAATCTAAAGCGCAATGTGGTATTCAGATTACCATCCAATTTGGCCGGAGGCCAAATCAAGAAGGAAGAAGAAGACACCATTGATCTAATGAAACATAGACCATTTTGTTATTATGTAATGGATAATGGCGTGGTCGAAGAGCAGAACGCATTCTTCGAACACCCAGATCCCATAATGAAGAATCATTTAAAGCCACTGTTCATTCGAGCAAAGGTTGGAGCCACGGGTAAACAAGGTCTTAGTAGATGGGGCAAGTCAACTCGATGCCAAATTTCATCTTTGAAAAAGTTAGGCATTCAAGACGGTGATGTTAAACCTCATAACATGGTTTTATCCAACTATGAAGGGAAGGTAGGACAAACATTGGGGGTAGTGCAAGTGGAGTTAACTGTCGGATCAAGCTGCAGACACACTATGTTCATGGTGATCAAAGCCAAAGAAAATTATAACTTGCTCTTGGGAAGAGTGGATTCATGGCGTAGGGCGGTCCTTCGTCGATGCACCAAAGGTTAGTCTGTGGAGAGAGGATGGGATAGTAGAGAACATCAAGGCATCGAGCTACTTCATGACAACGGTCAATCTAGTTAACAAGAGGAATTATGACAAGTATCCGCGAATAGCTCCCTGTACCCCAAGTGACGAAGATGAAACAAGAGATGTACATTATTATATGACCCTTCTCCATGATGGCATGTATTGGGATAGGAAAATAATTAAGGGTGATGAAGGAGGCGAAGGCACTTCGCAAAGACGGCCACCAGGCTGGGAGTCCGATGACCCTGATCATGATTGAGTCCTCTTTCCTCGAAAGGATTTCGGCCTATATGGCTGAGAATGAATGGAAAGCGGCTTCGGAGGCTGCAATAGAACATACAGTTGAAGTAAACGAACTCGAAGGGAATGGTCCGAAAGATTCACCCTGTGACGAGAACGAAATAGATCAAAGGCTTGATATCATTTATGATACAGAACCCTTGGGCTTCGAGAAGGATCCAACAAACTCTAGTGCTAATATGTTGGCACAGGACCCACTCGAAGAAGTGAATTTGGGGGATATCAACACAAAAAGAATCACCTACATAAGCGTGAAACTCAGCCCAAGCCTCAAACAAGAGGTGATCGAAGTCCTCAAACATAACAAAGATTGCTTTGCATGGGACTATGACGAAATGCCTGGTTTAAAAAGAGAGTTAGTGGAGCATAGACTTCCAATTAAGGATGGCAAGAAGCCCATCAAGACTCCGGAGGTTCGCCGATGCTCACGAAGATCAAAGCGAGGTCGAGAGGTTGTTACGCTGCAAATTCATCAGAACCACAAGGTATGTCGAATGGTTAGCAAATATAGTACCTGTTATTAAGAAAAATGGTTCATTGAGAATATGCATAGACTTTAGGGATCTCAATACTGCAACCCCCAAAGATCAATACTCTATGCCTGTGGCGGAAATGTTAATAGATTCTGCTGCGAGATTCGAATACCTAAGTATGCTAGATGGATACTCTGGTTATAATCAAATTTTTATTGCTGAAGAAGATGTTGCTAAGACAGCATTTCGTTGCCCAGGAGCCTTAGGCACCTATGAATGGGTAGTGATGCCTTTTGGTTTAAAAAACGCTGGGGCAACATACCAAAGAGCAATGAACTCCATATTTCATGATTTTATTGAGACGTTTATGCAGGTGTACATTGATGATATAGTCATCAAATCTATATCTGCAGAAAATCATCTGCATCATTTGAGCCAATCATTCGAAAGGATGAGAAAACATGGCTTGAAAATGAATCCCCTTAAATGTGCATTTTTTGTGCAGGCAGGAGATTTCCTGGGCTTTGTGGTTCATAAAAAAGGAATTGAAATTAACCAGAACAAAACCAAAGCCATCATGGAGACTAAAGCCCCCGCATCGAAAAAGGAATTACAGTCTCTACTAGGGAAGATTAATTTTCTCAGAAGATTCATTTCGAACCTAAGTGGGAAAACACAGGCTTTCTCTCCACTGCTTCGTTTAAAGCAAGGCCAAGCCTTCGAATGGAGCGAAGCACAGCAGGAGGCCTTCGACAAGATTAAAAGATATATGTCTCAACCTCCTATCTTGTCTCTACCTTCATGGGGAAAACCCATGAGATTGTATATATATGCGTCTGAACTTACTATAGGTAGTATGTTAGTACAGGAAGACAATAATGGCATCGAAAGAGCCATATATTACTTAAGTAGGGTGTTGAATGATGCAGAAACTAGATATAGTAATATAGAATAGTTGTGTCTTTGTTTATACTTTTCTTGTATGAAACTCAAGTATTATATAAAACCTGTTGATGTTTATGTTTCATCTCATTTCGATGTTATTAAACACATGCTTTCCAAGCCAATAATGCATAGCAGAATTGGTAAATGGGCATTGGCCTTGACAGAATATGCTTTGACTTTTATGCCTTTAAGAGCAGTGAAAGGCCAAGTAGTTTCAGATTTCATTGTGGACCATTCATTGGTCGAACAGCCTGTCATGGGTTATGTCGAAATGAAACCTTGGAAGCTATACTTTGATGGTTCGACCCATAGAGAGGGCAGTGGTGTTGGAGTTCTCATAATTTCTCCTGAGGGAATTCCAACAAAATTCAAGTATAAGTTAGATGGCCCTCGTTGCTCAAACAACGAAGCTGAATACGAAGCGCTCATTGTTGGACTTGAAGCTTTGTTGGAATTGGGGGCAACTAGAGTCGAAATTAAGGGTGATTCAGAGTTAGTAGTCAAGCAGATAACTAAGGAATACAAATGCATAAAGGAAAATCTGATGATATATTTCGTCATAGTTAATAGGCTACTCAAAAATTTCGAATACATGGACATTCAGCACGTACCAAGAATAGAAAATCAGGAAGCAAATGACCTAGCACAATTAGCTTCAGGTTATAAAGTCTCTGCTAAAAACTTAGAGGATTTGATTGAGATAAGAGGAAGAGTCATGGCTACCAGACTTACACCATCAGATCTAGAGGATATCAAAATAAGTTATGGTGATAAAGATAGGTTCGAAGTATTAGCCATAGACACTTTAACAGATACAGATTGGCGAAATCCATTAATAAGGTATTTAGAAGACCCAACATTGAATGTGGATAGAAAAATAAAATATAGAGCATTATCATATGTCCTTATGGGAAATGAATTGTTCAAGAAGACCCAAGAGGGTGTGTTACTAAAATGATTGGGGGAAAGTGAGGCATATCTAGCACTATCAGAAGTCCACAATGGGGTATGTGGAGCACATCAAGCGGGTCATAAAATGAAGTGGTTGCTATTTCGATATGGTATGTATTGGCCCAGTATGCTCAAAGATTGTATAGATTTTGCTAAAGGATGTGAAGAATGTCAGAAACATGCAGGGATTCAACATGCTCCTGCAAGTGAGTTGCATTCGATCATTAAGCCATGGCCCTTTAGAGGATGGGCATTAGATTTAATAGGAGAAATCAATCCTGCTTCATCTAAAGGTCAGAAATATATCCTGGTAGGAATAGACTATTTCACTAAGTGGATCGAAGAAATACCTTTGGTAGCTGTAGATCAAGAGACTATCATCGAATTCGTACAAAAACAGATTATTTATAGGTTTGGGTTGCTAGAGAGCATAACCACTGACCAAGGATCGGTGTTTACTGGTAAAAAGATGCAAGAATTTGCCCAAGAAATGGGGTTCAAGTTGCTAACGTCAACACCATATTATGCTCAGGCAAATGGTCAGGTCGAAGCAGCCAACAAAGTAATAATAGGTCTAATCAAAAAACATGTTGGTAAAAAACCAAGAAATTGGCATAAGACTTTAGATCAAATACTATGGGCCTGCAGAACGTCCCCTAAAGAAGCTACTAATACTACACCTTTCCAATTAACATTTGGTCATGATGCAGTCTTACGAGTAGAAATTCATCTGATCTCGAATTCAAAGGCAAAATGAAATCTCATCTTCTTTATATTGGGAAATTATGATGAATGAGTTGGTCGAGCTAGATGAAGTTAGATTGCATGCATTAGAAGTCCTGATAAGACAAAAAGAGAGAGTGGCCAGAGCATATAACAAAAGGGTGAAAGGTAAAACATTCAGTATTAATGACTTAGTTTGGAAAGTTATATTGCCCATGGACAAGAAAAATAAAGCATTAGGAAAATGGTCACCTCATTGGGAAGGACCTTTTCGAGTAGTTGTTGCACCCCAAAATTTGCCCTCCTATCTCGCTTTATCTGGCTTAGGCTTCGCATTCACCTGCATACGCGTCCATTAGGTCATTGGCATTAAAACAATCATTCATTCACTGCATACGCATCATTTCGTCGTATTTAAATTGACTAAAAGTTAGTTTAAATCGATATTTGCATCGTTTTGTAGTTGTGAAATACCAGTTATTTCACTTCATTCATTTTTATTTCTCTACCTGTTTACTGTGTCATTTTAAGTTGATTATATGTCGATGATATCAATAATTCGATTTTACAAACAGACTGCTAAAAGCAATTCGACACTGTGCGGAAAATTAGTGGGAAAAATATTTCAAACTTTCGCCTCTAACTCACTGCTTTATGAATCTACGTGTCACGTAGATCATGAAAATGTGATCTCTCTAATTTTTCGATACATTCCGAAATTTTGTTTTTAACCGTAAGTGTTTTAAAATCAGGTATTTTTTATTATCGTTTTATTTCAACTTTAAATATTTCGATAATTTTTCTTTAATGTTTGATACCTGTAATTTATTTTAATATGTTTATTTTAATTTTTTGGATAATTTATTGTCCAAATTTATATCATTTTTGACAATTTTAGATGCCCAATTTTTATCTCTAAAAATCAAACAAAAATATTTTCGGCTTGTAAATTTTACTAAACCCAATTTTAGGCCCATTTTATAAAGGGGCATTTTAGACATTATCAAAAATCAAAAACATTTTCTTCTAAAATCAATACAAACAATCCAAGACATTTTCAACAAGAACTACGGAGTTTTGACTTTCCCATTGCACGAGGGAATACGTAGGCACGCGGTTTCGAAACCGTGTCAAACTCAAAATAATAACAAACAAACCCCTTTTCTTATTTCTCATTTAAAATTTAGAAATTAGCGATTACACACACACAAACACATTTCGAACTAAATGGGTCCCATCGAGTACGATGGACGTAAGAGGTGCTAATACCTTCCTCTTGCGTAACCGACTCCCGAATCCATCTTTTTTGGTCTTGTAGACCGCCTTATCCGATTTTTGTGGGTTTTATCTATATTTCCCCGTTCTTTCTAGAACAAATAAAATTAGGTGGCGATTTCATTGTTTCGAAAATTCATTTTAAATGATTTTTGAAAATCGAGTTATTGATTGGCGACTTCTTTGGGGAAAATTTTTAAAACTTTTTGACTAAGCGAGTCAACCCTAGTTTAGTTCTTCGCATGTTTGTGTGTTTGTTTATCGCTTTCTTCTTTAAGCTTATCTATTATTTATTTGCTTATTTTCCTCTATACTTTGTATATTATTTTGTTGATATATTATTGTGATGGGAATTCATGGGTATTTATACATAGATAAGCCCACTACCCAGGCTTCTAGGTCACCTTTTAGGAATAGAGGGGTTGCGTAGCCTAGGTCCACGACTCCATTGTCTTGTTGGCCCGAAGCGAAGACTCCGACTTAGAGTTGGTTGTTTTAAGGAGGTTGTTGGCCCGCGATAGCGCAGGACATCAATCTTTGGACAAATGACCTACAACTCTAAGTTTGTTCATGTTGTCCTAACCAAGACCAAACGCTCAAATTTTGGATTTCGAGCATCCCGTTAAGAGCCGTTTCTTGGGGTATACTTTTACAAATACTATCGCCACGTAGGCCTCTCGCGCGATGATAATATTTGCTAAAAGGGGATCTGAGACTCCGAAAAACATTTAGCAAAAAACAATTAGAACCACCTTGTTCGGGATTATTGGGTAGAAGCCTAGAGCTATCCTATTGTAGGAGCCCACCAAAATAAGTTGTTCTGATTACCAATATCATCCCTGTTTCACATTTTTGTGAACCTGTTATTATCATCATGTTGCATTCCATTTGCATCAATAAAAAAAGGAGTTTATTTCTCTCATATCATTCATGCATCATCATGCATTTCATTCATTTCAATCAGAGGACTCATTTCAACTTGGCTTCTTATTCAGAATCTCAAGACGCAAGATTGATTTCGACATCGTCGTCATCACGGATCAACTTCAAGCAAGTGTGGCTGCGATGAACACTCATATAGATACCGGATGGATCAATTCATGGAGATTATCCGAACCTCTCCATTGGACAAGAAGAGCTAAAGCAAGTTGTTGGAGGTCCGAAGTTGTTGCAATTGATCATGTTAATCCACCATGTGTTGGTCTTAACCACATAGAGGTCCTTTCAGATCAAAATGTCAGAAACAATGTTCAAGTGCATGTCAATGGAACTCCTCACTGCGAGGACATCTTTGAGTCTTCGTTTGACACCTTCAGATTTTCGATTGAAGAGCCTGAGTCTGAGAAAAAGCTTCACCTCCTTGAGAAAAGAATGAAAGCTATTGAGGGTCGCGATTCCCTTTGTTTAGACGCTCCTAGTTTGTGCTTGGTGCCTGGTATCAAAATTCCTGCAAAATTCAAAGTCCCCACTTTCGAGAAGTATAAGGGTACCTCTTGTCCGATTACTCACATCAAAGCCTATTGCAATAAGATGGCTCCATATGCGGAAAATGACAAGCTCCTCATGCACTTTTTTCAAGATAGCCTCAGTGGAGCATCTCTCGAATGGTACACTCAGCTTGAACGAACTCACATCCAAAATTGGAAGGATTTAGCTGAAGCCTTTGTCAGTCAATATGACTATAATAGGGACATGGCTCCTACCAGAATTCAACTCCAAGGTTTAACTCAAAAGACTGAAGAATCTTTCAAAGAGTATGCGCAGAGATGGAGAGAATTAGCTGCTAGAGTTCAACCTCCTCTTTTGGAACGAGAACTTATTGAGATGTTCTCCAATACCTTGCAAGGTCCCTATCTAATTGTTGGATGTACTTCTACATTTTCACACCTGGTTGTTGTAGGGGAACGAATTGAGCGTGGTCTCAAGATGGGTAACATTCAGGATGTTGCTATTGCTTCTGAATTTCCAGAACAAACTGATGAAGAAGCAAGTACAATTTCCGAGGACGAGGAAGAAGCTCCTGTTTACCTTCCATTTCAGATTCCTAATCAAGTGACGAAAGCTAATTCTAATCAGTGTGCTCCACAAATCTGTGTTGCAACTGTCTGTCAAACACCCGTTCAATATGCTCCCCAGCAGTAGAATGCTCTTCGACAACAAACTTATCGACCAAATTGTCAACAGCGAGGTGGGAAGAATCTAATAAGGCCAAGAAAAGTGCATGATCCAATCCTTATGCCTCATCGTGAGTTGCTTTCTCACCTACTCCAACATTCTTTGGTGGAATTAAAGGAGCTCGGGACGCCTCCTTTTCCGTATCCTTTGGGATATGATCCTGATGCATATTGTGAATTCCATTCTGGGGCACCTGGCCATACAATTGAAGGATGTAATCTTTTCAAAGGCACGGTTCAGAAACTCATTGATTCCAAAGCAATCACGTTCACTCCAGAGGGCCTACGCATCAATTGAACTCTCCTTTGACTCAGTGGACGTCACGATTACAAAGCGCATCTTCTGAAGCAAGAAATCCATACGGAGACCAGTCTCCTCAACATGGAGATTTCTAGTTTTATCTTGCATGCTCATTTGTAATTTTTCTTGTTTTGTTCAGTACTTTTTCATATACTAAGTTTGTTCACTCTGGAATATTAATCATAATGCATTGAATATGTTTGTCTTGAATCAATCCATTCGTATTCACTCATATTTGTTTTACTATGCTTTTGATATTCAACTCTTATTAATAAAGCAACACCTCTGGAGGGAGGATGACGAACAATTTACTAAGAATCTCAAACATTATGCTTTCGGTAAAACCACGCTAACGATGTAGGCCTTATTTCAAATCCCAAACACCGGAGATATAAGGGGTGAAACCCTCGTTAACCCTTTTGAGCCTCAGTAGGAGTTTCTTTTCTATTCGAAAAACCCTCATTTTAAACACAGCGGGGTAGTGTTCGATTAATCGATCGGCGTTCAAAACTCATCAAGAGTGCACATCCAAGGATACAATAATGGTTATCCTTCAAAAGGTCGAGGAAAGTCAAAACCACAATGGTCAATCTTTGCCAATCAACAATGTGCATCGAAAGAGGTTGAAACCGTAAAGGTTATCTCTCGCACAAGAAATCAACAGATGACGACATCACAATTGTTATCTCTCATCCGCCAAGGATTCAGACAGTCACGTCACCTCCAATCAAACAAAGATGGAAGATCACACGACTTGTTCAAAAGAAAAGTGATGTAAAAAGTGACAAAAAGCCCGCTAAGTCGAAACTTCATAATAAGTCGCTTAGGCAAAAATGGCAAAAGAAAAAAATATAAAAAGAAAAGGATTACCAAACAATAAAATCCTCCTTACAAGAACAAGGTCGTGTGATCAGACACTAAAAGAAAAAGGTGAGTGATTGTCGTGTCCAAGAAACCTCAGTGGTTCCTCAACCGCATCATAAACTTCTCTCAAGAGATGAATGCTCGCATTAAGTTATCTGAATGTAGGAATGGAGAACATCACGGAGAATGGGAGGGCACCAAATATTTTGAGCCTAAAAATCTTTTTTCTAAAAACCCGTGAACCAGACCACGTTACAACCCTTAAAAGTCCTAATTGAAGCATGGGTTAATTCGAAAGCAAAATTGTTTCAAGAATACGGTAACCTGACTCCTAGGAGGCTTGCTAAACATTTGAGTTGGTATCACTCAATCTTTTACAAATTTGTTTTCAATGTTTCGACATCCTTTCAATAAAATATTTTTTTAAACTTCAAGACAAACATGAACTTTGCATTAGAATTATCATTCGTAGAATATTACATTCTTTGCATATGGATAAGTGCTTAAACATCAAGTGAGCTTGCATATTGAGCATCGGACGGATAATTTGATTGTCCTGAAGGACATATTGCTTTAAGTATTCGATTGAGCACAAAGCAGCTCGAGTTGAGAAGTAAGGTTGTGAAGTAGCCTACTTTCAAGATGTAAGTTAACCACCCTGAGTAGGTGATATCTTCAAAGTGCAGTCAATCTGGGGCATTTATGTCGAGATTCGAAGAATCTCTCAGCGTGATAGTGTCGGGGCATTCACCCGAGCAAGGTTGAAACCCTCTTTACCTTTGGTTAGTCAGGGGCAATGTTTCCAGGTCTACAACAGTGGAGCAGATTATCTTGATGGTACAGATCTCAGGAAGCCTTCTCGAGGCTAATTTTTCAAATTTCTACTGATTGGGGCAAAGCATTATGTAGGGCATTCCTCCACCTCATAATTAATCGGGTCAAGTCCGGCAAGCTAAACAAGCTATTGAGTTTGAATGGCATGTCGAAGTCGGATCGTCATCCTCGGTTCATCGAGATCTAAGTCATGTTGGATTTCTCCATCAGAAATTAAGGATCAATATCTCCAATTCAAGTCAGGGTTGTCATCCTTAGCTCATCAGAGATCAAGGTTTAATTCCTGGTTGTTGTTTTCCTTCAACAGAAGTCAGAAGACGGGATTCTATCCTTTGAGTTCCAACAGATGTCTTTGCTTCGACACATTGCATATAGTAATCATCGTTGTAGTGTTTCACGTTTTGCAGATTTTGTTATTCAAAGATTTTAGAATGAAAGGGCGTGATGCGCCTGAGCTTTGGTCACCAGCAAAGTTTCTTTCTCTCCAACAAGAGTTATCTATAACATATGTGTGCCCTCAAATGTTATCACTCTTTCCCCGTCGCGAAAAAATCGCAAAGAACGGTTTACACCAGCAAGATCATTTTCAAAGGCTCACTTGTGCCAGAAGATGTTGTTAACCCCTCTTATGCAAAAGCTTGTAATCCAGAGCTATCGAAATCATGAACTCTATGCAACAAGATCATCATCCCAGATGAATGTCAATCTCTAAGAGTTACTTCCCCAGTGATGTTGATCATTGAAAGAGGATACTTCTATTTTGCAATCCCTTGTCGGAATCCAGACTATCATCTCTTTGACCAAGACCAGATGATTTATATTCAATTTATGGATGGTTGATGTTTCCTCGACAGTTCACAATTGCCTTTAGTCCTAGACAAAATATCAAAACATGCATCATTGCATTGCATAACATCCTAAAAAAAACGCGTAGCATTTCCATTGATATGGAGCATTACGCTAAAAAATAATAATCTCAAACATGCATCACTGCATTGCATAACATCCTAAAAAAAAACGCGTAGCATTTCCATTGATATGGAGCATTACGCTAAAAAATAATAATCTCAAACATGCATCACTGCATTGCATAACATCCTAAAAAAAACGCGTAGCATTTCCATTGATATGGAGCATTACGCTAAAAAATAATAATCTCAAACATGCATCTAAGCATAAGCCAGATTAAAGTGTTTCTCGAGAACCTTTTGCGTCTCCGAAGAGAAATCATTCAATTAAAAAATCCCCAAGTGGTATTCCCAGTCAGAGTTCCCTCAAGAAATTCTTCTTGTTGTTGTTATCTGCATTTTGACCCCGTGTCGGTCTCCTATATCATTCAAATTCAATTCATTTACCAAGCGTCTTGCTTTTTTGCAAATTTTTATTTTGGTATTCTTACCCGTGTTTGCCTCTGTCGTTAGAGTGTGAGTAAGAGTCGGTGTCTAACCTTTCTTGCTTCTCGGTTATTTGAGTATCCATACTTGGTGTGTGGTAATTCATATAATTGCCTCTCTTGAAGAAATACACCCCGCCTTTGGCCTGAGGGATATTGTATTTCTTGCATATTCGCAAACTTTTGAAGTCCAACATAGCCTAGCAATCCTCGCTAGAGTCTCTTTTGGTTGGCCTTTTCCCGTGAATTCGTCTTGATCGACGATTTTACCATTCCATATATCTTCTCCCGGTGAGTCGCTCCATCGGTCTCCTTCTTGTGTGTGTCTAATATCTTTACGACATATACTCACATCATTCTCATTTTGATCTGAAGCAACTTATTAAAGTATGCTCGTTCCAAAGATCTATGAGTTCTTACCTTTCTGATCTGCGAAGCAACTTATTAAAGTATGCTCGTTCCAAAGGTCTGTCTGGTTTCGTTTTTGATCTGCGAAGCAACTTATTAAAGTATGCTCGTTCCAAAGATCTGTCTGTTCTCATTTTTGATCTGCGAAGCAACTTATTAAAGTATGCTCGTTCCAAAGATCTATGAGTTTGTCTTCCTTGATCTGCGAAGCCGCTTATTCAAGCGTATTCGTGCTAAAAATCTATGATTGGAGTTCGTCGTTTCTCCTTTGACTAAAACTTTTCTCCCCGGTAACCTTACCGATGCCAGTAACCTTACTGTATGTCTCAGTTCCCCGATCACTTGATCGATGTCTTCCGGTAACCTTACTGTTGTAGCAACTTTGCTAATTTTTTTTCTGTTTCTCCGATCACCTGATCGATGTCTTCCGGTAACCTTACCGTTGTAGCAACTTTGCTAATTTTGTTTCCCCGATCACCTGATCGATGTCTTCCGGTAACCTTACCGTTGTAGCAACTTTGCTAATTTTGTTTCCCCGATCACCTGATCGATGTCTCCCGGTACCCTTACCGTTGTAGCAACTTTGCTAATTTTCTTTTCCAATCACCTAATTGTGATCCCCCGGTAACCCTACCGATGTTATGGATGTTACTACCTCTTTGGCTTCCCGGTGACCTCACCGACGATAATGACCTCACTATGGCTTTCTTTTCCAATCACCTGATTGTGATCCCTCGGTAACCTTACCGATGTCAGCCACTTTGATATCATTTCAACCGAAAGTTGGTAAATTTACCATAATTTCTTTCCAAAGTACTTATTTCCTGGTGACCTCACCGACGATAATTACTTCACTATGGCTTTCTTTTCCAATCACCTGATTGTGATCCCCCGGTAACCTTACCGACGTCGGCCATTTTGATATCATTTTCATTCTAATCACCTGATTGACTCGTAAACCAGTAACCATACTGAAGTCGAGCTTTTTTTACCAACAATTATTTTTCAAAACTTGGTCGTCACCCAGTAACCTTGCTGTTGAGTCGCCAAGTTGTGAATATTCATCATTCCTCTCCTTTTTGAAGAAATCTTTTGGGAATATCATACCATTATCCGCCAAAGCTTATTAGTGGAGGCTTTCAAAAAAGAAAAAATATATTTCTACTTGTTCTTCGGAGCGCAAATTTTAGGGTTCTTTGAGTATTTAATCTTCTTCTACCTTGAAAGTTCAAAAGGCTATCACCAATTTCACTTTCGGGTTTAAGGCGATTAAATAGAACAAATATTGCACCCAAAATTTGCCCTCCTATCTCGCTTTATCTGGCTTAGGCTTCGCATTCACCTGCATACGCGTCCATTAGGTCATTGGCATTAAAACAATCATTCATTCACTGCATACGCATCATTTCGTCGTATTTAAATTGACTAAAAGTTAGTTTAAATCGATATTTGCATCGTTTGTAGTTGTGAAATACCGTTATTTCACTTCATTCATTTTATTTCTCTACCATTTCTTGTGTCATTTTAAGTTGATTATATGTCGATGATATCAATAATTCGATTTTACAAACATTGCTAAAAGCAATTCGACAACATGCGGAAAATTAGTGGGAAAAATATTTCAAACTTTCGCCTCTAACTCACTGCTTTATGAATCTACGTGTCACGTAGATCATGAAAATGTGATCTCTCTAATTTTTCGATACATTCCGAAATTTTGTTTTTAACCGTAAGTGTTTTAAAATCAGGTATTTTTTATTATCGTTTTATTTCAACTTTAAATATTTCGATAATTTTTCTTTAATGTTTGATACCTGTAATTTATTTTAATATGTTTATTTTAATTTTTTGGATAATTTATTGTCCAAATTTATATCATTTTTGACAATTTTAGATGCCCAATTTTTATCTCTAAAAATCAAACAAAAAATATTTTCGGGCTTGTAAATTTTTACTAAACCCAATTTTTAGGCCCATTTTATAAAGGGGCATTTTAGACATTATCAAAAATCAAAAACATTTTCTTCTAAAATCAATACAAACAATCCAAGACATTTTCAACAAGAACTACGGAGTTTTGACTTTCCCATTGCACGAGGGAATACGTAGGCACGCGGTTTCGAAACCGTGTCAAACTCAAAATAATAACAAACAAACCCCTTTTCTTATTTCTCATTTAAAATTTAGAAATTAGCGATTACACACACACAAACACATTTCGAACTAAATGGGTCCCATCGAGTACGATGGACGTAAGAGGTGCTAATACCTTCCTCTTGCGTAACCGACTCCCGAATCCATCTTTTTGGTCTTGTAGACCGCCTTATCCGATTTTGTGGGTTTTATCTATATTTCCCGTTCTTTCTAGAACAAATAAAATTAGGTGGCGATTTCATTGTTTGAAAATTCATTTTAAATGATTTTGAAAATCGAGTTTCGATTGGCGACTTCATGGGAAAAATTTTTAAAACTTTTTTTGACTAAGCGAGTCAACCCTAGTTTAGTTCTTCGCATGTTTGTGTGTTTGTTTATCGCTTTCTTCTTTAAGCTTATCTATTATTTATTTGCTTATTTTCCTCTATACTTTGTATATTATTTTGTTGATATATTATTGTGATGGGAATTCATGGGTATTTATACATAGATAAGCCCACTACCCAGGCTTCTAGGTCACCTTTTAGGAATAGAGGGGTTGCGTAGCCTAGGTCCACCTGACTCCATTGTCTTGTTGGCCCGAAGCGAAGACTCCGACTTAGAGTTGGTTGTTTTAAGGAGGTTGTTGGCCCGCGATAGCGCAGGACATCAATCTTTGGACAAATGACCTACAACTCTAAGTTTGTTCATGTTGTCTAACCAAGACCAAGCGCTCAAATTTTGGATTTGAGCATCCGTTAAACCGTTTCTTGGGGTATACTTTTACAAATACTATCGCCACGTAGGCCTCTCGCGCGATGATAATATTTGCTAAAAGGGGATCTGAGACTCCGAAAAACATTTAGCAAAAAACAATTAGAACCACCTTGTTCGGGATTATTGGGTAGAAGCCTAGAGCTATCCTATTGTAGGAGCCCACCAAAATAAGTTGTTCTGATTACCAATATCATCCCTGTTTCACATTTTTGTGAACCTGTTATTATCATCATGTTGCATTCCATTTGCATCAATAAAAAAAGGAGTTTATTTCTCTCATATCATTCATGCATCATCATGCATTTCATTCATTTCAATCAGAGGACTCATTTCAACTTGGCTTCTTATTCAGAATCTCAAGACTGCAAGATTGATTTCCTGACATCGTCGTCATCACGGATCAACTTCAAGCAAGTGTGGCTGCGATGAACACTCATATAGATACCCAGATGGATCAATTCATGGAGATTATCCAGAACCTCTCCATTGGACAAGAAGAGCTAAAGCAAGTTGTTCAGAGGTCCGAAGTTGTTGCAATTGATCATGTTAATCCACCATGTGTTGGTCTTAACCACATAGAGGTCCTTTCAGATCAAAATGTCAGAAACAATGTTCAAGTGCATGTCAATGGAACTCCTCACTGCGAGGACATCTTTGAGTCTTCGTTTGACACCTTCAGATTTTCGATTGAAGAGCCTGAGTCTGAGAAAAAGCTTCACCTCCTTGAGAAAAGAATGAAAGCTATTGAGGGTCGCGATTCCCTTTGTTTAGACGCTCCTAGTTTGTGCTTGGTGCCTGGTATCAAAATTCCTGCAAAATTCAAAGTCCCCACTTTCGAGAAGTATAAGGGTACCTCTTGTCCGATTACTCACATCAAAGCCTATTGCAATAAGATGGCTCCATATGCGGAAAATGACAAGCTCCTCATGCACTTTTTTCAAGATAGCCTCAGTGGAGCATCTCTCGAATGGTACACTCAGCTTGAACGAACTCACATCCAAAATTGGAAGGATTTAGCTGAAGCCTTTGTCAGTCAATATGACTATAATAGGGACATGGCTCCTACCAGAATTCAACTCCAAGGTTTAACTCAAAGACTGAAGAATCTTTCAAAGAGTATATGAGAGATGGAAGAATTAGTGCTAGAGTTCAACCTCCTCTTTTGGAACGAGAACTTATTGAGATGTTCTCCAATACCTTGCAAGGTCCCTATCTAATTGTTGGATGTACTTCTACATTTTCACACCTGGTTGTTGTAGGGGAACGAATTGAGCGTGGTCTCAAGATGGGTAACATTCAGGATGTTGCTATTGCTTCTGAATTTCCAGAACAAACTGATGAAGAAGCAAGTACAATTTCCGAGGACGAGGAAGAAGCTCCTGTTTACCTTCCATTTCAGATTCCTAATCAAGTGGCGAAAGCTAATTCTAATCAGTGTGCTCCACAAATCTGTGTTGCAACTGTCAGTCAAACACCCGTTCAATATGCTCCCCAGCAGTAGAATGCTCTTCGACAACAAACTTATCGACCAAATTGTCAACAACGAGGTGGGAAGAATCTAATAAGGCCAAGAAAAGTGCATGATCCAATCCTTATGCCTCATCGTGAGTTGCTTTCTCACCTACTCCAACATTCTTTGGTGGAATTAAAGGAGCTCGGGACGCCTCCTTTTCCGTATCCTTTGGGATATGATCCTGATGCATATTGTGAATTCCATTCTGGGGCACCTGGCCATACAATTGAAGGATGTAATCTTTTCAAAGGCACGGTTCAGAAACTCATTGATTCCAAAGCAATCACGTTCACTCCAGAGGGCCTACGCATCAATTGAACTCTCCTTTGACTCAGTGGACGTCACGATTACAAAGCGCATCTTCTGAAGCAAGAAATCCATACGGAGACCAGTCTCCTCAACATGGAGATTTCTAGTTTTATCTTGCATGCTCATTTGTAATTTTTCTTGTTTTGTTCAGTACTTTTTCATATACTAAGTTTGTTCACTCTGGAATATTAATCATAATGCATTGAATATGTTTGTCTTGAATCAATCCATTCGTATTCACTCATATTTGTTTTACTATGCTTTTGATATTCAACTCTTATTAATAAAGCAACACCTCTGGAGGGAGGATGACGAACAATTTACTAAGAATCTCAAACATTATGCTTTCGAGTAAAAACCCTGCTAACGATGTACAGGCCTTGTTTCAAATCCCAAACACCGGAGATATAAGGGAGTGAAACCCTCGTTAACCCCTTTTGAGCCTCGAAGTAGGAGTTTCTTTTCTATTCAGAAAAAACCCTCATTTTAAACCTGGGGCAGGGTAGTGTTCAGTTAATCTGATCGAGCGTTCAAAACTCATCAAGAGTGCACATCCAAGGATACAATAATGGTTATCCTTCAAAAGGTCGAGGAAAGTCAAAACCACAATGGTCAATCTTTGCCAATCAACAATGTGCATCGAAAGAGGTTGAAACCGTAAAGGTTATCTCTCGCACAAGAAATCAACAGATGACGACATCACAATTGTTATCTCTCATCCGCCAAGGATTCAGACAGTCACGTCACCTCCAATCAAACAAAGATGGAAGATCACACGACTTGTTCAAAAGAAAAGTGATGTAAAAAGTGACAAAAAGCCCGCTAAGTCGAAACTTCATAATAAGTCGCTTAGGCAAAAATGGCAAAAGAAAAAAATATAAAAAGAAAAGGATTACCAAACAATAAAATCCTCCTTACAAGAACAAGGTCGTGTGATCAGACACTAAAAGAAAAAGGTGAGTGATTGTCGTGTCCAAGAAACCTCAGTGGTTCCTCAACCGCATCATAAACTTCTCTCAAGAGATGAATGCTCGCATTAAGTTATCTGAATGTAGGAATGGAGAACATCACGGAGAATGGGAGGGCACCAAATATTTTGAGCCTAAAAATCTTTTTTCTAAAAACCCGTGAACGAGACCACGTTACAACCCTTAAAAGTCCTAATTGAAGCATGGGTTAATTCGAAAGCAAAATTGTTTCAAGAATACGGTAACCTGACTCCTAGGAGGCTTGCTAAACATTTGAGTTGGTATCACTCAATCTTTTACAAATTTGTTTTCAATGTTTCGACATCCTTTCAATAAAATATTTTTTTAAACTTCAAGACAAACATGAACTTTGCATTAGAATTATCATTCGTAGAATATTACATTCTTTGCATATGGATAAGTGCTTAAACATCAAGTGAGCTTGCATATTGAGCATCGGACGGATAATTTGATTGTCCTGAAGGACATATTGCTTTAAGTATTCGATTGAGCACAAAGCAGCTCGAGTTGAGAAGTAAGGTTGTGAAGTAGCCTACTTTCAAGATGTAAGTTAACCACCCTGAGTAGGTGATATCTTCAAAGTGCAGTCAATCTGGGGCATTTATGTCGAGATTCGAAGAATCTCTCAACGTGATGAGTAATCAGGGGCATTCACCCGAGCAAGGTTGAAACCCTCTTTACCTTTGGTTAGTCAGGGGCAATGTTTCCAGGTCTACAACAGTGGAGCAGATTATCTTGATGGTACAGATCTCAGGAAGCCTTCTCGAGGCTAATTTTTTCAAATTCCCTACAGATTGGGGCAAAGCATTATGTAGGGGCATTCCTCCACCTCATAATTAATCAGGTCAAGTCCAGGCGCAAGCTAAACAACTGTTGAGTTTGAATGGCATGTCAGGAAGTCAGGATCGTCATCCTCAGTTCATCAGAGATCTAAGTCTGTGTTGGATTTCTCCATCAGAAATTAAGGATCAATATCTCCAATTCAAGTCAGGGTTGTCATCCTTAGCTCATCAGAGATCAAGGTTTAATTCCTGGTTGTTGTTTTCCTTCAACAGAAGTCAGAAGACGGGATTCTATCCTTTGAGTTCCAACAGATGTCTTTGCTTCGACACATTGCATATAGTAATCATCGTTGTAGTGTTTCACGTTTTGCAGATTTTGTTATTCAAAGATTTTAGAATGAAAGGGCGTGATGCGCCTGAGCTTTGGTCACCAGCAAAGTTTCTTTCTCTCCAACAAGAGTTATCTATAACATATGTGTGCCCTCAAATGTTATCACTCTTTCCCGTCGAAAAAATCGCAAAACGGTTTACACCAAGATCATTTTCAAAGGCTCACTTGTGCGGAAGATGTTGTTAACCCTCTTATGCAAAAGCTTGTAATCGAGCTATCGAAATCATGAACTCTATGCAACAAGATCATCATCCCGGATGAATGTCAATCTCTAAGTTACTTCCCGATGATGTTGATCATTGAAGAGGATACTTCTATTTTGCAATCCTTTCGGAATCGGACTATCATCTCTTTGACCAAGACCGGATGATTTATATTCAATTTATGGATGGTTGATGTTTCCTCGACGGTTCACAATTGCCTTTAGTCCTAGACAAAATATCAAAACATGCATCATTGCATTGCATAACATCCTAAAAAGCGTAGCATTTCCATTGATATGGAGCATTACGCTAAAAAATAATAATCTCAAACATGCATCACTGCATTGCATAACATCCTAAAAAAAAACGCGTAGCATTTCCATTGATATGGAGCATTACGCTAAAAAATAATAATCTCAAACATGCATCACGCATTGCATAACATCCTAAAAAAGCGTAGCATTTCCATTGATATGGAGCATTCGCTAAAAATAATAATCTCAAACATGCATCTAAGCATAAGCGGTTAAAGTGTTTCTCGAGAACCTTTTGCGTCTCGAAGAGAAATCATTCAATTAAAAATCCCAAGTGGTATTCGATCGAGTTCCCTCAAAATTCTTCTTGTTGTTGTTATCGCATTTTGACCCGTGTGGTCTCCTATATCATTCAAATTCAATTCATTTACCAAGCGTCTTGCTTTTTGCAAATTTTATTTTGGTATTCTTACCCGTGTTTGCCTCTGTCGTTAGAGTGTGAGTAAGAGTGTTGTCTAACCTTTTTGCTTCTCGGTTATTTGAGTATCCATACTTGGTGTGTGGTAATTCATATAATTGCCTCTCTTGAAGAAATACACCCCGCCTTTGGCCTGAGGGATATTGTATTTCTTGCATATTATAAACTTTTGAAGTCCAACATAGCTAGCAATCCTCGCTAGAGTCTCTTTTGGTTGGCCTTTTCCCGTGAATTGTCTTGATCGTGATTTTACCATTCCATATATCTTCTCCCCAGTGAGTCTGCTCCAGTCGGTCTCCTTCTTGTGTGTGTCTAATATCTTTACCTGACATATACTCCTGTCTGTTCTCATTTTGATCTGCGAAGCAACTTATTAAAGTATGCTCGTTCCAAAGATCTATGAGTTCTTACCTTTCTGATCTGCGAAGCAACTTATTAAAGTATGCTCGTTCCAAAGGTCTGTCTGGTTTCGTTTTTGATCTGCGAAGCAACTTATTAAAGTATGCTCGTTCCAAAGATCTGTCTGTTCTCATTTTTGATCTGCGAAGCAACTTATTAAAGTATGCTCGTTCCAAAGATCTATGAGTTTGTCTTCCTTGATCTGCGAAGCCGCTTATTCAAGCGTATTCGTGCTAAAAATCTATGATTGGAGTTCGTCGTTTCTCCTTTGACTAAAACTTTTCTCCCCGGTAACCTTACCGATGCCAGTAACCTTACTGTATGTCTCAGTTCCCCGATCACTTGATCGATGTCTTCCGGTAACCTTACTGTTGTAGCAACTTTGCTAATTTTTTTTCTGTTTCTCCGATCACCTGATCGATGTCTTCCGGTAACCTTACCGTTGTAGCAACTTTGCTAATTTTGTTTCCCCGATCACCTGATCGATGTCTTCCGGTAACCTTACCGTTGTAGCAACTTTGCTAATTTTGTTTCCCCGATCACCTGATCGATGTCTCCCGGTACCCTTACCGTTGTAGCAACTTTGCTAATTTTCTTTTCAATCACCTAATTGTGATCCCGGTAACCTACCGATGTTATGGATGTTACTACCTCTTTGGCTTCCGGTGACCTCACCGGCGATAATGACCTCACTATGGCTTTCTTTTCCAATCACCTGATTGTGATCCCTCGGTAACCTTACCGATGTCAGCCACTTTGATATCATTTCAACCGAAAGTTGGTAAATTTACCATAATTTCTTTCCAAAGTACTTATTTCCTGGTGACCTCACCGACGATAATTACTTCACTATGGCTTTCTTTTCCAATCACCTGATTGTGATCCCCGTAACCTACCGCGTCGGCCATTTGATATCATTTTCATTCTAATCACCTGATTGACTCGTAAACCAGTAACCATACTGAAGTCGAGCTTTTTTTACCAACAATTATTTTTCAAAACTTGGTCGTCACCCAGTAACCTTGCTGTTGAGTCGCCAAGTTGTGAATATTCATCATTCCTCTCCTTTTTGAAGAAATCTTTTGGGAATATCATACCATTATCCGCCAAAGCTTATTAGTGGAGGCTTTCAAAAAAGAAAAAATATATTTCTACTTGTTCTTCGGAGCGCAAATTTTAGGGTTCTTTGAGTATTTAATCTTCTTCTACCTTGAAAGTTCAAAAGGCTATCACCAATTTCACTTTCAGGTTTAAGACGATTAAATAGGGGCAACTGTTGCACCCCAAAATTTGCCCTCCTATCTCGCTTTATCTGGCTTAGGCTTCGCATTCACCTGCATACGCGTCCATTAGGTCATTGGCATTAAAACAATCATTCATTCACTGCATACGCATCATTTAAATCGTATTTAAATTGACTAAAAGTTAGTTTAAATCGATATTTGCATCGTTTTGTAGTTGTGAAATACCAGTTATTTCACTTCATTCATTTTTATTTCTCTACCTGTTTACTGTGTCATTTTAAGTTGATTATATGTCGATGATATCAATAATTCGATTTTACAAACAGACTGCTAAAAGCAATTCGACACTGTCGGAAAATTAGTGGGAAAAATATTTCAAACTTTAGCCTCAACTCCTGCTTTATGAATCTCGTGTCACGTAGATCATGAAAATGTGATCTCTAATTTTTCGATACATTCGAAATTTTGTTTTTAACCGTAAGTGTTTTAAAATCGGTATTTTTATTATCGTTTTATTTCAACTTTAAATATTTCGATAATTTTTCTTTAATGTTTGATACCTGTAATTTATTTTAATATGTTTATTTTAATTTTTGGATAATTTATTGTCCAAATTTATATCATTTTGACAATTTTAGATGCCCATTTTTATCTAAAAATCAAACAAAAATATTTTCGGGCTTGTAAATTTTACTAAACCCAATTTTAGGCCCATTTTATAAAGGGCATTTTAGACATTATCAAAAATCAAAAACATTTTCTTCTAAAATCAATACAAACAATCCAAGACATTTTCAACAAGAACTACGGAGTTTTGACTTTCCCATTGCGAGGGAATCGTGGCCGCGGTTTGAAACCGTGTCAAACTCAAAATAATAACAAACAAACCCCTTTTCTTATTTCTCATTTAAAATTTAGAAATTAGCGATTACACACACACAAACACATTTCGAACTAAATGGGTCCCATCGAGTACGATGGACGTAAGAGGTGCTAATACCTTCCTCTTGCGTAACCGACTCCCGAATCCATCTTTTTTGGTCTTGTAGACCGCCTTATCCGATTTTTGTGGGTTTTATCTATATTTCCCCGTTCTTTCTAGAACAAATAAAATTAGGTGGCGATTTCATTGTTTCGAAAATTCATTTTAAATGATTTTTGAAAATCGAGTTGCTTCAGTAGTGAAAACATTTTCAAACAATGCGTATGAAATCGAAGAGTTGGCAGATGACAAACGAATCCTAAAGGTTAATGGGAAGTATTTAAAGAAATATAAACCACGCCTGTAGGAGGTTCGAATAGTAGCAACGTAAATCATAAACATATAACTCGAGGCCAAAATGGTGAAATTAGTTGCCAAGATGGCATTGTCAAGTGTTACAAACAAACATTCAATGAAGATACAAGATTGCTTTAAATAAACAAGTTCAGAAGTGGGTATTGTTCCTTAATCGATCGAAGATATTCTTGAAAGATTCAAGCTTGTGTTGAGTAGAGCGCTGGGCTCCTTCCAAGATAGCAACTTCTTCCTTCAGCTGTTCAGCCGCCTCAGTCTCTGCGAGCCCTTTATTCAGAAGCTCTTCGAATCGATTACCAAAAGTATTGGACTCATATGCAAGTTGTTGCTGCTGGGCTTCCTTAATTTTATGCTGAAGTTCCTGGATCTGCCTCTCCCATTGAAGAATGGATTGAGCTCGAAGATCATAATCAACTTTAGCTTGCTGGATATGCATGGCATGATCTTCAACCTCCTTAGTGAGCTTCGAGGCTGTCATACCCCAAAATTTGCCCTCCATTTACTCAAGAGATTTCATACATCTATGCTCAAGGATTCCTCAAGAGTTGATCAGACAAACTCTCTCCTAGACAATCAACCCAAACTAGGGTTTGGTATCTCTCAAGTCAAGATGAACTTCCAACATCTCCAATGGCCTTCATGCCTCCTCATATGCTTCAAAGATTCTCCATGTCAAGTTTCAAGCCTCACAAGTCAAGTTTCCTCAGACAATTGCTCAGATGGTTGAAAATCAGTTGTATTGGACAAAAAGTCAACTGTGGTCAACATACAATCAAACTTCATAATTTTTGGTCAACATCCTCATTTTGAAGTTACATTCATCATTTGATCAAGGGTTGATCATGATTCATCAAGAAAACTCAAGATTTGCTCAAAAGTCAAACTTTCTAAATTAGGGTTTCTAGGTGAAAAGTCAACAGAACTTTGACTGATCATAACTTTCTCATACTTTCTCAGAAATTTTTCCACCACCTCTTGTTTTGAAGGAAATTCAATTCTCTACAACTTCATGTCTCATAAGAATGTCCAAAAAATGCTTCATTTGAGAGGTATAGCTCAAAACATTACAGGTCCTTTTCAAAGTCAACAAAAAGTCAACTTTTTGTTTTGAGGATATATTGAGCATGGTAACTCCAATTGAGATGAGACCAAAAGGGTTGGTTAGAGGACTCTTAGAGCTTTCTAAAAAGTCCAAGAACACTCAAAAATATGGAAAATTGAGCAAGATACACCATTCACAAGTTGGGCAATTTTGAAAGAATGCACAAAGAGAGATACTTCAAAAAATCAAATCTTTTGCAAATGGGCCTACTTTTTCTTCATCCTAACTTATTCCTCATGCAATTAGGAATATCCAAGCCCAATGCCACGAGTTTTTGATTTATTTTTCTATTTAATTTGTAATTTATTCATTTAAATGCAAATTAAATTTAAAAATAAATTATAAAATCAAAATTAATTGAAAGATTGATTTTATTCTCTTCTTAAGACCCAAGCAATCCATTAAAAGCCAGCAATTTCGAAATTGGATCAAAAAAGGCAAGATTGGATTAGAATTGAGCAAATTTTGAAAATTTGATTTTCATGAAAAAATCAAATTTGATTATCATTGAATGGTGATTGATTCTTGCCAATTATGATCCCAAATCCATCCAGCATATATACCTGATGCATACCAATCACAAGGGGACGAAAAAATTGCCTCAGAAACCCTATTCCCAAACTCAAAAAAAATCGTGACCTGCAAGCTATTGGAGATCATACTTCCAGCCGTTTTCAATCGATTTTGAGGTGTCTAACACATTCCTTGATACCTCTTGAGTCGATCCAGACCTTTAATTTGCCAAAAACCATCCAGAAACAAGAAATCACGAATCGGTTTGTTCTTGTTTTTTTCAAAATCGTGTTTCAATCATCATGCATTATTAACCTGTTTTGTGTTTGTTTTTGTGATTAGTGATGAGTTTGCAAGCTTTCTGGGCACTTTGATTGAGTTTCCATGGCCCGGAAACACGATATGCCATGATTAGGGTTTCCTATGCCGTTTTAGGGTTTCTCTTATTAGGAAAAATTGGACCATAAGACCCATACCATTGCATTCGGAATGACCTGAGGAATCGATCCATGGTCTTAGATATAATTTATATTATGTGTGCTGTGTTTTTTATGTTTGCCAGGGACTTAGCGTCGAACCATGGCCGACGCTGAAGATTCAAAAATTCAAAAGGTTGAAGACGAAGCTTGGCGCGAGCGGGATGAAACCAGGAGGCGACGCGTGTTATTTTCCATTCAATCCGTTTCCAAACAGTAGAACGTGCTAGCTCAGTTGGTCAAGGCGTTGGTTTTCAAGGTTTGAGCATCAGGTCCCCAGTTCGAAACATGCTGGGACCATTATTTTTACAAACTCACTTTTTCCTCTTATTTTTCATATTTTCATTATTTAATATTTTGCATTATATTTTAATTAATTTCTACATTTTATTCTGCATTTAAAAAATTGTCAAAATATTTTTTCCTTTTGCATTTATTTTCTAAAAATCTTTATTTAATTTAATAAATTTAAAAAACATATTTTTGCATGCATATTTATTTTTATTTATAATTTTGCATTTAAATCATTGTAAATTAGTTTTTAATTATTAAATTGCATCTAAAAAATCCCAAAAATTTATTTTAACTTATTTATCTTATTTCCAGCATATAATAATTTTTCCATATAAAAAATTGCATTTTTTCTAACATTTTCTCTTATTTCGATTTCATCATATTTTCCGATTTCTCGTTCGTTTCACAGGTTGCCCCGATTCAGACGATTCTTCCGTTTTTTTTTCATTTTATTTTCCAATAATGTAACTGTATATGGGATGTAATAGTTTAATTTAGGATTTTATTTTCCGCATTTTAAATTATGTATCTGCCCCAAAGCCTTGTAATAGCGTAGGACATTTACCTTTCCGCACTTTACATTCCGCATTTTAATTTCCGCACCCTATAAATTGCTAGTAATTAGGCGTATATGGCAAGACTAAAATTGAACATAGCCCACTAATTTTCAAGATAACATATCCTGAAATCGACACACTTCTTTCACACACGCACCCCTTAGGGTAATTCTCTCTCGTTGCCTTTGCAAATTCAAAATGGTCATGTCCCTCGAACGTAGAGGTATTCTAGCACCGTTGCCTTCCAAACAAATCATCATAGTCCCTTCGATACAAAGATCATAAGACCCACGATGTCGCCTCCGAATACATGATCTTGACCCTCGATTGCGCCTCGAAAATGATGATAGTCCCGAATGTGCTAGGATACTTCCTACAAGTTGCTATGACCATCCGATGTCCCTTCGAATGTCCGCTTACATCCAACGAATGGAGCTACCTACTAACTAATGGTATGGCTAGCACTATTCTAAAGGAATGTAGAAGTACAACAAAACGACCAATTACGAGTGGGTAAATAAGTCTTTTAGTTGCTTGCTCTATCAAATACTTTTCACCACACACTTTTCCAAAGTTCAAATTCTTTTCAAAACAAAAACATTTCCGAACACTTGTATACACTCCTACATGAGTCATTACAAAGTCAAAGCGAAATGTTTTTCAAAACATCTTTGTCAAACACGGAAAGCAATTTTAAAAGTGATCTAGAGCAACTAAGAGCCGTAGATAACTACGGATGGAAAGGGTGCTAATACCTTCCCTTTTCATAACCATTCTCCGAACTCGAGAATCTAACGAAGGTCTTTTTTTACTTTTACCTTCCCTTAATTGGATAAAAATAAAAGTCGGTGGTGACTCTTGCTATCCGCACATTTGGATACAAAAATCCTACAAAGTCAGTTCACCGTATTACAGAGGCATGTTCATAAGCGGCGTCCATTGCAGTTCGTTTTTCTTGGACTTTGTTGCCGGTGATTCATTTTGAAGAAGGCATCGATTCGTTATCGATCAGGGATTGAAGTTCAAACAAAATGGTGCTGACTTCCAGGGAACATGTGGCGAGATTGACTTGATTGATAAGTCCCTTCATCACGAAGCAAGCTGTACTATCTTTTCAGAGTATTTTGAATAAATCCACATCAAGTATGGTTTTCTGAATCTTGTGAAGAAGTATGACTCTATCATCAGAAGGTACTAAATTGGAGGTCGAACCAGCATTAGCCTTAGGGAGGGGAGTGTTTCTCTGAGCTAGTTTAGCCTTCATGTACCCAATAGGGTCAGTTCGTTTCAAGAGGGCTAACTCCTCTTCGGCTGTCTGGCATTTGGAAGACTCTGGAAGTTCCATACGCAATGGAGTGACATCCATCTCAACGTCCATTGGTTCATTAGTGGGAACATCACCGCCTTCATTATTTGCTTCTTCATCCTCTTCATCATCGATCAAGTCCACTACTTCGATGTTATCATGCTGATTACCATCAGCATCAGATTCCGTCCCTTCGCTTGAACCTTCTTGAGCATCTTCTTCTTCTTCCTCCTCAGATCCGTCCTCACTTGAATCTGCACTCTCTTGGGAGGTATTGGTTTTTTCTTCTTCAGTATGAGGTGCCTTTTCGCTCTCTTGAGGAACTTTGAGAGGAGATTCTGGGTGAGAAGTCTCTGGAGGCACTTCGGTAGCATCTTCAAGCATCGTTTCGTTGGTCTCCTTGAGAGGAGGCGAAGTGCCTTGGTCATCTGGCTGTTCAGAGGTCCCAGTTGGAACTGCCATATTGGACGAACCTTTATTCTGCACCAGATTGCTTGAATCTCCATGAGGAGAAGAATGGATCGGAGCAGTTGTTTGGGGGGGAGGAGTCGAAGTAGTTGGGATCGGAGTCGAATCATCCTACACAAAAAAGATTAGAAACTTATAACTAAGGTACGAATAATCATTGTCAAAAATTCGAAGTGAATTCACCTGTGGATTATCTGCAGATATGTTGCTGTCTATGTGTTCCAACATTACGTTGGAGGTCGAAGGTGGATTTTTGGATTTTTGTGAGGGAGCAACATCCCTGGAATCAAGTCCAGAGACGTTAGTGTCTTTTGGAATGTCTTTCTTTTGTTTCTTTCTTAAAACCGATGGCGAACTTTCCCGGCCTTGAGTCTTTCCATGTGGGTTTTCTCTTCTTTGGAGTAGTTGGTGGGAGTTGCGGCTGAAATGATCTGACGTAAATTAGACTTGATTATAGACTTGAACTTATTTGAAATGCCAAAGTAAAGCTGTTTACCTTTGAGGTTGGAACGGTTGTTGGGATCGGAGCAGGTGTTGGAGTCTGAGTAGTTGTTGGAATCGGAGCATTGGTGTTTGTTGTTGTTGTCGGTGCAGGAGTGATTGTTGGAGTTGTTTTGTGTATATTGTCATCAACTTCGTTAGTTGTTTGGGAACTACTTCCTTCCTTGGTCTTCGATGCAAGGTTTTATTCGATTTGAAAAGTGAAACACATAAGACAAATGTTAAAATAAAGTAACTAAGACTTATTTGGGATTTCCAAGCATTCGCACGCCTTCATTCGAAAAGAATCGACATGGCGAAAGGTCATAGCGAAGATGTCGGAAATTATGAAGCCAATGTCGAGCCCATGTCACGATCTCGGATGGCTTTAGTTTCCTTTGAGATTTGTATTTGAACATCTCTTTGCAAGTTAACCACCAAGTGCGGAAACCAAGCGAGCCAGTTCGAGGTAGGTAGTTTGGGAAACTTAGGTGGATGCATTTCAGTGCCAACCTATACCTATCCTCGGTGACGATCTGAAGGAAATCGAACTTAGAGACTTTTTACGTAATTTTTCCTTCAAGGTTTGGGACGCTCGATATACCGTGGACTCCAAGCGTGTAGGATCATAAGTTGTTTCGAAGTAAGTTTGAAAGGCTTTAATTTCTTGACCGTGAGTGAACATACCTTTCTTCTTGTGTAACTGCACATCAAACGCAACAGTCAGTTTATTCTGGATAGTGAGAGTATCAAACATACAAGATTGGTAGAATTTACTCCACCAATCCAGAAAACCTTTGGATGGAAAATAAGATGGTTCAAAAGAGATTAGTTCGAATTGAGCAAATCCTTGATACTGTTCTTACTGTATTTTGGCTTCTCTAGCCTTGAAAGTTCGACCAGAGGTAATAGAACTGTGAGTCTGAAAGAGTGGTTCGGGAATCAGTTGGCATAAACCAAATTGTCTCGAGACAAAGTTGGGTTGATAGGAAAAAGGAGAATTTGATTTTAGTGGGAGTGATCCTTGAAGAGATCGACCTTGGGAGCAAAAGGCTTTCAGATATCTTGAATTTCTTTGACCTTAGCAGCCTCCGAAAGGGGCATAGTGAACCATGATGGTCCATGAGTCCTCGAAGCAAAAGGCGCCATAGCCTCTTCGAACTTCTGCTTCTTAGAAAAGAGCATAATGTATTGAGAAAATAAAATCTGGAAATCAGCCTTGTCATCACTCGGAGTCAGCCTTCTTAATCTTGTGCCTTCAACATTTCGATCTGTTATTTCTGGATCATGGTCAACAATAGTATCCGCAGTAGAAAGTGAGGATTCGAACATGGTGTTAAGCCATAGCTGGAGCAGCCAGAAAGGACCAGCGAGTAGGATATTCTTGGGAGTGTGGGATTTTAAACTTGAAACAGCTGACCTCAGACTTTCATAAAGGTCAACTAATAAGAGCTCACTTAAATTAATCCTCCTATTCTCATGTAAATCCCTTGCTAAGGGAATGAATCTGCTAGCCACTTGAAGCGACCTACTGCAGAAAACATATCTTGATAGCCAAAGGGTAAGGAAAGCAATGTGTTCAACATCAGAAACACTATCACCTTCAGTGTGATAATGACTGATAAACTTGGAGAAGCTAGCTAACTTAATATCGAAGTCAATTATGCTCGAGTGCTCCTCAGAGTCAGGGATGTATGTTTCTCCTATTGGTGATAGGCCAGTGATAGCAGCTATATCAAAGAAAGTAGGTGTGACCATTCCTCCCGGAAGGTGAAAAGTGTTGTAGGTACTATCCCAGAAGTACAGGGATGCAAATAGCAAAGGATGGCTGTAAGTAAAGCCTGGTTTCGATAATTTGAGAAGATTATAAATACCTAGTTCCTCCCACTGATGGGCTTTCTTAATCTCTACTTTAGCAAACCAGTTCTGGTAAGCTATATCAGCAGTAGGGCAGGATCGAAATGGTTTAAAGTTACTTTTAACATAGTCCAAAATGAAAGGATCCTTTGGGGGAATCATAGGGGTTTCTATGTCTTTCGAAGCTGAGGGTTTATTCACGTTATCAGTGTCTAATCTAGGGGTTTCCATTTTATTGAACAAGGGTTTAAAGTCATAACAAGCAGGAAATATGGTTCTAACATCCTTCAGAATCTCAAAAACTGTGAGAGGACCCATTAGGGAAAACCTCTTTCCAGAGGCGTTAGTTGGGATTAATACCTGTGAAGAATATAGGAGTTCTTGTTCCTTTGAGATGCCTTGAGGAATGAGTACCGATTGGTCGTGGTGAGTTTCAACCTTGCTTTTCAAGAATGTTCCAGTATTCTTGGTCTTCTTCTTAGAAATCTTTTTCTGGGATGATGTTGTTGAAGACATTGTTGGAAGCTGTTAAGCTTTTAGGGTTTTCAGCAAAGAGAGAAGAAAAAGTTTCAGAGTGTGAAAAAGAGTAAAAAGACTGAGTCTGTTGGGTTTTATAGTAAGGAATTTGAAACAATCATCAACTAAGGCCAATGTACGTGGAGAACGTGGGTTGGACACGGAGTAAGGTGGCGTAAAGTAAGCATTGGAAGTAAGCATGATTAAAGACAATCATTATCTTTAATAACCGCACCATACCGTGGCAACTGTTTGAAGCGGTTCGGAAACCCAAGAGCCGTCATGCACGAATGATGTACGTATGATTGCACCACTTTTATCTTTTAACAACGTATCTTGAACAAGTGGTGCAATCATACGTACATCATTCGTGCATTCGTTTCCCTATCCATGTGGTATTTTGAATGTTACTGCATTTAGTACAATAGATATGACACACGAAATCCTAACACTAAGACTTCTATTTATACTATTCTGACCATAACGGTCTGACTTATGAGAGCTTGCCACGTTTCGGACATGCAGAATACTATGCCTCTCTAGCCTCCACGTCTCCGAACCGTTTTCCAGCGCGCATATTCGAACGTCCATTCATCCCGCTCATATTTTGAATTTCAAATATCTGAACTGCCTTTCGATTCGAACGCGCTGCCTAACACCATGCTTCCACCATTTCGAAGCTCCTTCACAATTGCTACTCGAAGCCCCAAGTTTCAATATCTTATTCGAAGAGCTGATTCCTCCATTCCAAACCATGACATTTTCCTCGTTCCAATGAATACTGACATTGTTTCATTTCGAGCTCAGTGATTCTTATTCAAATCATCTGCATCAAAATCTTCAGCCAACAAATTGCCCCTTTAAAATATGTATTTTGAATCCCTATCTGAGAAATACTTATTTTAAATATATCCACAAGATTTTGATGTGACCTCAAGCAATAATGATACTGTGTATGACTTCCATTACGTCAGTCATGACGGCTCTTGGGTTTCCGAACCGCTTCAAACAGTTGCCACGGTATGGTGCGGTTATTAAAGATAATGATTGTCTTTAATTATGCTTACTTCCATTGCTTACTTTACGCCACCTTACTCCGTGTCCAACCCACGTTCTCCATGTACATTGGCCTTAGTTGATGATTGTTTCAAATTCCTTACTATAAAACCCAACAGACTCAGTCTTTTTACTCTTTTTCACACTCTGAAACTTTTTCTTCTCTCTTTGCTGAAAACCCTAAAACCTTAACAGCTTCCAACAATGTCTTCAACAACATCATCCAAGAAAAATATTTCTAAGAAG
Organism: Vicia sativa; assembly: GCA_021764765.1. Taxonomy (NCBI): domain Eukaryota; kingdom Viridiplantae; phylum Streptophyta; class Magnoliopsida; order Fabales; family Fabaceae; genus Vicia; species Vicia sativa. The sequence continues at coordinate 297,768,458 of CM038793.1, forward strand.
AAGACCAAGAATACTGGAACAATCCTGAAAAGCAAGGTTGAAACTCACCACGACCAATCGGTACTCATTCCTCAAGGCATCTCAAAGGAACAAGAACTCCTATATTCTTCACAGGTATTAATCAACTAACGCCTCGGAAAGGGTTTTCCTAATGGGTCCTCTCACGGTTTTGAGATTACGAAGGATGTTAGAACCATATTTCCGCTTGTTATGACTTTAAACCCTTGTTCAATAAAATGGAAACCCTAGATTAGACCGATAACGTGAATAAACCCTCGACTTGAAAGACATAGAAACCCTATGATTCCCCCAAAGGATCCTTTCATTTTGGACTATGTTAAAAGTAACTTTAAACCATTTCGATCCATATACGATATAGCTTACCAGAACTGGTTTGCTAAAGTAGAGATTAAGAAAGCCCATCTGGGAGGAACTAGGTATTTATAATCTTCTCAAATTATCGAAACAGCTTTACTTACACCATCCTTTGTTATTTGCATCCCTTGGATAGTACTAACACTTTTCACCTTCCGGAGGAATGGTCACACCTACTTTCTTTGATATAGCTGCTATCACTGGCCTATCACCAATAGGAGAAACATACATCCCTGACTCTGAGGAGCACTCGAGCATAATTGACTTCGATATTAAGTTAGCTAGCTTCTCCAAGTTTATCAGTCATTATCACACTGAAGGTGATAGTGTTTCTGATGTTGAACACATTGCTTTCCTTACCCTTTGGCTATCAAGATATGTTTTCTGCAGTAGGTCGCTTCAAGTGGCTAGCGATTCATTCCCTAGCAAGGGATTTACATGAGAATAGGAGGATTAATTTAAGTGAGCTCTTATTAGTTGACCTTTATGAAAGTGAGGTCATTTGTTTCAAGTTTAAAATCCCACACTCCCAAGAATATCCTACTCATTTGGTCCTTTCTGGCTGCTCCAACATGGCTTAACACCATGTTCGAATCCTCACTTTCTATGCGGATACTATTGTTGACCATGATCCGAAATAACGATCGAAATGTTGAAGGCACAAGATTAAGAAGGTGACTCGGTGATGACAAGGTGATTTCAGTTTTATTTTCTCAATACATTATGCTCTTTTCTAAGAAGCGAAGTTCAAGAGGCTATGGCGCCTTTGCTTGAGGACTCATGGACCATCATGGTTCACTATGCCCCTTCGAGGCTGCTAAGGTCAAAGAAATTCAAGATATCTGGAAAGCCTTTTGCTCCCAAGGCTGATCTCCTCAAGGATCACTCCCACTAAAAATCAGATTCTCCTTTTTGCCTATCAACCCAACTTTGTCTCGAGACAATTTGGTCTATGCCAACTGATTCCCGAACCACTCTTTCAGACTCACAGTTCTATTACCTCTGGTCGAACTTTCAAGGCTAGAGAAGCCAAAATACAACAAGAACAGTATCAAGGATTTGCTCAATTCGAACTAATCTCTTTTGAACCATCTTATTTTCCATCCAAAGGTTTTCTGGATTGGTGGAGTAAATTCTACCAATCTTGTATGTTTGATACTCTCACTATCCAGAATAAACTGACTGCTGCGTTCGATGTGCAGTTACACAAGAAGAAAGGTATGTTCACTCACGGTCAAGAAATTAAAGCCTTTCAAACTTACTTCGAAACAACTTATGATCCTACACGCTTGGAGTCCACGGTATATCGAGCCTCCCAAACCTTGAAGGAAAAATTTACAGAAAAAGTCTCTAAGTTCAGACTTCCTTCGGATGTCACCGAGGATAGGTATAGGTTGGCACTCAATGCATCCACCTAAGTTTCCCAAACTACCTACAGAACGGCTCGCTTGGTTTCCCGCCCTTGGTGGTTAACTTGCAAAGAGATGTTCAAATACAAATCTCAAAGGAAACTAAAGCCATCTCGAGACGTGACATGGGCTCGACATTGGCTTCATAATTTCCCAGGACATCTTCGCTATGACATTTCTGCCATGTCGATTCTTTCGAATGAAGGCGCAGGTGCGAATGCTTGGGAAATCCCAAATAAGTCTTAGTTACTTTATTTTAACATTTGTCTTATGTGTTTCACTTTTCAGCTATCAGAATAAAAACTGTTGCATCGAAGACCAAGGAAGGAAGTAGTTCCCAAACAACTAACGAAGTTGATGACAATATACACAAAACAACTCCAACAATCACTCCTGCACCGACAACAACAACAAACACCAATGCTCCGATTCCAACAACTACTCAGACTCCAACACCTGCTCCGATCCCAACAACCGTTCCAACCTCAAAGGTAAACAGTTTTACTTTGGCATTTCGAAATAAGTTCAAGTCTATAACTGAAGTCTAATTTACGTTCGCATCATTTCAGCCTGGCAAACTCCCACCAACTACTCCAAAGAAGAGAAAACCCAGTGCCAGTGGAAAGACTCTCAAGGCTGGGGAAAGTTCGCCATCGGTTTTAAGAAAGAAACAAAAGAAAGACATTCCAAAAGACACTAACGTCTCTGGACTTGATTCCAGGGATGTTGCTCCCTCACAAAAATCCAAAAATCCACCTTCGACCTCCAACGTAATGTTGGAACACATAGACAGCAACATATCTGCAGATAATCCACAGGTGAATTCACTTCGAATTTTTGACAATGATTATTCGTACCTTAGTTATAAGTTTCTAATCTTTTTTTTGTGTAGGATGATTCGACTCCGATCCCAACTACTTCGACTCCTCCCCCCCAAACAACTGCTCCGATCCATTCTTCTCCTCATGGAGATTCAAGCAATCTGGTGCAGAATAAAGGTTCGTCCAATATGGCAGTTCCAACTGGGACCTCTGAACAGCCAGATGACCAAGGCACTTCGCCTCCTCTCAAGGAGACCAACGAAACGATGCTTGAAGATGCTACCGAAGTGCCTCCAGAGACTTCTCACCCAGAATCTCCTCTCAAAGTTCCTCAAGAGAGCGAAAAGGCACCTCATACTGAAGAAGAAAAAACCAATACCTCCCAAGAGAGTGCAGATTCAAGTGAGGACGGATCTGAGGAGGAAGAAGGAGAAGATGCTCAAGAAGGTTCAAGCGAAGGGACGGAATCTGATGCTGATGGTAATCAGCATGATAACATCGAAGTAGTGGACTTGATCGATGATGAAGAGGATGAAGAAGCAAATAATGAAGGCGGTGATGTTCCCACTAATGAACCAATGGACGTTGAGATGGATGTCACTCCATTGCGTATGGAACTTCCAGAGTCTTCCAAATGCCAGACAGCCGAAGAGGAGTTAGCCCTCTTGAAACGAACTGACCCTATTGGGTACATGAAGGCTAAACTAGCTCAGAGAAACACTCCCCTCCCTAAGGCTAATGCTGGTTCGACCTCCAATTTAGTACCTTCTGATGATAGAGTCATACTTCTTCACAAGATTCAGAAAACCATACTTGATGTGGATTTATTCAAAATACTCTGAAAAGATAGTACAGCTTGCTTCGTGATGAAGGGACTTATCAATCAAGTCAATCTCGCCACATGTTCCCTGGAAGTCAGCACCATTTTGTTTGAACTTCAATCCCTGATCGATAACGTAACTGGATGCCTTCTTCAAAATGAATCTGCTGGCAACAAAGTCCAAGAAAAACGAACTGCAATGGACGCCGCTTATGAACATGCCTCGAAGCTCACTAAGGAGGTTGAAGATCATGCCATGCATATCCAGCAAGCTAAAGTTGATTATGATCTTCGAGCTCAATCCATTCTTCAATGGGAGAGGCAGATCCAGGAACTTCAGCATAAAATTAAGGAATCCCAGCAGCAACAACTTGCATATGAGTCCAATACTTTTGGTAATCGATTCGAAGAGCTTCTGAATAAAGGGCTCGCAGAGACTGAGGCGGCTGAACAGCTGAAGGAAGAAGTTGCTATCTTGGAAGGAGCCCAGCGCTCTACTCAACACAAGCTTGAATCTTTCAAGAATATCTTCGATCGATTAAGGAACAATACCCACTTCTGAACTTGTTTATTTAAAGCAATCTTGTATCTTCATTGAATGTTTGTTTGTAACACTTGACAATGCCATCTTGGCAACTAATTTCACCATTTTGGCCTCGAGTTATATGTTTATGATTTACGTTGCTACTATTCGAACCTCCTACAGGCGTGGTTTATATTTCTTTAAATACTTCCCATTAACCTTTAGGATTCGTTTGTCATCTGCCAACTCTTCGATTTCATACGCATTGTTTGAAAATGTTTTCACTATTCGAAAAGGTCCTTCCCAATGAGGTGACCATTTACCTAATGCTTTATTTTTCTTGTCCATGGGCAATATAACTTTCCAAACTAAGTCATTAATACTGAATGTTTTACCTTTCACCCTTTTGTTATATGCTCTGGCCACTCTCTCTTTATGCCTCATCAAGACTTCTAATGCATGCAATCTAACTTCATCTAGCTCGACCAACTCATTCATCATTATTTCCCAATATAAAGAAGATGAGATTTCATTTTGCCTTTGAATTCGAACTGATTGTAGATGAATTTCTACTGGTAAGACTGCATCATGACCAAATGTTAATTGGAAAGGTGTAGTGTTAGTAGCTTCTTTAGGGGATGTTCTACAGGCCCATAGTATTTGATCTAAAGTCTTATGCCAATTTCTTGGTTTTTTACCAACATGTTTTTTTATTAGACCTATTATTATTTTGTTGGCTGCTTCGACCTGACCATTTGCCTGAGCATAATATGGTGTTGACGTTAGCAACTTGAACCCCATTTCTTGGGCAAATTCTTGCATCTTTTTACCAGTAAACACCGATCCTTGGTCAGTGGTTATGCTCTCTGGCAACCCAAACCTATAAATAATCTGTTTTTGTACGAATTCGATGATAGTCTCTTGATCTACAGCTACCAAAGGTATTGCTTCGATCCACTTAGTGAAATAGTCTATTCCTACCAGGATATATTTCTGACCTTTAGATGAAGCAGGATTGATTTCTCCTATTAAATCTAATGCCCATCCTCTAAAGGGCCATGGCTTAATGATCGAATGCAACTCACTTGCAGGAGCATGTTGAATCCCTGCATGTTTCTGACATTCTTCACATCCTTTAGCAAAATCTATACAATCTTTGAGCATACTGGGCCAATACATACCATATCGAAATAGCAACCACTTCATTTTATGACCGCTTGATGTGCTCCACATACCCCATTGTGGACTTCTGATAGTGCTAGATATGCCTCACTTTCCCCCAATCATTTTAGTAACACACCCTCTTGGGTCTTCTTGAACAATTCATTTCCCATAAGGACATATGATAATGCTCTATATTTTATTTTTCTATCCACATTCAATGTTGGGTCTTCTAAATACCTTATTAATGGATTTCGCCAATCTGTATCAGTTAAAGTGTCTATGGCTAATACTTCGAACCTATTTTTATCACCATAACTTATTTTGATATCCTCTAGATCGATGGTGTAAGTCGGTAGCCATGACTCTTCCTCTTATCTCAATCAAATCCTCTAAGTTTTAGCGAGACTTTATAACGAAGCTAATTGTGCTAGGTCATTTGCTTCTGATTTTCTATTCTTGATACGTCTTTGAATGTCCATGTATTCGAAATTTTTGAGTAGCCTATTAACTATGACGAAATATATCATCAGATTTTCCTTTATGCATTTGTATTCCTTAGTTATCCGCTTGACTACTAACTCGAATCACCCTTGATTTTGACTCTAGTTGCCCCAATTCCAACAAAGCTTCAAGTCCAACAATGGCGCTTCATATTCAAGTTGTTCGAGCAACGAGGGCCATCTAACTTATACTTGAATTTTGTTGGAATTCCCTCAGAGAAATCATGAGAACTCTCTCCATCAAAGTATAGCTTCCAAGGTTTCATTTCGACATAACCCATGTTGTTACCAATGAATGGTCCACAATGAAATCCGAAACTACTTGGCCTTTCACGCTCTTAAAGGCATAAAAGTCAAAGCATATTCATCAAGGCCAATGCCCATTTACCAATTCGCTATGCATTATTGGCTTGGAAAGCATGTGTTTAATAACATCGAAATGAGATGAAACATAAACATCAACAGGTTTTATATAATACTTGAGTTTCATACAAGAAAAGTATAAACAAAGACACAACTTTTCTATATTACTATATCTAGTTTCTGCATCATTCAACACCCTACTTAAGTAATATATGGCTCTTTCGATGCCATTACTGTCTTCCTGTACTAACATACTACCTATAGTAAGTTCAGAGATATATACAATCTCATGGGTTTTCCCCATGAAGGTGGAGACAAGATAGGAGGTTGAGACAGATATCTTTTAATCTTGTCGAAGGCCTCCTGCTGTGCTTCGCTCCATTCGAAGGCTTGGCCTTGCTTTAAACGAAGCAATGGAGAGAAAGCGTGTTTTCCCTTAGGTTCGAAATGAATCTTCGAGAAAATTAATCTTCCTAGTAGATGTAACTCCTTTTTCGATGTGGGGCTTTAGTCTCCATGATGGCTTTGGTCTTGTTCGTTAATTTCAATTCCTTTTTTATGAACCACAAAGCCCAGGAAATCTCATGCCTGCCTGCACAAAAAATGCACATTTAAGGGGATTCATTTTCAAGCCATGTTTTCTCATCCTTTCGAATGATTGGCTCAAATGATGCAGATGATTTTCTGCAGATATAGATTTGATGACTATATCATCAATGTACACCTGCATAAACGTCTCAATAAAATCATGAAATATGGAGTTCATTGCTCTTTGGTATGTTGCCCACGTTTTTAAACCAAAAGGCATCACTACCCATTCATAGGTGCCTAAGGCTCCTGGGCAACGAAATGCTGTCTTAGCAACATCTTCTTCAGCAATAAAAATTTGATTATAACCAGAGTATCCATCTAGCATACTTAGGTATTCGAATCCCGCAGCAGAATCTATTAACATTTCCGCCACAGGCATAGAGTATTGATCTTTGGGGGTTGCAGTATTGAGATCCCTAAAGTCTATGCATATTCTCAATGAACCATTTTTCTTAATAACAGGTACTATATTTGCTAACCATTCGACATACCTTGTGGTTCTGATGAATTTGCAGCGTAGCAACCTCTCGACCTCTGCTTTGATCTTCGTGAGCACTGCTGGTGCGAACCTCCTGGGATTCTGCTTGATGGGCTTCTTGCCATCCTTGATTGGAAGTCTATGCTCCACTAACTCTCTTTTTAAACCAGGCATTTCATCATAGTCCCATGCAAAGCAATCTTTGTTCTGTTTGAGGACTTCGATCACTTCTTGTTTGAGGCTTGGGCTGAGTTTCGCGCTTATATAGGTGATTCTTTTTGTGTTGATATCCCCCAAATTTAGTTCTTCGAGTGGGTCCTGTGCCAACATCTTAGCACTTGAATTTGTTGGATCCTTCTCGAAGCCCAAGGGTTCTGTATCATAAATGGCATCAAGCCTTTGATCTATTTCGTTCTTGTCACAGGGTGAATCTTTCGGACCATTCCCTTCGAGTTCGTTTACTTCAACTGTATGTTCTATTGCAGCCTCTGAAGCCGCTTTCAATTCGTTCTCAGCCATATAGGCCGAAATCCTTTCAAAGAAAGAAGATTCAGTCATGAGCAGGGTCTTCGAACTCCCAGCCTGGCGGCCGTCTTTGCGAAGTGCCTTCGCCTCCCTCATCACCCTTAATTATTTTCCTATCCCAATACATGCCATCATGGCGAAGGGTCATATAGTAATGTACATCTCTTGTTTCATTCAGTTCGTCACTTGGGGTGGAGCTATTACGGCGGATACTTGTCATAATTCCTCTTGTTAACTAGATTGTTGTTGTCATGAAGTAGCTCGATCCGCTTGATGTTCTCTACCATCCCATCCTCTCTCCACAAGACTAACCTTTGGTGCATCGGCGAAGGGACGCCCTACGCCATGAATCCTCTCTTCCCAAGAGCAAGTTATAATTTGCTTTGGCCGATCACCATGAACATAGTGGGTGCAGCTTGATCCGGCGGTTAACTCCACTTGCACTACCCCAATGTTTGTCCTACCTTCCCTTCATAGTTGGATAAAACCATGTTATGAGGTTTAATATCACCGTCTTGAATGCCTAACTTTTCGGCATGAATTTAGGCATCAGTTGCACACCCCATCTACTAAGACCTTGTTCACCCTGTGGGCTCCAGCCTTTGCTCGAATAAACAGTGGCTTTAAATGATTCTTCATTGTGGGATCTGGGTGTTCGAAGAATGCGTTCTGCTCTTCGACTGCGCCATTATCCATTACATAATAACGATGATGCATGTTTCATCGATCAATGGTGTCTTCTTCTTCTGTTCTTGATTTGGTCTCTGGCGAATTCATATGTATCTGATACCACATTGCAGTTCAGGTTAAGTGAGGATTCCCCTTCTGATTCGAAGTTATCTGTAAGCATATCCTCATCTTCTTGTGGACTTGGAGTGTATTCTTTTGATTCATCTAGTTTTGTTTCAGAAAAAAGCCTCCTACTAACTGGAGGTTTGTCTTCGAGTTGCCTGTTTGTTGTTGGTTGATTGGTGCTTGACGCTTCTTTTTTGTTGGTCGAAACTGCTCCTTTGTCTGCTAAAGCTTCCCTCTCAGCCTTTCGATTCCGTTGCTGCCTTCGCCATTGGGATCTTGACATGGGATTCTTACCTTTATAATTTCCCAGCCTCAGTTCCTCCCTCTTTGCTGTGTTGAATTGTCTCCGGTATACCATGGCATGACGCGCATTTCGCTCATTGCCTCCCCATCTATCCTTCCCTTTGTTGGTTTTGACTTGCGACCATCATGCATAGTACTTGGCGGGGATTTTAAATGTCACCCTTGAGCACCCTTTGGATATGGGCTATCGGGCTTTTGTTGTGACTACCATCGAAACGCTGACTCATTTGACCAACTTCCTTGTGATTCCAGCATGGGGTGAAGGGAATCGTTTCGAAAGCTCCAGCCATGTTCTGGTCGTATACTGCTGAACATCTTGGACAAATCAAGCACTTGGTTGCCCCTTTGTGACAGCGTACTAAAAATTCCAACAAACTTTCCCCAGCTCTAGGGTAGCATCTGAACAGTTGGTTGTCTTGGCGCCAATTTACTCCAGTTCGAGCCCTTTGTTTTCGTTCGAACTCCATGGCAATCCTCTCGTTGCATATGATGTTGCATCTTGGACAAAGCATCATTTCAGCATGTCCCTTGTGGCACAGCATGAGATATTGTTTTAGGCTAGTATCTGCAGCATAACCATCCTCCATTTTGTATTTTTCTTTTTCGAGATATCTTTCCATTTCCTGCATCTCAGAACAGGGTCTCTCCATGTCCACCATATTGACATCCACATCTGGTCTTTTAGTACCATTATCTCCTCATCCTGATGGTTTGATGTCTTCATCCGAATCTTTGAACTCTCGGGCGAATATTTTACCATATAATCAAATTTCCCGGGTTCACCAAGGTATCCATGTCTCTTTACGGGAGCGTTATTATCTTCCCTTCGTATCATCATCTCCCCATCCGATGGTTTGATGTCTTCGATTCGGACTTTCGAACTCTCGGAGCGAATATTTTACGGATAGTCGAACTTCCCACTAGGTTCACCAGGTATCCCATGTCTTTACGGGGAAGCTTGTTTTGTGTCTGAACCTTTTCGGTTTGAGCCTCGGCCTTGATGCTTGTGTCAATTTCTTTTGGCTTTCGACCCTCGTGCTGGATTCATACAAACAACATGGAGTTGGTTCGGCCGGCTCTCGTTCGTGGGCGTCTTGGTGACTCCATTGTTGACTTGACCAACACCCAACTTTCACTCTCGGTGCTTTCCTCTTTCAAGGTAGTGGCCCTTGGTGCTTCCACCATATTGATGTCTCCATGCTCAAAGGCTCGGAGTAGTTGGTGTCGCAATATCCGGAGGGTCTTCATCCACCTTCATTTTGGTCTATCGGCAAACTTTAGTCGCCTTCTTTAATTGCATTTTGAATCAAGTCCTAAAAGAAAACACTGTGAGGTTTTGTGGCCTATGAAACTATGATATTTACAAAATCCTCTTTTCTTTCTTTGATCTAACGGAGGCATTTTGACATTTGGTGGCACAATTAATTGGCCATCTTTGACTAGTAAGTCGAAAATTTCATCACACTTTGTTATATCGAAGGTATACACCTTCTTTGGAAACTTATCATTTTTTTCATTTTCAACAATTTCTTTCCCTTTTGTAGGGACTAGGAGTTTACAAGAGTAAGGTGGAGCCTGTTTCAATTCAGCGAGATCTACTTCGACCTCCTCGCATTCGGGGTAGTCTTCACCTTCCTCCGTTTCGACATAGGAGACTCTTTCCTTCTTATTACTCTTAGAAGCCCTGGCCTTCTCGGCCTTTAGCCTTTCGACCTATCGAACCCTATCTGCTAACTGGGCCATGTCCCTCAAGTATTGAGTATCTAATTTCTTTCGAATAGAATAGTCAAACCACCGGTGACCATTTCGACTAACTCATGCTCAGGGACTACTGTGAAACATCTAGATTTCAAAAGTCTGAACCTGTTTAAGTATTCATCTATAGGTTCAGTGAACTTCCTCTTAACACTTGCTAATTCCTTTAGACTTATCTTGGACTGTCCCATATAGAACTGTTCATGGAACAACCTTTCTAAGCGGGTCCAGGTATCTATGGATCCAGGGGGCAAAGTAGTGAACCATGTGAAAGCATTCTTAGTAAGGGAACTTGGGAAATATTTAATCCTAAGGTTTTCGTTATTTGCTATGTCTCCTGCCTCGGTTAGATACCTAGCTATGTGTTCGACTGTTGACTCATTGGTATCCCCAGCAAACTTTGTAAATTTAGGGATCTTGTATCCCCTTGGCAAATCAGTATGGATTACATAATCTGCTATGGGGGAAGCGTAATTTGGCATTCTAATTCCTGTATTAATACCATTTTGGGCCATGGTCCTTTCTATCATGGTGGTTAGGTTATTTTCCGCCAAGATATTGTCATTTCGAACCCTATGAACCACTGCATCAGCATCTTGGTTTCGACCTACAAGGACAACCCCTCTAGGTTGTTCTTCTCGAAACGCTGGGGCCTCTAGTCTGTCGACCCTTGCCCCTGGTTCAATAATTCCCCTTTGTGGTTCTTCTCGAATCACTGGGACCTCAAATCTTTCGACCCTTGCTGGTGGTTCTATCAATCCCCTTTGTGGTTCTTCTCGAATCAATGGGACATCTACCCTTTGTGCTCTTGCCCCCAAGTTAACCCCCTCTCTGGCTGGCCTATAAGGTGGGTCATCAGCAATCTGTTCTATGATAGGTGCGTTTGCTCGAACCAATGCCTGGTTCTGCCTACGCCTTTCAGGTGGAGCAAAGAAATCTGCTATTCGATTCATATTGTCTGCGTTCTCTCTGTTTGTCACAGTAACGTTTTGAACTATTGGGGCAAAGATTTCTTGCATAGTTTGTGCTAATACTCCTATCATGTTATGGTTACTATCATCCATTAACTGCCTAAAAGCCATTTGATTTTCTGTGGTTAAGATGGGCAGCGTACCATAACCTACTGACCCTTGGTTATTTGTCATAAATTGATTAGCCCCAGAACCTGACCCTAAGTGTGGTGACGCGTTCGACGTCGAAGTTTGTAAACCTGCCATAAAGGATGTTGGCATTCCATACTGGGAATTTCTGGGTCTAGTACTGTCGAAACTAAATGGTCTAGTTGGTGGTGGGGTAGCGAAATGGGTTTGTGCCCCTGACGGTGGGATGAATCCCCCAGGATACCCAGTGGTTCCTGTACTACCTAGGATCGAATTGTTTGTTGACATGCCACTTGTTCCATTCGCGGCCATACTATTAGTAGAAGATGCAATAGATTGTGTGTTCAAAGGGATCGCGCTGGACGTCCCTGTCGAAACAGACGCATTAGTGCCTGTTCCATGTGGGGCATTTTGTTCCCCTTGTGGGTTATTTGGATCTGACATCCTATTACTTCGATTTCTTCTGGGTAAGGGTTGGTTACTGTTAGTTATTCTACCACTCCTAAGGTTCATATACTAATGAACTTTGTTTACTCAGAAAGAACCTTTTACCAATAATTAAGTTTTCTTTTTTTAAACGTTAATTTTAATTAGCAACAACCAATCTCTGTCCCACTGGGCGTGCCAATTTGTTCACAGTGATTTCTGGTGAAACAACCGCTAGTCCTCCAAACTATCAAACAAGCGTTATGATTGTTGTTTAATCCCTTTGGTAACTTGCAGGATAGACTAGATTGATCCTATGGGGTTATTGGTCGTTTGCATAAACTTAAACTGCTGGTTAACGTTCAAGGCTTATTTTTAGATGTTTTATATATGTCTCAAGTGTATTTCGATTATGATATTCAATAAATTAATAACGTAATCAAGCAAAGCAAAATAAAGATAATTTGAACATGTAAGGCATAAAGACTTCGAATTGCAGAAAGTATGTAAGTGCAGGAATGTTCAAATGACTTGTGAATGTAAAAGATTTTCAAAATAAAACATGAAGTGTAAAAGACAGGAATGTAAAAGCAAGTATGTAGAAGTTTTCTGGAAAATAATAGCATGAATGTAAAGGTTTCTGAAAAGTAAAAGGCTTCAAAACGAAAGGAAAAGCGTTTAGATGCATGGAAAATTAAATGACTTTGAATATAAATGATTTAAATGACATTTATGCAAGATAAAGGTAAATTGGAAAGATAAAGATATGTTGTTAAAAGATAAAAGTGGTGCAATCATACGTACATCATTCGTGCATTCGTTTTCCTATCCATGTGGTATTTTGAATGTTACTGAATTTAGTACAATAGATATGACACACGAAATCCTAACACTAAGACTTCTATTTATACTATTCTGACCATAACGGTCTGACTTATGAGAGCTTGCCACGTTTCGGACATGCAGAATACTATGCCTCTCTAGCCTTCACGTCTCCGAACCGTTTTCGGTAGCATATTGACGTCCATTCATCCGCTCATATTTTGAATTTCAAATATCCGAGCGCCTTTCGATTCGAACGCGCTGCCTAACACCATGCTTCCACCATTTCGAAGCTCCTTCACAATTGCTACTCAAAGCCCCAAGTTTCAATATCTTATTCGAAGAGCTGATTCCTTCATTCCAAACCATGACATTTCCCTCGTTCCAATGAATACTGACATTGTTTCATTTCGAGCTCAGTGATTCTTATTCAAATCATCTGCATCAAAATCTTCAGCCAACACATAGGCTACATATGAGAGCGCTTTTTGGTTAAAAGCGCTTTCATTGGTTTTCTACTAAAAAATCAAATATTTAAAAAATTTCTAAACCTGCATTTTTTTGCAGCAAACCTGTAATTCCTAAACCGGTAATTTACAATCTTATATAGAAATACCAATATATATCAGTGTTATCCAAATACCAAATGTAAATATTATATACAAATACCATTATATACCATTCATATCCAAAATATATATACACCATGGTAATTCAATTAACATGTTTTTAAACGTAACAAAATCAACCCTAACAAATCAACTATATAACACTAAGTAAATCAATCTAATGTACATATATATCCAAGGTCCTGATCCTGCAAGATATGAACATAATAACACGGTCAGTATTGTATACACAAAACAATGTATTCATAACCATTTTCCACAACAATGTATTCATACCTTATAAGATTCTTAGCTCAATAAAACATTGACACATGAGCAGGATCATGCCGCTGAGCAGGACGCCGCTGAGCAAGATTAAGGCGGTTTAATGTGTAAATATCTGAGGCCGCTGAGCGAGATCACGCCGTTGAGTGGGACCTGCTGAGATTTGTTTTAGGTTATGGTTTTGGGGTGGATTTTGATCCTCATTTCCATCAACCTTTATTTTTTATAGTTTAGCTTAGAAAACAACATTTGGTCTTGCTTATGGATGATTGGAGGTGGATTGCTCTTCGATAGGCGCTGATAAACAAGTGTAAATTAGTGGTTTATCTCTTCTCCTCTCTATGTATTTCTCTATTTGTTGGATATGTATATATTTCAACTCATAACTCATGTATATTTTTCGCCCTTGGCGTTGGATAAAGTCTTCTTTACGAATCTCTGTTGGTGATTGCCTTAGGTTTTTACTGTGTGTTAGGGGTTTGAGTTTTACTAGACATAGATTGCTTAGATTCTTACCTAGGATGATTATCTATTAGTTTCTGAATGCTAGAAATGGATTTAGAGCGTACATTTACTTAGAGTATCCGAGCTTAATGCCTCTATGTTGGTTGTTTCGAACTAGAGATAGTCGTAATGAGTGACACGGTTGACTTCTGTGTTGCTAAGGTAGGACAGACATGGCTATCGAGGTGATGTAGTTGAATTCTCAATTTGGGTTAGAAATAGCTTGGGTTGTGAGAGGTATGTGATGACACAGACGAGTACCGTAGGCTGAGTATGACATGGACAGTAGATTTAAGTCTCTGACAGGTAATGTGCATTCGTTCCGGACAAACTGTCTATCCTTTATACTTTTTGTTCATTTATTTTTTGTCTTTTCTTTACAACCATTTAACCCCAAACTCATTAACGATAGAATTGTCGAACGATGAATCAATAATCAATATATGTGGACACGATACGATATAACCTAACCGGTATATATCATCCGGTAAAAACAGTACTTTACTTTTTGCTTGCCTGCTATACAAACATTCGAACAGAGGGAAAGATAAAAGAGAAGGGATTGTATGGAAGAGTGAGAAAACCGTGAAAATTGAAATGAGAGAGAGAATTGTAGTGAATGTTAATGGTGTATCAAATAGTATATTGGGTAACATATGTGTTCAGCCAAAATCCAATAGTAATATTGAAAATTATGTGCCACTCAGATGAATGGGACAAGGTCATTGGCCTAATTTTCATTGAATTAGCAAGTTACTATTAAGGGTTTAGTGTAGTATAAAATTAATTATGAAGGAAAGGATAAATAAGGGTGTTTAGTGGCATATTATAATCTTAATTAGGTAGTTGATTATTATTATTATTATTATTATTATTATTATTATTATTATTATTATTATTATTATTATTATTATTATTAATGTTATTATTATTATTATATTATTATTATTAATAATTATTATTGTTATATAAGTTTTATTATATAAGAATTATTATTATTTAATTGTTATTATTATTATATTATTATTATTTTTGTTATTATTTAATATATTATTATTATTATTATTATTTATATTATTATATTGTTTTATTGTATATTATAAGGGTAGTTCGGTTTGTGTTTCGTCCAGTAATTAGAATTGATGTTGATTTGACGATGTTTGACTCTTGAAGCAGTGATGTTAATCTTTGATGCGACGGTAGGATAAACCTATAATGTTATCACTCTAACGTCCAAGTCAATTACAGAATCCGGTGAAGTAAAAAATGGAGATCATAAAAGTGTACATTAAATCTCTGCATGTGTTGATTATATATGATGGATTATTTTAGTTTGGATTTGTATTAATGTTGGGTTGGACAACTGGATCTCACTCACATTGAGTTTTTAGATGACCCAAAACAGGTTTCCTAAATTTTTGTAGAATGTTTACCAAACAAAAAGTCTTTCAAAGATGCAGCAAGCATCTTGTTATCACATTTGACCATAAAGTGAAATGGAAGACCATGGAGCAGTTATAGATGTAACGGGGGGATTAAATGCTTTTTCTATCATTGGGGAGTTGCATCAGTTCTTTGAGTTCGTACCTTTAAACTTTTCATGATTTTGAAATCTTTGTGATTTTCATGATTCCTCTTGATGGAAATTGAGTAATTCTCATACTTTTCATGAATATTGACTTGAAAAGTCTATGGTTCACCAAAAATCTCAAAAGTCAATATGTTGATTTTAAGTATCTGTTGACTTTTCCTCAATTGAACCAATTCATCTTCAACTATCATTTGGAATCACTTAGAGAATATCAATGAGAATTTAATGGATGCTTTAGATCATGCTTTGATCATTAGAATACATATTTAGTCAAAAAGTTAACCTTTGGCTGCCTTTCACCAAAACCCAAATCTTAATCAACTTGGATAAAAACTAGGGATCAATTTGAGACAATGAAACCCTAACTTGAGATTCCTCTGAGAATCTTTGAAGTGAATGATGAACTTAGGCTTGGGGGAATAACCATGATGATGATATTTCAACCTTGCACTACCTTGAGTGCCATATCCTTCTCTTTGAATGGGAAAAACCCAAATCACAAGAAACCTTGATCTCATAATCATAGAACAAATGATATGTATGAATGTGTATGAGAATGATACACAAGTCAATTAAAGTAAAAACAAGAGGGTAAATTTTGGGGTGCAACAATATTCGCAATCAACTACCTAGTTGAACGAATCAAACACGATACAAATTTTGTCACCTGAGTTAGGGACTTTTGTGAATTTTGGCATCGTTTTGACTATCATTTGTACAAGTATCATTTGTATGAGTATCACTTGTATGACTTTCTTCGTTAGTAGATGAATAATTCAACAATATCGATACATATGTTCAAAAACAACACTAACATAAGCAACAACATGTAACAACAACAACAAAAGATCAACAACAATATGAAACACCAACAACACCAACAAAAACAATAACAATAACAACAAAAACACAAGCAATAACAAGATAAATAATAAACTTAAACTTCATCATCAACAACAACATGCAGAACAATGAAAAATGAAGTTTACTGTATATGAATGGGGAAAATATTTTACGTACTGTAAACGTGATGACTAGTAAAGGAGAATATTGTGTTGGTGTTAGTGTTGGTGTTGGTGTTGTCTTGCTTCCCGATGATGACGATGATGTTGGTGTTGTCTTTCTTCTCGATGATGACGAAGGTGTTGGTGTAGTCTTCTCCTCCTCAACATCGATGATCATGTTGGTGTTGATGTTGACAAAAATGACAAATACGCAATGAACAAAGTGAAAAATGGAACGATAAATAGTGAACGTTGATGTTAGGGTTGAAATTGTGTATCGTTTCACAGTATTGAACATTAGTGTTGTTTCGTCTTGTTTCTTTTTTCAATGGAAAAATGGAACTTGAAGAGCTAAACTATCTAAAGTATAAAATATATGTAAAGATACGACCGCAGTCACTGCTGTAAACCATGATGATAGATTATTGACAAAATACTCATTTTGGTCCTTTAACTATACCCTTGAGTTCACATTGGTCCCTTAACTTTTTTTCGTGTAACTTTGGTCCCTTAACATTCAAAATGTTTCATTTAAGTCTTTTTTGTCTAATTAGCGACGGAAAAACTTTAAAATTCGTCGCTAAATCCACCGCTAATTAGACAAAAAGGACTAAAATGAAACATTTTGAAAGTTAAGGGACTAAAATGACACGAAAAAAAGTTGAGGGGCCAATGTGAACCCAAGAGTATAGTTAAGGGGGCAAAATGAGTATTTTGCCTAGATTATTTGCATAGTAAAATTTCATAAAGAAGCGCTAGAGTTTAACCATTTAAAAATTTTAAATAAAAAACAAAACATAGCACAACGACTGTACAAAACAACAGTAGTAATATTCCTTTTACTTTTTTTATTTAAAAAAATAAAAATAAAAAGACGCGCCTTAACGTTAAAGGAATAAAAGCCGAACTCATGAAAACTTGATTATATCACCGCACGGGTGAATTTATTTTAGTATTGACGAAATAATTTTTTTGGTATACATATGAAAATTTTATATTTATTGGAAAAGTACAATGAAAAATTATGAAATCAAAATATTACAACAAATAATATGATTATACAAAATACAATGGTAAATTTGACAAATGATGTATTTAGATACACATGTGAATTTAAATTGAATTACATGATGTTAAAATAAACATAATGTATTAATTAATTAAAAAAAACTGGTGACATGGAGAAAGAAAAAATTAACATTTGAAAATAATGGTAAAATAGTGACCCATAAGATAAAAAGTTAGTTGTGTGAATGATATGTAGTATTATTCAATTTCATAAAATATATTTTTAATTTTATTAAATTTAAATAATAAATTAATTAGTATTTAATGGAAAAGTACAATGAAAAATTATGAAATAAAAATATTACAACAAATAATATGATTATACAAAATATAATGGTAAACTTGACAAATGATGTATTTAGATACACATGTGAATTTAAACTGAATTATGTAATGTTAAAATAAACTGAATGTTAGTTGTATGAATGATATGTAGTATTATTCAATTTCATAAAATATATTTTTAAATTTATTAAAGTTAAATAATAGATTAATTAGTATTTAATGGAAAACTACAATTAAAAATTATGAAATTAAAATATTACAACAATGATTATACAAAATATAATGGTAAACTTGATAAATGATGTATTTAGATAAACATGTGAATTTAAATTGAATTACGTAATTTTAAAATAAACGGAATGTATTAAGTAATTTTAAAAAATAACTTGTGACATGGTGAAAGAAAAAGAATTTACATTTGAAAGTAATGATAATAATTTGATAGAGACCCGTAAGATAAAAAGTTAGTTGTGTGAATGATATATAGTATTATTCAATTTCATAAAATATATTTTTAATATTATTAAAGTTAAGTAATATATTAATTATTATTTTCAGTGATAATAAATAAATATAAAAGAAAAAATATGGCATAAAATGTAAGTTTAAAATGAGATATTTAATTGTAAAAGAATTAATTATATTAAAATTCAAATATATTAAATAATCATATAAAATGAAAAGAGAAAAGAGAGAGAAAAGAGAAAGTAATATAAGATGAGAAAAAAGGTTTTTTAATTTGAACCAATGAGGAGTTGACAATTAGTGTATGAAATGAGAAAATTTGAAAAAGTTAAGAGTTATTTTGTTAGTTACTAAACTATCATAAGTGTTGCTTATCAAAAAAAAAAACTATCATAAGTGCAGTGTAATTTTTTTTATAGAAAAGAGTAGTTTAAGTAGTTTGGGCAATTTCTTAGTATATGTTAGATTAAAGTTACATAATATATTAATTAGTATTTTCAGTGATAATAAATAAATAGAAAAGATAAAATATGTCCTAAAATATATGTTTAAAATGAGATATTTAATTGTAAAAGAATCAATTATATTAAAATTCAAATGTATTAAATAATTATATAAAATGAAAAGAGAGAGAAAAGAGAAAGTAGTATAAGATGGAAAAAATAATTTTTTAATTTAGACTAATGAGAAGTTGACAATTGATGTATGAAATGAGAAAATTTGAAAAAATTAAGTGTTATTTTGTTAATTTATTTTTAGAAAATTGTAGTTTAGGTAGTTTGAACAATCCCTTAATATATGTTAGATAGTAGATGTGGACATTAACCGTTATAATATCGTAATAATTTTTAATAAAAAAATAATATTAACATATGAGTTTAGAGATGTCATCGAGGTGTTATAAAGAATTAAGGTGACTTAAAAGTTGTTATATGCACGTTTAGTGACTATATATAATACCTTTTATATTTGTCCGAGAGTTAAAAAAAATCAACAAATATCTTGATGATATATTAAAGAATAATGCGCAAATGTTATGATATCATTTAAGACGATATGATATCCTTTAGGGCTCAATGATATCCTACAGGGCATAATAATACTATTTGTATGTGTGATTTTTTATGGGATGATACAGAGGATATATTTTTAGTAAGAAATCAAATATGATAATTGAACATATATACGGGGTCCTTTGTAAATTTGGGTGTATGCCCTTGATTTTTATAAAAATAATATAATAAAAAAATAGTTAAGATATTATAACATCTCATATTGGGCACCCATACGGTGTCCGTTACAATTTTTTAAGGTTTTGACCTAGTACATCTTTTGTCTTTTTAATATCGCTCTCTGTATCGTGCGGGGCTTTTAATTGTCATTTCTTATATATATTTATTTATTTGCCATTAAAAAACCCACAAATTTTGAGTTTTAACATATGCAGATATACTATATTTTGGAGTTATTGTTTTTAACCTCATTCAATGAATGTATACACACTATTATTTCATAATATTTCAGACGATGTTTTTTTTGAAAGAGAAACAATATAACCAATAATTAACTTTATACACTTGTCTTGTGATCTTGTATACTTTCATCAGAAGAAGCGTCATCAAATATTCTTTCTCTAGCCATCATTGCCTACAAAAATTGACCATATCTTGTATTATTAACACATAAACTCATATTACTATAGTTGTAGTATCAACTAAATATAATCAAGTTTATAAAATGTGAACCTGTTTGTTCCAATTTGTAAGAGCAGTAATAATGAAAAGGAAAACTGTTTGGACAATTGAGCCAGCAACTATTCCAATCCAAAGGCCTTTTGCTCTATAATGTGCAACAAATCCTAACACTACACCAACAGGAACTCCTACTAGATAAAATGCTCCAAGATTTACATAGGCTCCAACATGTTGCCACCCACTTCCTCTAGCAACCCCTGAACATTCAAAAATATTAATTTCATATAGATATATAACTCTACAACATGTAAACATACATAGTACAAGAGTCTTAGGAATAGTTGCTATATAACCTGAGAGAACTGCTTGCAAGCTATCCGTGAAAATTGATGCACATAACAAAGGGGTCATAAGAGCCACATAATGAACAACCATACTATCATTGGTGTAAGCATAACCCAAGATATGTCTACAACCTAGTAGGATTGCGGTTATAATAAGAGCTTCTGCAATTGCAAGGAACATTGCTGTACAAACTGAAAAACGAACTGCTTTCGGATTTCCAGCTCCTAATTCATTTGAAATTCTTGTGCTGTCGTAGAAAAGAAACCACACTTTTTATTTTACTATGTTTACATGTTAATGTTATCATTAAAATTTTGTCATAAACAAACCTAGTAGCAGCCCCAAGCCCATAGGATATGGTGAAGTGTAATGTAGATATTGTCAAGCTGGTCATATACATACACAAGAAAGTTAGATATTAGTGCTTTCATTTTCTCAGAAATCAAATTAAATGTTACCAACTTACCATATAGAAAGAACTGATGTCTCCAACTTTGGATCTTGAAAAAGTCCAGCTAACAAAACAAGCAACTCACATGCCCACCATTTGAGACTATATTACGAACATTTCATATTATAATACAATATCTCGTAGCCGCAGTGGCGCAGACTTGAAATCGTGAGAAACATAGTTAAATGGAAAAAAAATGAGAGAGCATGAATATATAATTACCAGACCATAGCTGCAGATGGAACAGCAAGACCAAAAAACTCTCTAATACCAAGGAAAGCCTTTGTAGAAAACGACACACGAGTTTTCTCACAAGCATGTGAATATTTTGCAAAACACAAAAGTATCAACACGTTCAACCAAGTTCCTAAGCTAAAGGAAATTGCAGCACCAATATGCCCTAAACCTAATTTAAATACTAACGTCCAACAAGTAACTGCATGGAAGCACAAAACTAGAAAGGAGCTAATAATCATTGGAAAAATCAAACTTTGTGTTTGGAAAAAACGTGTTAGAGGTTTGAGAATTGCTGAGGCAAATAGGGCAGGGATTAACCAAAGAGCATATGCTCGAGCTTCATGGGAGATTGTGCTGTCTTGGCTTATGAAAATTAGAATTTTGTCCATGAAAATCCATATGATAGTTATTGGTGCACAAACCATGGTAAGCGATATTACGGCAGTGTGTGTGTACGTTCCAAATTTTTCATATTGTCCTGCTCCATAAGCTTGCCCACATAAGGTTTCTAATCCACCAGCCATCCCTGACTACAAAAATTTGCAAGAAAGAATCGAGTTAACACATTGCAAACAAATTTAGATCAAGTGAAAATACTTTATATTTTTATTTTATTTTTATTTCATTAGGTTCTATAGAATTGTTTGTGTTATTTTATTCGATTCAATTCTAGATTTATTTGTGTTACATTATTCAGTTTACTAATCAAATATATTAGTTTAGTTTTGGTAACTTCAATTTAATTCGATTTAATGTCTTTGAAATAGTATTACGCAATTGAAACTAGTAGATTTGAAATTCAATGATAACGTCCAACCTAAACTATATTAACTTTTTAGATTTTCAGGACAATTTATTTTGTTTTAAAATTTGAATGTATCTTTTGAAAAACTTTAGCTATTAAAAATTATATATTTTAATCATTAAAAAGTTATAATATCAAAAAAGTTAGCATAGCCAATTTTATTTTGGTTTTAAAGTATGCTTAACTTTAATTAAATTTAATATGAGATAGAGAAAGTAGTATGTAATGAATCTTGTTTTGTGTAAAAATACAATAATGAATCTTGTTTTGTGTAAAAATACAATAATGAATCTTGTAATTGTTCTGCTCCCGTCTCTTTTTCACTATAAAAATATCTAATTTAAATAAATTAATAATGACTTTTTTCTCAATAACTGAAAAAGGTGTATTATAATTTTTTTTAAAATAATTTGAGATTCTGCCCCGTCCTTTTTAAGTAAATCAAAATAAATAAATAAAAAATCAAACTATGACTTAGTAAATTCACGAAAAGGTAATTTGACCCTATACAAGGAAAGGAGGTTATATAACAATAATAATTTTATTTTGTTAGTTTTTCTTTTCTTATTTTTATTTTATTTTTAATTCTCTTTAGATTTTAAAACACGAATTCTAGAATGTAAACCTCCTTCCTAATTCACAAAACCTTTCTCTTGTTATTTATCTATGGTTTTTCCATATATTAATATATTTTTAAAAAATTTAAAGGGTAAAAGAAAATTATATTTTGATGATTGTAATTTACAGAATTCAACTACTATTCTAAAGAGATGTCATTTTATTTGTCTTTTGTATTTGAAAAATTTGGAGAGAAAAAAATAGTCATTCTTATATATATATATATATATATATATATATATATATATATATATATATATATATATATATATATATATATATATATATATATATATATATATATATATATATATATATATATATATATATATATATATATATATATATATATATATATATATATATATATATATATATATATATCAAACATGTGTTCATAAAAAAATTAAATAATAATAATTTTTAAAAAAAAGCCGGAGGAAAATCTTGATATAGAAAATAATAAAGATTAAATCATGGATGTAAGAAGGATTGGATCATAAATTTTCTAATATTTGTCATTGGCATTATTATGGAGATGCTAATGTATCATATATTTTGTGATATCTATTTTAATAATGGAAAATGGTGGTTAGGTGTGATCTTATCATGATCATGCTTGTTTGCATTTACAAATATTGATGCATAATATCTGTCTAAAATCTAAATAAAATGCAAAAGATATAGATGTATAATTTTAATAATAATAATAATAATAATAATAATAATAATAATAATAATAATAATAATAATAATAATAATAATAATAATAATAATAATAATAATAATAATAATAATAATAATAATAATAATAATAATAATAATAATAATAATAATAATAATAATAATAATAATAATAATAATAATAATAATAATAATAATAATAATAATAATAATAATAATAATAATAATAATAATAATAATAATAATAATAATAATAATAATAGATGAATAAATTAAGTACTTACCAAATAATGATAAAATTATTAATCAAAACTAATGAGGATAATGATAAAATGAATGAATTAAAAACTTACCAGAATACTAAAACCAGAAACATTAGTGAGAGATGTAGCAATAGCAACACTTGAAAGAGAGAGCTGGTTAAGATGTCCAACCATCATCACTGAAACTACTTGGAGAAGATATTGCAGCACAGTTGTTGCTACCATTGGTCCTGCTATACTACTCATCTTCTTCAGTTCCACCATTAATGTTGTTCTTGTTTTTCTCCATTCCCACTTATTGTTTGAACCTTCTTCCATAGCATCCTTCATGATCATTTCTCTAATATTTGATGTAGTTTTATATGTATGAATGTTTGGCGCTCACTTTTACGACAATTTCTTATTCTTCTGTGGTTTTTTCTTCTTTGGCTCTACGTTTGTCCTCTTTGAGTCATCACTACATAGGACAACATTGGCATCAATCAATATACGTATAAAACGTGCGTATGTTTTTAACCGTTTAATATAATATTGTATCTTGTTTTTTATAATTGAAATATTATTTCTTTAATATTTAATATTATGATTTGTTTATATATAATAACACTATAATTCTTTTTCAAATTTGTACGCGTATACGTGCGTGCGTGCTTCCACAATACTACTTTTTTTTCTTTTTAAATTTTTTCCATTTTATTTAAAGTATTTAGAGTTAGAAATGAGTGTTGAATTCATTTCGATTTGATTTGTTAAAATTGATTCAGTTTTAATATTAGTTTGTATTTGTCACAATTTTTTTAGTTCAAATTTGACTTTGTAGAAATTCAAAAATAATTTGATTTAATTTGTTTATTTCATTGATTTAAAAATTATTTTTTTAAGTTTATTATTTTTCATATTTGATATTTTAATTTAATATGTTTTTTAATAAAAATAATAAAATAAAATAAAAAATATAAATTTAGAATTTATACGATTTTAATTTTATTTATATAATTTTTTTATAAAAAAAGTTACTTAAAAATATAAATTATCAACTAAAACCATTAGATAGAAAATATAGAGTTTATATTTGGCGTAAATGTTTATACCTAGTCTTAAAAACAACATAATTCATCCGTTTCAAAATGAATGTTATTTTATCAAATAAATTTTGTTTTAAAATAACTACTATTTTTACTTTTTAAAGTTGTAATGAGAATTTATTTTGCCAATAACCATGTTTTGAAAACAAATACGCAAATAACTATATTTTCAAAGTATTTAAGCAAATAACCATGTTTTAGAAAAGTTTTGCACTTAGGTGCCATCTGAGATGGCTCCTGCACTAAACAGATACACTTAGGCGACATCTCAGTTGATCCCTCCTCTTAGTGTAAGTCATCCTAGATGGCGCCTCCACTTGTTTGTTATGAGTATGAGCCGTCTCAGATGGCTCCTACATGTATTTGTGTTTTTTATAAATACAACACTCATGTCCCCTTCATTCTTCACATTTTCTCAACTTCTCCTCTCATTTTCTCTCTTTTTTTTGTGTCATGACATCACCATACATCCATACCAAAGATGAATACGTTATTTTCTCGGTCACCAAACCTCCAATGAAAATGAATTACCATGGCCAAACTGAAGAAAGAGTTGATGCAATGGTTAGAGGGAAAAATCGAAGTTGACGAAGAAATTAGAAGGATCCAGAGGAAAAGAACGACCATGAACTTCACAATTGGACAACCTCGAATTTGGTTGGAGGATGTCAAAATCGACGTAGACGTTATAGCGATGATGTATGGATCCGATGAAATTGTTTTGATGGTTGTAGCATCTTAAATATTTATCTAACGATACAGGACCACCCAAACCCAAACTCAACCTTAGTACTAATCCACCCAAATGTCTAACACACAATTTCAATACTCCTACATGCCCAACACTCAAACACAATACTCCGAACAAATACCATATGTCCAACGCCCCTATATGGGCCTATCAACATCTCACCTCAGCCCAAACATTGTCATGCCCGATGAATATTCCCCAACCAACCCAACATACCACCAACAATCACCGTACCAAACCCCCATCATTCATATGGATACCAGTCTCTGTAACGCCCCGAATTTAATTAATTAGTTAATTAAATTATTAAAAGATTTAATTATTGGAATTAGACGAAGTTTGAGAATTAATCGGAGTAATTGGATTTATCGGCATTATTTAAGAGACATATTTGGATTATTAAGTTTAAGCCGGATCATTTGGTTGGTGTAATTGGAGGATTAATATTAAGAATAATAGTATTTATTTATTAGACTAGTTTATTTAAGTGAAAAAATCAGTTTAGTCGGAGAATTATTATTATGAGTAGAAATTAATTAACTAGAATATTAGTGAGTTTTATTATAATGAGAAATAAAATGAGAAGCATTATTTAATTGGCCAATAAAATATATGATAGAATAATAATTGAATTATTAAAGGAGTAGAATAATTAATTTAATTAATAATAGAGTATGATATAAAGGAGTATATAAAGGAGTGGAAATAATAAATTAATTAAGTAATGTAGAGTGTTTTCCGATTAATTTAGTAATTAAGTCGAATTGTCGGTAGAATCGTTAAATTAATAATCGGGTAAAAGTAGTTAGAATAAAAATAATATTAGAATTATTATATTATTAGGGATTAATGAATATTAAGTGTAGAATATTAATTATAGGAGAAAATTAGTATTTATGGAGAGAATTATTTAATAAACCAATTTTATTAGAAGCTACTATATAAGTTGAATTAACCTAGTGAAATAAGGAGAAAAATATTGCTTGCAAAACAAAAAGAAGACCAAGCCCTAGTCGTGAGAGAAAACCGAAAGAGAGAAAGGAAGAAGGTTGGAAACAAAGGTGCTAGGAGGGATCGTTGCTATCCGAGAGTTCCGTTATTCCGATCGAATTTCTGAGTTCCCGTCAATCCACAGGTAAGGGGTGGGGTTCGAGTTTTATAATCGATTGTAGGATGGTTCGTATGTGGGGTTTAGGGCTACGTAATTACACTGCTAATCGTGTTTTCGGTGATGAATTTTATGTGTTGGAGTGAATTATATTATCTTGTGTTGAATTGTCTGATATTTGTGTTGCTGTCAATTGGTATTATGTTGTATTACCTCTACCGAACCGATACATGTGACTGATAAAGTAAGGTGAAATTTTGGCATGATGAAGGCTAAGGGAGGAGACCGTCCCTGCTGGTGCAAAGGAAGGGAGGCGACCGCCTCCAGTGGGAAAGAAGGTTGAGGCGACCGCCTCTGGGTAAGGAAGGTGGGCGTCTCACTTTGATGTATTGTGTCTGTTTCGTGGCTTGCGACTTAGGATGGGAAAATAATATACTTAGTAGGATGAATTAATAATAACAGGAATGGAGATATTAGATCACAGGTAGCAGAATTTATTCTAACATTAACGGGTAAATATACCAGGAGAAGAATATTAGCAGTGTCAAGTTGGATCAGACAGTGTAATTATAGTAATGAGTTAATCCATTTAATTACAGAAAAATACTAGTAGCGGCTGAATTAAATAGCAGAAATTATTTACTTAATAACAGTGTTGTAGGGAAGTAAAAACAGAGTATAATTAGCAGTGTATGAGTATAATTAGCAGTGTAGACTTATTGGTAAAGCGAGCTATAATAATGCAGAATTATTAATGAACTGTCAGAATTAATTAGTAGAATAATTAGAACTAATTACTGATGTTGCAGAAACTAAAATACGGTGCAGAAATAATACTGTCAGTTGAAATAAGCGGAGAAAATAGTTTATCGAAATTGGACGAAACTCTACGGGATAGTTCGGGTATACGGGTAGTTAATTAAAATAGTGTCATTTTGTTGAATTTCGCATTAGTTGCTTGATTGTTGATACAGCCGGAACGTGTTGGTTATGTACGAATTGGATGATCTAATTATGTGGCAAAAGCTGAAGATAAAGTTGTTGAATAAATTTATCGTTGCATCTTGTTGAAGTTGTTAATTGTTATTGAAGTCGTTAATTGTCGTTGAAGTTTAATTTAATCGTGTTAATTATAAATTGTATTGTTGTTGATGTTACTAATCGTTGTTGAAGTTGTTAATTGTTGTTGAAGTTGAAGTTGATTATGTTAACTATAAGTTGCATTGTTGTTGACGTTGTTAATAGTTGTTGAAGTCGAAGTTGATCGTGTTGATTAAGTTGATGCAGTTAATGCATGATTAAGTTGTTGTTGTTTTAAGTTGTTGTTGATGCTATGGTCGTTGTATCATACATAGCATGCGCATTATTAAGTTGGCCTGGATTGGCACCATGTTGTAAGTTGAAGGCTTATGCCTTGTTGAATGCCTCGATAACCTGTCATATTCTTACGTTGGGAGTTTTGCTCCAAATGGATCCACATGCATCTGCATTTGTCGAGTCGCATTGAGTCGCATTTAAGTTGTTGTTGATTCTATGTTGTTTGGTAGATATTATGTGTTATCGAATTAATACATTGTAGATATCACACATCATATTATGTGTCAAATCTAGATTAATGACTTAGTTATCAAACCGAATTTCAAATTATTTTTGAATTTGTTTGATTCATTTTCGGTGCTAAAAGTATCACACATTGTATTGTTGTTTAAACTTGACAATTCTATCACTTCCACCGCTTAAAAGTGTCTAGAGTACCAAGATTACACATTTTCTGCTTTCCGTCTTTTACAGAATGATAAGTCAAGGTTTAGCTGCAAATTATTGACAATTCTATCACTTGCACCACTTAAAAGAGTCCAGAGTAGCAAGACTACACCTTTTCTTGCTTTCCGTCAGTGTTTAACTGCAAATTATTGGGCAAAATTACGTCCAACATGAGCCATATAATAACGTTTTAAACGTCATTTAACACTCTCACACTTTCTATTACATTCTACATGATTTACAAATTTTAGCTTCCTCAGCAAAATTATTTTCCTTGTATACTGCTTTTATTTTTTCTGCATTTCCAATAACATGTTCTGTTTTATTATTCTTGATTTTATTTATCTCTTTAACATCTCTTTAACATCTCTTTAATTTATACAAATTGTATGTGCATGCTTATGATTATATTTGCGTTTTTTAAAACCATGAGCAGTTAATCATAGATTTAGGGTTATGAAGATTGTCTAAGGGTCTGTTTATAGCTTATGGCTGATGGTTGATGACTGATAGCTTATAACTTATGACTGATAGTTGAGACTGATGATTGATAAGTTAATTAAAGTGTTTGGTAATATTAGCGGTTCAACTAACTTATAAATGTAAAATAACATAGAAATATTTTATATGTAATTATTTATTTTAAATTAAAATAAACTATTGAGGATAAAATTGGGTTTTTATTAAAATAATAAGGATAAAAAAAAAGAAAAAATAATAAGTTATAAGCTATAAGTTAAAACGTTATTTGAAATAGCGTCTGAAAAATAAGCTATAAACTAGCAAAGTAATGTATAAATTCATGATCAAAATACCGTTACCAAACAGGTCTAAAATATCATATGAACTTATAAGTCATAAGTCATAAAGCTCAAAAATCTGACTTACCAAATAGAATCTAAATGACTTACCGACTCTTAGTTTGAAAAAATTCTTAAATTAGATACAGATATAAGAATTTATCTTACACAATCAATTATAAATTTTTAATTAATTAAAAAATATAATATAATATTTTCTCTTTCTTAAATAACAATCATTCTATGAATTTAATTAAAATTAAAATAAATTAAAATTTATTTTTCTTATTGGATGTTTCTATAAATATGGATTTATATCCATTTCAATGCAAGAATTTCTCCTTAATTTGAATTATGTTATAAGAAATTATATGATTGTCTTTAGGAATTTTGACATACATCTATCTCTCTATGAAAATAGGTTGCATTAGATATCAGTCGAAATAGGGAAAGGTGAGGACTTATATCCAAACTAAAACAATAATACGGTTAAACTAAGATAAAGTATCTCTAATTTAACTGACTAAATTCTTTTAAAGGTAGTTTTTCTTATATATCTTGAACAAATGAACTGTTAATACGAAATTAAGTAGGTGATTCATTGGTTTAAGACACTATCATATACTCCGAAAGAAGATGTGATTATATTTATCTATTTTATTTATGCAATATTTGAATTCTCGTAATAGAACAAATTAAACGAAGATTAACATGAGTAAGTCATCGACACATGTTTAAAATTATATGGATATTCTTTAAAAAGTTCTTAATCAATCAAAATTTATCATCATTGTAGCTAATTATCGAATACATACAAATCAATAATTCAAACCGTCTTCAGTGGAATAATCATTTTTACTACATTTATATAATTGTACGTTTGCAAACGTATGAAATTTTTGACGTTGTTGTCAGAGACTATTTAGACATTAATTTTCTAATTTCATCAATTAGAATAAGACAACTTTTTTCATATTATTTATTTTTCTATAAAGTGTTCTCATTTTCAGTTGAATGTGAAGAATTTGCGGTGTTGGGGTTCTTGTTCAATCATTTATTGAGATCGAAAGCTTTTTACATATGAGACTTAAGCAACAACAATAAAAAGTGGTTGGTGTTTGTGGGTCTACGTGCGTACAAGTACAACAACTGATGTTTTGATTTGTTGATTGATCATTTTCTTGATCATTGTTATCCTAGATGTTTTATTTCCATCTGGCTCTAATGATGATGCTCATCCTAAAATTATCTCAAAAAGAGAAGATTTTAGGTTCCAAAGAAGTGCTAAATGTCAAAGATAACGTAGTAAGGAATCTGAAAAAAGATGAAGTGTAAAAGTTCACGTAATCCATAATGCATCTAACACAATAGTGATCAAAATATTGTAAAAGTGTTAGAATTACTCACAAGTTACTAAATCAACTCACAATTACTTACTAAACATTTTAAGACCCTCTCATTTTTATAAAATCACCAAAATAATGTTTCGTGTAATTAGCTAATTGGTTACTAGGGAGGTGGTATATTTAATTCGGCAAAGATATCTCAATTGGTAAGAATATGTTGGTATTTTTTTATTCTCTATGACTATGTTCATTGTATCTCCAAAAGAATTACTTCATTTTCTTCTTCTTAGATCGTTATTTTTTGTTATCTTCTATGTTCATTGTGTTACCGAAAATAATATCGAGTATTTTCTTGTAGAGCCGGCAAGCATCTATGGTGGCGCCTTCTACAGTGTCTGTGAAGACCATCCAATTGCCATTGATGTTATGGTGGGATTGTTGATATTTTTCGCCTTTCTCTTGATTTGATAATGGATGAGCTCCTTCCGCATGTTAAAGTAATTAGTGCTTCGTATGAATGAGACTATGATTGTTCTTGTGTATGATATCGTTAGAATTCTCTCTTATAAAAGCTAACTTGATGATTAGCTATTCCTTTTTTTTTATACATTACAACGTTTTCTCAAAATTTGTAAACTCCATTTTCTTATTGATTTGTAGGTGAACTGTTAATATAAGTATTACACATGTCTAATTTTGTGTAATACTTATATCAACATGTAATAGATCTGTGTAATACTATTTTCATATAAGTTTTCCTTGTTTGGTCTACTGTACATATCCTTAATTTTTGTCAATAATGCATGAATTTGTTTATGATCTTTCTTTTCAATAAAGAAAATCAACAAATTGAATTGTTTTGTTTCAAATCTTATGTACCGACAATTTAGTTTCTTCATGATTTTTTTTGTTTAGGTAATCATCTGAATGATTAAATATTTACATTTATAATTATAACACTTTTTGATGTGTTTGTTCCAGTCACTTGGTCTAAGAGTATGTAGTTTTCAATTCACGAGAAGGTCGCTCAGAGTTCAAATTGTAGTCGAACATAAGACGACCCAAGATGAGATAGGCTAGGATTGCTTTAAAAAGTGTTTACTATTCTGGATGACCTGAAGTGCAACGTGGTAGTGTATGAAGCCTGGACTCACAATTCAAGAATATCATCCATCATATATATCACCGACGATGCAACGGGATTGTTGACAGTCATGACTGCCTCGCCAAGATTAAGCATCTTTTGATTTACATGTTGAGAGGAGACATTTACAATTAGGAAATATATGATGGTGACAGCGTGTTCACCAAGTGACAGAAACAAGTTCAACATAACAAGGGATACGTCGTAGTGAACTGGAGGTGTTTAGATTGACCAAATTTACTATTTGACATTGTTTGCATACTCATTAACATGAGGTAAGTTGTGCCATGGAACTGTTGTAGAAGGACCCGAAGTATTGATATATTATGTCAATGGAATTAAGTTAATTTAGAACTTTGTATATTAGATCGACTTTGGGTCTGTTTGGTTCAAATGAGGGGGAGGAGAGGGGAGGGATTTTAATGGAGGGAAAGGAAGGTGAGGGGAGGGAATTTTTTTAATTATATATATGTTTGGTTCAAAAGATGGGTGGGGAGGGAACGGGATGTATTTTGATTAAAAACATGTTCGGTTCACGAGGGGAGGGGGAGATTTTATTAATAATTTACATTTTTATCTTTATGATTTTATATAAATTATATGATATTGAAAGGTAAAAAATTTTGTTAAATATTTTTTGAAAAATATATTTATAATATTGAATGATTAAAATATCATAATTTATCACATTATGTTAAAAAAAATTGAATATACTAGATTCATATTATAACTCTAGACACAAAATAATCTATGTGTTGATAACAATTTTTAAATATATAAAATAACTTATTATTAAATATTAATAAAAAATAAAAAATACAAATTTGAAATTGAAGAATAGTTATAATACGTTGATGGAGACAATAGACAAAACTCACAATAAAGAAGAGGCAAGAACACGAATGAAAATAATAATTTAGAAATATTAAAATTAAACTGAGGATATCTTAGTAAATATGTTAATTTATTAAAGATTAAAATTTACTTTCCCTCCCCTCCCCTCCGAATCTCTCCGATTTGGGAGGACGCAAAAAGTGTGATTTGGAGGAATTTTGCTCTCCTCCCCCCCCCCCCCCCCCCTGAAAATTGAACCAAATACATTTCATTTTAAATATTTCATCCCCTCTCATCCCATCCATTTACCTCGAACCAAGCACACCCTTAGACTTGTTACAAAATTTCCTCATTTTTCATATTATATTGTATATATTATGTTATTTGATTGTCTTATTTATAAAGTATCGATACGCATTTATTTACTGTGGAGATAATTGTGTAAAGTGATGATAATTATGGCTGTTGAAACCTACTCTTATATATTTTTGTGAATCGGATGCCTTAGAACAAAATATAAACTTGTTGCTTAATGATCAAAAAACAATTAGGGTAGGAAAAAAATGAAGAACACGGTGAACACAAGGATTTGTTATTAACTGCTATTCTTTCCTTACTCTTGAAATAAGATTACAAGTATACAAGAATAACAAATAACCCTCTCACTCTAAAATAGGATTTGCAGTATGCAATGATGAGAGACTAGTATGCTATTTATAATAAACCTAACCTACTAAACTAATGGACTTTTATCACAAATACTCATTACAAGCTAACTTAGGGTACAAGCTAACTTAATCAATTGGACATAACAAACAGGCCCAATTCGATGCTAACAATCCTAGCATCCTTCAACACTACAAGCTAGAACACACTTCAAATACAGCTTGTGATAAGTGCCAAAATGTAGTTGATTTGTATATACGTTTTGTGGCACTTATTCGTTCTTGTTTGTTAATAATCGTTGAATAACCTCACTTTTAGTGTATAATCAAGTTTTAGTGTATTTATGTATCATTTGATAGTTTTTCATATCTTTTGTAGGTATTCATTCATAATTGGAGCATTGAGTGATAAAGTGTCGAAGACACGGGTTCAAACGCATGATTTTGAGCAATAAAAGAGAACACATAAAGCAAAGAATGAGTTTTTCAAATATTTCAAATCATTAATTTGATTGATATTTATTCATGGTTAGATAGAGATTGAATAATCTTTCCAACGCTTCAAACCGGATGCAATTCCGAGTTACGGTTCTCAAGTTATGGCAAAAATAATATGCTGATTT
The DNA here is from genome assembly GCA_021764765.1 of Vicia sativa. Taxonomy (NCBI): domain Eukaryota; kingdom Viridiplantae; phylum Streptophyta; class Magnoliopsida; order Fabales; family Fabaceae; genus Vicia; species Vicia sativa. The sequence goes on from CM038793.1 coordinate 297,802,255, forward strand.
TTTTCGGAACAACACAGACCGCGCTGAGCGCCAAAAGACCAGGCTAAGCGCGCCCTACGATTTCAGAAATCTTTAAAATGAGCTAAAAACACATTTTTAGGTTATGGGTTGGGTATTTTTGAGTCCCAACACCATCAACATCATTTTTTTTGATAGATTAGCTTAGAAAACAACATTGGAGCTTGCATTTGGATGATCCGGAATCGAATCCCTCGTCGATTGGTGTTGACAAACCAAGAAATGTTTGGTTCCTCTTCTTCTCTTCTCTTTGTAATCTCTTTTGTTGGGTTTTATATGTATATCTACTCATAACTCATGTATATTTGTCGCCCTTGGCGTTGTATAAAGCTTGCTTTATGAATCTGTGTTGGTGATTGTCTTAGATTTTTACTCTATGTTAGGGGTTTGAGCTTTGCTAGAGATAGATCGCTTAGATTCTTACCTAGGATGATTATCTATTAGTTTCTGAATGCTAGAAATGGGTTTAGAGCTGACATTCACTATAGAGTATCTGATCTTAATGCCTCTGTGTTGGTGAAGTATGCTAGAGATGGGTATGGAGGTGACGCAGTTGACTTCTGTGTTGTTGAGATAGGTCAGGCATGGCTATTGAGGTGATTCGGGAGGATTCTCAATTTGACTTAGAAATAGCTTAGGTTGTGAGAGGTATGTGATGACATGGACGAGTATCGTAGGCCGAGTATAACATGGGTGGTAGATTTAAGTCTGTGACGGGTAGCTTACATTCGTTCCGGGCAAGCTGTCTATCCTTCTTACTTTTTGTTCATTTACTTTTTGTCTTTTATTTTCAACTCTTTTAATCTCAAACTCATTAACGGTAGAATTGTCGAATGACAAATCAATAACCAATCTTTGTGGACACGATACGATATAACCAAACCGGTATATATCACCCGGTAAAAATAAATACTTTATTTTTTGCTTGCCCGCTTAATACCGCAGCAACAACTTGTAACACTTCAACAACAGCATGTGAGAAACCTTCGACTACATGCTAAACTTTGTCGAACCTAGATACTACCTTTGACCCAATAGAGTTCGATCCAATATCTCACATATACAAACACATATCTAACCATATTATGGTGATGTTTATGGTGTTTCTTTGCAAACTGCTGTTTGTTTTTTTTTTGCGAAAGTCAAATTATTGCTATTTTTAAAAATTATGGCGGTCAGAACTGCCATGATATCCACATTTTGATAGGCGTAATTCATTCATTTTTTTCTAAGTGTATTAATCTAATAAAAGAAAATGCACTATTAATAGTCAAAAGTATAAATTGGTCTTATCTGAATTCTCTCAATTTAATGTCTTTTTTCTTAATGCTATCTATAAAGTTCGATTCATACTACATTAAATTTTGGTACTCAGATTACAGATGTCCTAAAAAGATGTTGAGACACCTTTCTCTAAACAAACACAGAATGAACAACATGAATGATTAACACAGTGTAGAAAAATTAAGAATACAAGATTGTTAACCCAATTCAGTGCACCACAACACCTACTCTGATGGCTACCAAGACAGGGATCAAGTTAACTAAAACAGTATCAATTCCAAGTTAAATTCTCTCGTTTACAAATTCTCACTTAATCACTACCCTTGCTTAACTTCTATCTAAGACTCGCCTAGGTATGAGACTCTTCTAAAGTCCCTTCTAATCACAACCAGTGATTGAACAATTTTAAACACTTAGAAATTTTAAAAGTTACCCTTCATAGACACATAATCATTCACTGCTCAAAAGATTTGGAATGATTGACAAAAATTACAACTCAAAATAAAGTCCTAATCTTTTATCAACATGATAATCGAGAGGCTCACAAATAAGCATACAAACCCTAATAAACACACGGTAAGTTCTACATGATACTAGGGTAGAAGCCTTCTATTTATAGTCTTCAATAAATTGGATTTGGACTTCACATAGGCAGCTGGATATGATATAAGCGTTGCAAAAATATCTCCACAAAGATAGGACATCAATCATTAATTTCCTCAATTGACTCTATAATTTGAAACTAACAATTTTCCATAAAATCAGCTTGAATCTTTTTCAATCTTCAACTTGTGCGCCACATATGATTGCATAATATTCACATAATATTCTGCACCTGAAACAAACTAAAATATTCAATAATTTAGCTCTACAAAAAAACGATATCGGATGAACCTTCATAGGACATCTCATTCGACATGTTGCTCCCGTTGATAGGATATCTCCAATACCAAAAATAGATAATTAACACTACATTTTAAATCTGATACCCCTCTCACTTTCACTCAAATACTTTCTCACGTGTTTGGACAATTACAAAAGTATATGAATGATGAAACACTAATACAACTCAAATCAAATACTCTATTCTCCTAAATTAGAAATATGACCTAGGAATTGAGTATTACAAAATGGAGCAAAACAAAGACTCAATAAGAATCAAACACACCAAGCTTAGTAGTGCAAGGTTCGAGTCTTCACAAAGGAGAACGATTATTTAAATAGCAATAATAGTCAAGTTAGAAAGTCCTGTAGAGTTTAAGTCATGAAGGCGGATGGAACTTAAATAGTGCACAAAACCAATCTTCCTAATGTTGATCGAAAATCTGGATTTGAAATAAATCTAAATCTCTTACAAATAAAAAATTCAATCTTGCTAAAAAAGAATTCAAGTTAAATATTTCTTAAACCAAAACACACTTAGACAATTATATCTTTTATTGGACATGAAAAGAAACAAGCGCAAAATATACTTTAATAAACCTTGTGTGCCAAGCAAATAGATTGAGACATAATGCAGGACATTTTTCATAACATGTTGTTTTTTACTAAAGCGGCACAACCACTTTGAGACGGGATGTCTCTCAACTTGATGGAACATCTTGCTTAACATATTTCCTATCAAATATTGTCAATCACATACAATAACACCATATATCATGTTCTTCTTTGAGTTATATTTTCTCCTATACGAGGCTTCCTCCTCACTTTCATTCACATCAGATTTTGGATTTTAAACATCTCTCTCTCTCTCTCTCTCTCTCTCTCTCTCTCTCTCTCTCTCTCTCTCTCTCTCTCTCTCTCTCTCTCTCTCTCTCTCTCTCTCTCTCTCTCTATATATATATATATATATATATATATATATATATATATATATATATATATATATATATATATATATATATATATATATATATATATATATATATATATATATATATATATATATATATATATATATATATATATATATATATATATATATATATATTCTTTCACTAAAAGTTTCTTTAGAAATTTTGTGATTGAAATACACTTATGAGATTTTTCAACTATTTTGTCAACAATGTGATTCTCTTGAAGTGTTTATCTTGTTTAATAGTTCTATAACTTATTAAAAGCTAAAAGATATTATTTTAGAGAAATTGTCAAAAAAAATATTGAGGAGACGAGTAGGACAAGAGATTGTCTGAACCTCTATAAATTTTGGTGTAATTTCTTTAAACTTTTTTTACTTTCTATTATTTACTTTCCTCTATATTTTTATCTTTTCATTTTCTGATGCTTTAATATCTACCTTTTTAAGTAAATAACTTTAAATTAATTACAACTTTTAAATACAACAATTCATCCCCTTCCCCTCTCATGTAATTGGAGTCGCTTGTTCAACAAATGACATCAGATCCTAACTCTTGTTAAATGCTAGTCTTCCCAAGAAGAAGGATAATGACCTTAAGAGATTCACTAAACAAACCTCCATTATTTAATGGAGAAATGTATAGTTTGTAAAAAAGTAAAAGAAGGTTCATGTGTTCCCACAAATGAAGTTCACGGTGTGTTTATGAACAAAGACAATGAAGATGATTGGACTAACAATGAGAAAGAAAAGGTGCAACACAGCCTGAAAGAAAAGTAATCATCACTACCGTTCTCGATCTTGATGAGTTCTTGCGAGTTTTTCACTTTAAAATTGCAAAAGAAATGTGGGATACGCTCCAAGTTACCCATGAAGGCACCACTCAAATAAATGGAGTAGATCGAACACATTGATTCATAAGTATGAACTTGTCAATATGAAATCTAAAGAGTAGATTAATGATATGCAAACACGATTCGTGAGTTATTTGAGAACTCTTAAAAAAAAAAATTTAATGAAGACTTGATTGTAAAAGTCCTTTAATTTCTAAACCGCAGTTGGAAACTTAAAAGTTATTGTTATTTCCAAATCTAGGGATTTATCAACCATGAACATGGAAACTTTATTTAAAAAATTGTAAGAATATGAGATGGAACTGAAAGAACTCGTTGGAGAAGAATATGTTTAACTCTTTTAGAAGTGTGTGTGATTTGTCCAAAAAAAATATAAGATGTAATGAAGCAACGAAAAAACAAATTTTTGAAACACTTGTTTGAATTATCTTACTCGTGGTGTATGAGGGTCATATAGGTGTCGGACACCGAATTAACAAGTGTTCAAACAAATAAAAATAATATTTTTTGAGAAACACTCATCTATTTTTTTAATATTTGTCTTACTTTTTCGACACGTGTCATACGAGTGTCTTACAAATGTCAAACACTAATGCATGTCGGACACCGCAACAGTGCCTATTCCTATAAGTGTCTTTGCTTCATAGATTTATGCTCAAACCATGAAACAAATCCTCTGGTTTATGAGTATGCCTATAGGAAGTTTAGATGAAGTTATTCATGGTAAACAAGGGATCTGAATTGGGGTGAAAATCCGGAAGCATATTGTCTTAATTACATTTTGTTTTTCTCAATGAATTTTTATTGATAATTTGAAGTAGAACAACTTTGCGAAGACCTGAAGATGCTGCTCTTACAGCTTCAATATACTCGTAAATATGACTCATTAAACAAAGTTCACGCACCTGCTCGACATTCACCATGATTCTGTGTTCATGATAAATAATATTTGCTATTATATTTGCAGGATTATGAGCGTGACTGTTCATCAAAGCTCTTTAGCCTACTCGCATTAAGTGCCTTTTAGTACATGCCATGATGCATTATATCAAACATAATTTATATATCATGTGATAACAGATGTGACTTTATTTTTCACATTAGGAGAAAGTACATTTTAAGGTTAAGCAAGTTTACACATATACAAAAAGGGTGATGACCATATATTATGTAGTTTAGTTTGTTTATGATTGTACAGACTGCAGATACAGTTTTATAAACCATAATACCTCTAAATATATAGGTATGTATATATACCCTGCTAAAATAACTACTGCAACTCATAGTGATTTCTCAATATTTGTTTTGGTTTCTAAAGTATGCGGAAATGATGCTCGATCTAAAATGGACATTCTAGTCTTCAGTTAAAATATTGCTATGATGAGTTGTTAAGAATATCTTAGAATCAATTAGAATCATATTGTATTAATTGAATTCATTATATTAATTTCTTTTGTACGGCTCATATGATTATAAATAAATATTTAACTAAATTAAGACCTGTGCATTATGAATTATTTTTTATTTGATCTATATTGAATTTAAATAAATATTGCTATGACATGTTGCTCTCGTTGATATAACATCTTCATTCAGCATATCTAAACTAAGTTAATTTTACCTAACATAATTCCAATACCAAAAATAGAGAATTAACACTACATTTTAAATCTGATACCCCTCTCACTTTCACTCAAATAATTTCTCACGTGTTTGGACAATTACAAAAGTTTATGAATGATGAAACACTAATACAACTCAAATACTCTATTCTCCTAAATTAGAAATATGACCTAGGAATTGAGTATTACAAAACGAAGCAAAACAAAGACTCAATAAGAATCAAACACACCAAGCTTAGTAGTGCAAGGTTCGAGTCTTCACAAAGGAGAACTATTATTTAAATAGCAATAATAGTCAAGTTAGAAAGTCCTGTAGAGTTTAAGTCATGAAGGCGGATGGAACTTAAAGAGTGCACAAAACCAATCTTCCTAATGTTGATCGAAAATCTGGATTTAAAATAAATCTAAATCTCTTAAAAATACAAAATTCAATCTTGCTAAAAAAAATTCAAGGTAAATATTTCTTAAACCAAAACACACTTAGACAATTATATCTTTTATTGGATATGAAAAGAAACAAGCGCAAGATATACTTTAATAAACATTGTGTGCCAAGCAAATAGATTGAGACATAATGCAGGAAATTTTTCATAACATGTTGTTTTTAACTAAAGTGTCACAACCACTTTGAGACAGGATATCTCTCAACTTGATGGAACGTCTTGCTTAACATATTTCCTATCAAATATTGTCGATCACATGCAATAACACCATATATCGTTTTCTTCTTTGAGTTATATTTTCTCCTATACGAGGCTGCCTCCTCACTTTCATTCACATCAGATTTTAGATTTTAAACATCTCTCTCTCTCTCTCTCTCTCTCTCTCTCTCTCTCTCTCTCTCTCTCTCTCTCTCTCTCTCTCTCTCTCTCTCTCTCTCTCTCTCTCTCTCTCTCTCTCTCTCTGTATATATATATATATATATTATTTCACTATAAGTTTCCTTAGAAATTTTGTGATTGAAATACACTTATGAGATTTTAGTTGTATTTCTATTCAACTATTTTGTCAAGAATGTGATTCTTTTGAAGTGTTTATCTTGTTTAATAGTTGTATAACTTGTTAAAAGCTCAAAGATATTATTTTAGAGAAACTTTCAAAAAAAATTGAGGAGATGAATAGGACAAGAGATTGTCTGAACCCCTATAAATTCTGGTGTAATTTCTTTAAACTTTTTTTACTTTCAATTATTTACTTTCCTCTATATTTTTATCTTTTCATTTTCTAATGCTTTAATATCTACCTTTTTAAGTAAATAACTTTAAATTAATCACAACTTTTAAATACAACAATTCATTCCCCTCCCCTCTCATGTAATTGGAGTCGCTTGTTCAACAAATGACATCAGAGCCTAACTCTTATTAAATACTAGTCTTTCTAAGAAGAAGGATAATGACCTTAAGAGATTCACTAAACAAACCTCCATTCTTTAATGGAGAAATGTATAGTTTGTAAAGAAGTAAAAGAAGGTTCATTTGTTCCCACAGATGAAGTTCACGGTGTGTTTGTGAACAAAGACAATGAAGATGATTGGACTAACAATGAGAAAGAAAAGGTGTAACACAGTCTGAAAGAAAAAATAATCATCATTACCGTTCTCGATCTTGATGAGTTCTTGCGAGTTTTTCACTTTAAAATTGCAAAAGAAATGTGGGATACGCTCCAAGTTATCCATGAAGGCACTACTCAAGTAAATGGACTAGATTGAACACATTGATTCATAAGTATGAACTTTTCAATATGAAATCTGAAGAGTAGATTTATGATATGCAAAAACGATTCACTCATGTCGTGAGTTATATGAGAACTCTTAGAAAAACTTTTCAAAATAAAGACTTGGTTGTAAAAGTCCTTTAATTTCTAAACCGCATTTGAAAACTAAAAGTTATTGTTATTTCCGAATCTAGGAATTTATCAACCATGAACATGGAAACTTTATTTAAAAAATTGTAAGAATATGAGATGGAACTGAAAGAACTCGTCGAAGAAGAATATGTTTAACTCTTTTAGAAATGTGTGTGATTTGTCCAAAATAAATATAAGATGTAATGAAGCAACGAAAAAACAATTTTTTGAAACACTTGTTTGAATTATCTTCCTCGTGTTGTATGAGGGTCATATGGGTGTCGGACACTAAATTAACAAGTGTTGAAACAAATAAAAATAATATTTTTTGGGAAACACTCATCTATTTTTTTTATATTTGTCTTACTTTTTCGACACGTGTCATACGAGTATCTTACAAATGTCAAACACTAATGCATGTCAGACACCGCAACAATGTCTATTCCTATAAGTATCTTTGCTTCATAGAATTATGCTCAAACCATGAAACAAATCCTCTTGTTTATGAGTATGCCTATAGGAAGTTTAGATGAAGTTATTCATGGTAAACAAGGGATCTGAGTTGAGGTGAAAATCCGGAAGCATATTGTCTTAATTACATTTTGTTTTTCTCAATGAATTTTTATTGATAATTTGAAGTAGAACAACTTTGCGAAGAGCTGAAGATGCTGCTCTTACAGCTTCAATATACTCGTAAATATGACTCATTAAACAAAGTTCACGCACCTGCTCGACATTCACCATGATTCTGTGTTCATGATAAATAATATTTGCTATTATATTTGCAGGATTATGAGCGTGACTGTTCATCAAAGCTCTTTAGCCTACTCGCATTAAGTGCCTTTTAGTACATGCCATGATGCATTATATCAAACATAATTTATATATCATGTGATAACAGATGTGACTTTATTTTTCACATTAGGAGAAAGTACATTGTAGGGTTAAGCAAGTTTACACATATATAAAAGGGTGATGACCATATCATATGTAGTTTAGTTTGTTTATGATTGTACAGACTGCAGATACAGTTTTATAAACCATAATACCTCTAAATATATAGGTATGTATATATCCCCTGCTAAAATAACTACTGCAACTCATAGTGATTTCTCAATATTTGTTTTGGTTTCTAAAGTATGCGGAAATGATGCTCGATCTAAAATGGACATTCTAGTCTTCAGTTAAAATATTGCTATGATGAGTTGTTAAGAATATCTTAGAATCAATTAGAATCATATTGTATTAATTGAATTTATTATATTAATTTCTTTTGTACGGCTCATATGATTATAAATAAATATTTAATTAAATTAAGACCAGTGTGATGTGCATTATGAATTATTTTTTATTTGATCTATATTGAATTTAAATTATTTTGAATATTTTTTTAAATATGATTAAAAAGTTATATTATAATAATTTAATATATATATCATAATATAGATAATAATATAAAAAATATATTTTATTTGAAATAAAGGTATAAGTATGTAAGTTGACATTGATATCTAGATTTTAATTTTTGCATATTTTAATAATTCTAAAAGATATTACTTGAGGTCAATTTTTTATATTTTGATTTTCATGTCACTTTAACATTCTTATGTGAAAAATAAATACTTTTATTTTTTTGTCTTTAATTTATTTTTTCGTCGTGATATGAAGAATATAGTAGTGAAGTATATAAATATGATTGAAAAACGTTGCATACTCTATCATATTTCAATTTCGATAAATAATGACAAGCCTTTGAAAAGATATATGTTTCAACTTTTATCTTCGCTATGATTTTAAGAAAATCGGAACTATTTAATAGAGTTTGGATCCACATGTCTATTTTATTTTTAAAATTTGAGCAAATATTCTTAACTGAAATAATTGTTGGATTGTTAGATTATTTTATACAAAATGGATAGTGAATCTATTTTCTTCAAAATACTTCGTAAAATAAGTTTACACTATTGTAATGAGTTGAATCTCGGACATGTCTGTATGTGCACGAAAATTATAAATGTATGATATAATATTTCAATTTTTACATGATAATTTCAAAACCAAACGTTAAAATTGACTATTTGATTTTCATTGTATGTTTTAAGTAGTACGATAAAAACCATTTAAAAAATTATTTTAATAAAAATAAATAATGTTAAACAAATAATATTTTATAGGTAATCATATATTTGTTTTTGTCAGAGTTCGAACTCAAGACCTCAATAAAAAATTAGTATGTATAACCTTTTGAAAAACAAAGATGTGTTTTGGAGAATGCCACATAAGAATAATGATGATGTGGCGAATATAGAGTATGTGACATATGATGTATATGATGTGTCGTAATATAAACTGATGCGTCTGATTTAATATATTATATAGATGTGATCTCATTAGATATGGAATATTATTTAAAAAATACAATTTTAGTATGATACCAGTAGTTAAGGGTTTTATTATCACTTTCATTTTGTCTCAATTACCTTGATGTTCATAATACACACGACTATTGTGTATCTTGTTTCTCCGCCTATCATTAGGTGTTTAACCATTGGTGTGACGCCACCATTGGTTTGCAATTCTCTGGTGAATCCTTCGACAGAAGCTCGTCCCCATTTGACGCCACGGGCGCTCTCATGAGTGACCATCATCCGGGCATGTGAGCCTCACATGCGCTACGCCAGATTAGTTTTTTGGCCTTTTTTACCCCATTTTGATGTTTATCGCAATCGTCAATGTTTTGCCCGCCACTTGGCTTTGCATGTACTTTAACCACCAACTCTCATGAGAGACCACTCCACCATCGATTATGTCATGACTTTTACCAATTTCCTAGTCATCTCGTGCAAAAAATTATTTGGGAAAACCAACGACAACATTTCAGTCGTTGAATACAATAAGTTCCTTTAGCTCAACCAGCCATCAACCATCATCTTCTGCTACCATTGCTCAGTTTATTAATCGTGCAGTCTTTGTCTCTACATAATCCTTCCTTAGTCCTTGGGTACTTAACTATGGTGCCTTTAATCAAAAGACTGGTAATAAATCTCTTTTATCTCGCTTGTATTATTCTGATTATTTTTCTTTTGTCAATGTGGCAGATGGCTCTAAAATTAATGTTTAAGGCCTTTGTCAGGCACACTCACTTCCAAACTTGTATTTAGATTTTGTACTTTATATTCCTTATTGGCCTTTCAATCTAATATTTCCTAACTCACGCATACCCTTGATTGTTCAGTTCTTTTTATCGATAATTCTATTTATATCCAGGATCGACGATTGGAGCTGGGAGTGAGTCTGGAGGATTATATCATCGATACCATCGACTGTATATTTTTTATTGCTTATCAAAGACTTACACATTGGCGCTTGGGCATCCTAGACTTAATAAAATGCATTTTAGTTCTTAGATTCTCTAAGCTTTTGTCATTTGAGTGTCACTCGTGTTAGTTAGGTAAACATACCCGTCACAACTATAGTCAACAATTAAATAAAAGTGTTGTGTCACCTTTTGTGTTAGTTCATTATGATATTTGGGATCCTATTCGTGTGAAGTCAACTTTAAGTTATTATTACTTTGTAACTTTTATCCATGATTTTTCACGATGTACTTGATTATTTTTAATGACAAAATTAGGCAAGGATGTTAGGCCCAAAATTAATGCAAGAGGAATATTCATAAAGGATGTTAGCAACCAATAGACGCAAGCTCGCCCAAGAAGGACAGTTCGTTAAGACGCGTCAGAAAATCATTAATAGGTCTCAAGAAAGTACTTCTCTCGTATAAGAATCATGCTTAAAGGGTTGTTTACATGTCCAGATTTTTTATAGACCTTAGGAAAATATTTCACCCTTACATGACTCATACTTGAAGGGTTGTGTATGTGTCTGATAAGTGTCAAAATGTAGTTATTTTGTATATATGTTTTGTGGCACTTATCCGTTCTTGTTTTTCAATAATTGTTGAATAACCCCATTTTTTGTTGTAAATACGCTTTATTGTGTTTTGTGCATATATTGTACCGTTTGACTAGTTTTAATGTATTGTTGTAGGTATTTGTTGCACATTTGGAGCATCGAGGAATAAGGTGTCGAAGACACGACTCCGGATGCGCTTTGATGAATAAAAGTCCGTTTTTGGGAAGTTATGTTCAGTGGAGGCCACTCAGCAACTGTAAGGCCGCTGAGCGCGGTTTAAAGCGCGCTGCTTGCCTTGGCACTGTTGCGGCAGAGAGGAATTTGGTTTAAGAGGCCGTTGAGCGGCGTTTAGGCGGTTTAACGTGTTAATTTAGGATGGCGCTCACGCTGCTGAGCGCGGTTGTCTGAGATTTGTTTTATAACTTCATTTTTTCCAATTTCTAGGTTATGGTTTTGGGAAAAATTTTGCTCCCAAATTCCATCACCATACATTTTTCATAGATTATCTTAGAAAACAACACTAGGGTCTTGCTCATGGATGAATGGAGGTGGATTGCTCTACGATAGGAGTTGACAAATCGGTGTAAATGAGTAGTGTATCTCTTATGCTCTCTTTGTATTTCTCTATTTTGTTGGGTATGTATGTATATCTACTCTAACTCATGTATATTTGTCGCCCTTGGCGCTGTATAAAGTTTACTTTACGAATCTGTGTTGGTAATTGTCTGAGGTTTTTACTCTATGTTAGGGATTTGAGTTTTTCTAGATATAGAATGCTTAGATTCTTACCTAGAATGATCATCTGTTAGTTTCTGAATGCTAGAAATGGGTTTAGAGCTGACATTCACTTAGGGTATCTGAGCTTAATGTCTATGTGTTGGTGAAATATGCCAGAGATGGGTATGGAGGTGACGCAGTTGAATTCTCAATTTGGGTTAGAAATAGCTTAGGTTGTGAGAGATATGTGATGACACAGAGGAGTATCGTAGGCTAAGTATAAGCGGACTGTAGATTTAAGTCTGTGATGGGTAATGTGCATTCGTTCCGGACAAGTTGTATATCCTTTATACTTTTTGTTCAGTTACTTTTTGTCTTTTATTTTCAAATCATTTAATCCTAAACTCATTAACGGTAGAATTGTCGGACGACGGACCAATAATCAATCTTTGTGGACACGATACGATATAACCTAACCGGTATATATCACCCTGTAAAAATAATACCAACCATTTGTGTGTCGCTTTACCGCTGCAACAAAAGGGTGTCGTTGCCGGGGATTGGTTTTATTGTTTTTGTATTGCGATAATTCTGTTGTTTTTGAGTTTTGTAATTAATGTATATGTTGTATAGACTTTGTATATGAACTTGTATTTTGTTACTTGTAGATGTTGTGTGTTTACTTTTCATACTTGTACATATGTGTGTTTTTCCTTGTTTTCAAGTATTGTTGTAAGTTGTCTCGTATTTGTAACGTTTGTTGTGTGGTTGTTAGGACACTTTCTTTATGTTTGCACGGTGTGGAAATACCATGGCATGACGAGAGGAGGTTACTAGTTCTCGCACAATAAAGGCTTCGAGCTTACGACGTAAAACAAACATGTTTGTTTATATTTGTTTATGTGTGTGGTGACTTATGTTTTAACAAGTTGAAATAGGACTTGTTCTTAATTTTAAATCTTTAATTTTCAACTTGTTAATTCATTTTCACCAAGGTTTTCGTATTGTTATTTGTGTTTGTTTTGTTTTGTTTAATTGTGTTTTTCGCAAGGTTGTCGTGTTTAGCTTGAGGAGTTTTGTTGGTTGTAAATTTTGTAAATTTTGTTTTTCTAATTCTTTTGTTGTTGTTTGGACTCAAATTTTGGTTTGGTAGCTTGAGGTTTCATTTGGTAATTTTCCGAGTTTGATCTTTTCAACTCGCGGATGTATGGTAATGATAGTTTCAAAGTTAGTACACGCCAGGTACTCGTTTATCGCTTTCTATAGCATAACATGTTTAGGAAATTTATCATTTGTATAATTATCATGTCATTCATTATTTTTGCATTACTTTCTCATGAATTGAATCACTTTAGTTCCCTTTTTACCCATAAATGTGAGGAAGTTTTCCATTGTTTACATATGCTTGAGGCCACAATTCTTGTTTTAGCTGGATGTTATTATGCTTAATCTTTTGTATTTTGTTGATTCTATGATTGCATGAAAATGATCAAGGCAATTTTGTTTCATTTTGAGCACATCTACCTTGGTCAAATATTCAATTCACCTTGTGAGTGTGTGAACCTTTGTTAATCCCTTTGAGCTTTTATCGATATTCATGTTTATTTGAACTTGATGCTTGTCTATGAGTGTTGAATTCACCTTTTTGTATGGATATATTTCTTTATTTCTTGAACCCTCAACTATATGTTGTTGTATGAATTTTTACCTTGCCTTAGAAATTAGGGAGTATTCACATAATGATGATGGTTGGATTCAAGTTGGGGAGAGGAATGTTTATGTACTTATATTGTGGTTGGTATTAGGTTAAGAAAAAGAAAAGAAAGAAAAAAATGTGAAAAAGAAAAATTAGAAAAAGAAAGAAAAAAAGAGAAATAACTTTGAAAAAGAAAAAAAACAAAAAAAAAAGTATGAATAATGTTGTGTTAATAAGTGAGGTGTTTTGGTGTGAAATTTGTGATAAAGAAGGAGTTTTATTGAAATTCTATTGTTTGAAACTTTGTGAGTTGGTAACTCCATTAGGTTTCGGCAAGTTTTTGTCTCGATTAGCTTTAGGACTTATCACTTGTTTGTTAACTGAGCCACATTACAACCTTGAAAAACCCTTGTGATTCTTGCATTTGTATTTTCAATACGTTTTTGGGATGAGTGCATAATTTAGTCTATTGTTTGCAAAATTATTGAGGAGTGTTTTTTTTCCCTCACGTTTGTGTGCTCTTCATCTACCGATAAATTTTTACTAGGTGCGATTCATGATTGAGCTTGGTTTGTTTTAGAATGTTATACATGATTTTTGTACTTAGGATTTGTTTCGTTTATATGTTATCGTTGTAGGATAGTGGTAAGTATGTATTTTTCGTGTACGTTTTCGTTTGAACCATACATTTGTTTTCCGTTTTAAAACTTGTTGATTCGTGATTCTTTGATTATCGTCTTTTGTTTCTTTAGGTTTACTTGACTTTGTTTGAGGACAAAAAATGTGTCGAGTTGGGGAGAGTTGATAAGTGTAAAAATATAGTTATTTTATATATATGGTTTGTGGCACTTATCCGTTCTTGTTTGTTAATAATTGTTGAATAACCCCAATTTTTGTTATAAATACGCTTTATTGTGTTTTGTGCACATATTGTATCGTTTGACTAGTTTTAGTGTATTTTTGTAGGTATTTGTTGCACATTTGGAGCATCGAGGAATAAAGTGTCGAAGACACGGCTTCGGATGCGTTTTAATGAATAAAAGTCCATTTTTGGGAAGTAATGTTCAGTGGATTCTGCTCAGCGCGGTTTGAAGCGCGTTGCTTTCCTTGGCACTGTTGCGGCAGAGAGGAATTTGGTTTAAGAGGTCGTTGAGCGGTGTTTAGGCGGTTTGACGTGTTAATTTAGGATGGCGCTCAGCGCGCTCACGCTGCTGAGCGCGGTCGTCTAAGATTTGTTTTATAACTTTATTTTTTCCACTTTTTAGGTTATGGTTTTGAGAAAGTTTTTGCTCCCAAATTCCATCACCATACAATTTTGATAGATTAGCTTTAAAAATAACACTAGTGTCTTGCTCATGGATGATTGGAGGTGGGTTTCTCTTCGATAAGAGTTGGCAAACCAGTGTAAATGAGTAGTGTATCTCTTCTCCTCTCTTTGTATTTCTCTATTTGTTGGGTATGTATGTATATTTACTCTTACTCATGTATATTTGTCGCCCTTGACGTTGTATAAAGTTTGCTTTAAGAATCTCTGTTGGTGATTGTCTTAGGTTTTTACTCTTTGTTAGGGATTTGAGCTTTGCTAGATATAGATCGCTTAGATTCTTACCTAGGATGATTATCTGTTAGTTTCTAAATGCTAGAACTGGGCTTAGAGATGACATTCACTTAGGGTATCTGAGTTTAATGTCTCTGTGTTGGTCAACTATGCCGAAGATGGGTATGGAGGTGACGCGGTTGAATCCTCAATTTGGGTTAGAAATAGCTTATGTTGTGAGAGGTATGTGATGACACGGAGGAGTATCGTAGGCTGAGTATAACTGGATGGTAGTTTTAAGTCTGTGATGGATAGTGTGCATTTGTTCCGGACAAGCTTTCTAGCCTTTATACTTTTTGTTCATTTACTTTTTGTCTTTTATTTTCAACTCATTTAATCTCAAACTCATTAACGGTAAAATTATCGAACGATGAATCAATAACCAATCTCTATGGACACGATACGATATAACCTAACCGGTATATATCACCCGATAAAAATAATACCAACTCTTTGCTTGTCAATTTACCACCGCAACAGTGTCCAAGTTTTTGATAGACCATGTCACCCTTATACAGTTCATACTTAAGGACTATGCAAATTTGGGTTATGAAGCAATTCTTATAAATTATTCACCTAGAATTAACTTAACTTTAATGTTATATTAGTAAATCTTAGGCATCTGACTCTCCAAATTGCTAATATTACAAACAATGTCGAATGAAAATACTCTCACCGTCCCAAAATATAAGAGAAAAAATGTATTTTTCTTGTCCCAAAATATAAAGAGAAAAAAATCATCTTTCATCCCTTTCAGGGTAAATTTAAATGCAAATTTCATTTAATTTACCTCTCTCTCGTCATTTCGATAATTAACAATCAATTAGAATTGTTTTTATATCTTACTAAACACTTTATTTTAAGAAAACCACAAGCCAAATGATTATGTTTTACTTTTCCTAGTAAGTGTGATATTTATTTTCTCTCTCTTATATTTTGGAACGGATGGAGTATAAATTAACAAATATTTTTAATATGTACTAAACATATATTGTTGGCTTAATTGCAATTTTGGTTCTCCTATTATCTCTTTTTTTAAAATTTGGAACACTCTCTCCCCCCGCATTTTAAAGATTGATTTCAATAGTCCCTCTATTTTACTTTTTTTTAGGATGTTAATCCCCCTTCATATCATTGTTTCAATAAATGACCCACAACTATGACAAATTGAGCCAATCAACCCACTAATCATAAGGAGAGTTATTGGCCACCCAAAAAAGAATCGTAACAAGATAATGAGGAGTCAAGAAACACAAATACTTTGTCTAAATTTCTTCAAATAGTGAAATTCCAAAAATGCAAAAATATAAGATATAACAAACAAACATCCAAAGGTAAAAGGGCGGATGAAAAAGTAATACTTAAAAAGCTATACCTAAAATGTCACTCTTACAATTAGGGGTGTTCAAAAAGATACACCTAAAATCCAAATCAATCCAAATAAAATATTAAAAACCGATCCAAAAAACTGAAAACCGTAAAAAAACTGAAATTTATTGGATGTGTTTGGAAGTCATTTTGTGAAATCTATTCGGATCAAATTTCAAATTTATTTTTCAAAATTGATCCAAACCAAACCGAACCGCATACATATAATTTTATACTTATTTATTTTTTATTAGAATGATACGTTACGTGAATTTATATTTAGATGATAATAAAAAATTTAATAATACTTATTAGTTTGGTATAATCTATTTATTTTATTGTTTCAACCTAAATCGATCACTTTATTTTGTAATATTAACTTTTCATATACTATATGTTATATATTATATCAAATATATGATTTAGTAGTCATTTTATAATATTAATAAAAATATAATATGTAATTTGAATATCCAAAAACTGCTCCAAATTGAACCGCGGAAAATTGGATCGGATCGGATTGGATGTTTTTAATATATCATCTAAAATCAAACCGAACCGTAAGTAAATTTATCTTTAAATCTAATGAACTTTTTCCTTAAAACCGATCTAAACCTAACCGCGAACACCCTTACTTACAACTCTCACATTCTTAAAAATGCTTTCATATTTGAAAAGAGGCTAAAAAAAGGACTACACAAACCCATTTTTAAAATGAAGAGAAAAATAAAATAAAAATTAATAATTATAATTCAGCCTATTTTTTTAAGCACACATAGCAAAAGCTTAATTAACAAATTAACTAAGAAAAATTCTTAGATAATCACTTACCTAACACGTAGGATTACACACAATCAACTATAATTTTTGTATTAATTAAAAAATAAAATAAAAAATTTATCTCTCCTCTATTCTCACAACCATCTCATTATGGAAATTAAAAAATATTTTAAATTTTAAATAAAATAAAAAAATTTTCCCTATTTTATTTCTAAAAGTAAATAAATTTATGTCGATTCTCATGCAATAATTCCCCCTAAATCAACAATAATATACAAGTTCTTAATTTGCTTCTTTGACTAAATAAATCAAAAGTTGGTACACCTTCATATGAAGTATTTTTTTCGTTCATTCAACAAAGATCGAATATGGCGTAAAATAAATTTTTGGAGTAGTAGGTGTCTTTCTCAAGATGGTAGAGAAACTCTTATAAAGTCGGTCCTTCAATCCATCCCGAACTATATTATGAGTTTGTTCCTCCTCCCCTCGACACTCATTGATGAGATTGAAAAGATGATGAATTCTTTCTGGTGGGGTACAAAAAGTAATTCTGGTAAAGGTATTCACTGGATCTCCTGGGATCGCATGTTTGTCCCTAAATCTGCAGGAGGCACGAGTTTCAAGAATATTAGTATATTTAATCATGCTTTGCTTAGTAAACAGACTTGGAGGCTTGTGAGTAATCCTACCAACCTAGTCTCTCGGCTCTACAAAGCAAGGTACTTTCCAAATTATGAGTTTCTTGATTCTGTGATTGGTCATAATCCTAGTTATGTCTGGCGAAGCATCTGGATTTCTAAGTTTATTGTGCGAGGTGGTAACATATGGAGCATAGGTACAAGTGATGATATTTCTGTGTGGAATCATAAGTGGCTTTCTGATAACTCAGTTCTGATCAATCTGTGGCCAACAAACAAGGCTATTAAATCTCTCAAAGTTCCAGATCTTATGTAGTCTAACAGAAAACAATTGAGTCCTGTGTTTATTCAGTCCTTGTTTGGAAATGAAGCAGCAACTGAAATTCTCAACACCCCTCTGTTTGATGTGGTCCAAGAAGACAAGTTAACCTGGAAATTTGAAAAGGATGGGATTTTTCTGTTCGTAGTGCTTACAGGTTTTGTATCAACGAGGCTATGGACATATCCTTCTTAATTGCTAATGGCAACTGGAACCTTATATGGAATGTTAAAGGCCCTCCTAGAGTCAAGAACTTCTTATGGAGGCTGTGTAGAAATTGCATCCCTGTCCGTAGTCGCCTCCTAGACAAAGGAGTGGATTGCCCTTCTTGATGTATTGAATGCTCGAGTGATGAAGAAAATAGCTATCATTTGTTTTTCCAATGTCCTAACAGTATCGAATGTTGGGAAAGAATGGGTTTATGGTCGATTATGCAACCATTAATGCTTAATGGGAGCGATTTTACCTCGATTATTTTTTTTCCTGCAAGAGGCCAACCAAGATCATCAGGCTATCTTCTGCACTATCCTGTGGAGCATTTGGAAGAGTAGAAACAAACATGTTTGGAACTAGATATCTAATTCTACAGTCGATATTTATCTTAGAGCTAATCTTTGTCTAAATGGTTGGATAGAAGCTCAACAAACTCGAGGTAATAATATTCCTTTCACTAGTAGGGATCCAAATCCAAAATGGGAGAAACCATCAATGGGTCGCCTGAAGTGTAATACCGATGCCTCCTTTTCTCAAGATAAGGTCGGTATAGATGCTTGTATTAGAGACGCTAATGGGAGCTTTGTGATAGCAAGAATTGTTTTTTTCTCCCCAATCACTGATGTTGATATTCGTGAGGCTCTGGGACTTTTATATACTGTTAAATGGGTTCATAGTCTTGGGCTGGATAATATGGATTTCGAGCTAGATGCTAAAGGTGTGGTTGATAGTATGAACAACCTGAAACCAAATATTTCGGAGTGTGGATTAATTACCTGGGAATGTAATCGGCTTTTGCCCATCCTCTTCACGAACTCTTTAGTCAAGTTCACTAGGAGACAAGCTAATGAAGTTGCTCATGTGTTGACACGAGCGGCTCCAACTTTTGCTAGTTTTCATGTTTTCATTGATGTTCCGCCTTGTATTCAGAATATTCTTATTAATGATATAAATTGATCTTTTTCTGTCAAATAAAAACATCAATATATTTAAATTATGTCTGAACTATATAAATCATTTATTTAATGAATTAAAAAATCAAAATTGGTAATATAAGAAAATTGCGCTTAATCTTATAATCTTAAATATAAAAAAGAAATACATACTACAAGTTTGTTTTCATTATGCAAAAACTTATTATAGTATGAGTTAATAAAGAATATCTTCCTTATACAAATTGAAACCTAATCACCGGACTACAATTTTTTTAAGTATTTATTATTTTTTAAAATTAAAATAAAACAGACGTGCACTTAGAGGTGAAAATAGGTTAAGTTAGGTTAACCTTTATAAGGTCCAAGTTTGACATACGATAAATTTATAAAACATGAATGTGAATTATAGTCTATTATAGACTCATTTTTTAAGTCTAGTCTGATCTTTTTAAAAGTCTGATTTTGCTTGAAAGCCTATTTAAAAATCTTTTTCATTAAATTTTTTAAAATATTCATATTACTTAAGAAGGCTTATAGATCGATTTATATATGCATATATAGACCGACGTATTTAACATTTTTCTAATATATATATACATACATATGTCAATTTATTTAGTCTATATATATATATATATATATATATATATATATATATATATATATATATATATATATATATATATATATATATATATATATATATATATATATATACTATTTAATATATAAAAATATAAATAAATTTATTAGATTTTATAGATTTTTTTAATAGTCTAATTGTCTGACTTATTTAATTTAATAAATTTAAAAAAAATATTTTTAATAAATAAATCTAAAAATAAGTTAGGTCAATGGCCTCTCTAGGTCAATATGATTATTTCCACCCCTATCTACATTCATGATGTGCAATGGATTATAAACTTACAAATATTTTTTAAGTAAATAAATTATAAATTCCTATAAATAATGCTCAACTGTATAAATATTTAATAAATTTGACATGAATTTAAATATAAATTTCAAAAAAAAATTTTACACTAATAATCTATTATTCTCATTGATTAAAAACATTAGATATTGGACAGCACGACAAATCCATATTGCCTAATTGTAATTGCAGACAAGCATGATCACGATAAGATCACCCCATTACCCATCATTACCTATTAAAAATGATAAAGACAAGCACCCCCATTAAACTCTTTGTGCTAATTCTACCCACACCCAGTAATCTTTATCTCAATCTCAGGTAAACTTGAGAAAATAATTACCACATGCATTAAATTTTCATTCTTATTCTTGTAATAAACAAGTGTCAGTATAACTACTTTAAAATTTTAAAATTTTAGGTGTATAAGTGGTGGTGTGTCTTTCGCAAATATGAATACAATATTAGAAAAGTTGGATTTTCCTGCGGATTTCAGCATAAAATCTGCAGGAAACACGTTTTCTGCGGATGTTCCTGTGGTTTATGGTTTCTAACTAATAATTTCGTGGGTTATAATTTCTGCAGAAAAATTCCGCAGAAATCCATAGGAAATGTTTATCTCAATTTTTTTATATCATTTTAAATTATATATTAAAATAACTATAATATAAAAATAAAAATAAAAATTTAATTTAAATTGCTTGAGTTTAAATAAACAAGTTCATAAAACTATTATAAATAACCCTAATATAAAAGTAAAATTTTAATTTAAAATGCTTTGAACTTAAATAAGACAAATTCATAAAACTACAATTTTACAATTTACTATAAAAGGCACTATTGTAACAAGTTCTTACATAGCCACATTATTCAAAATAAGTCAAACAACCAAACTACTAATATTCATTTGTCTACTTGTCAATGTAACTTAAAAAATAAAACTATCCAAATTATAACAAGTCAACAACAAAAATAGTACAAATCAGAATTCATTACTAAGGTCTTCTTCATCTGATTCTTCAACGCCATCTTCATTACGCAATAGGTCTTCTTCATCTGATTTTTCAACGCCGTCTCAAGATTCTTCAATGTGGCGCATAATCCTACACGTTAACTTAATATATTATGCAACAATCTTAAATATAAACCATGGTTTAGCTATCATAATAAAATGGAATGGAAGGTGTTACCTTGTAGATGTAGATCCGAGTTCAATCCAATGTCATGCAAATTCAGTTCCTTCAAGGATGTAAATCCCCTTAGTGAGGGTAGAATTTCATTTGTCAAGTTGTTGTAACTTATGTCAAGGACATGAAGATTCAACAATTTTGATGAGATTGTCTCCAAAACTGTCTGAAAAGCTATGGTTCCAGAAGTAGTTTCAGTGATCAGTATTATAAATAAAAATCATTTATCTAATATTTTGATTATGCTACTTTTGATTACTATGAGAGACTAAGCCTCCCAATGCTAGGGGGTGTCCCTAATTTGTTATTTTAAGAATACTGATCTCTCTGTTTTAGTCAACATTTTAGTTCATTATGCATCAATTTCATTATTTAGATTAATTCGTAGTTTGACCCTATGGCACCATATGATTTCACTATTTTAACACAGTAGAGTCGGACGATCGTGTTAAGGTTTTCTAAATAATGATATTATTAAGGATTTCACCTAGGACTAGGGTAATCTTATTCTAACCAGAATAGTTCTTGGTAATTGCTTGCTTAACCTCTCTACTAATTTAAATGGAAATTGAAAATAGGAAAGAAGGTTAAAGGTTTTGTCACTAAGGAATTAGGATAAAATAATATTGAGAATCGGTAATTGAGGATGATGAACTTGTTAAATAAATCAAAGAGTGAAGGTTATTACATGACAAATTATACACTCACCCTAGCATATTTTAATCAAACAAAAAGTCAATTTTTATCTTACGCAAATTTACTTTCTGCAAGGATTAATTCCATCCAATCTTAAAACTATTGTTTTTGTTCAATTGAATAAATCATCTTACTCAGTATTTTCTACGCAATCTTCGAGATCGATACTTGGGGTAAATCAAATGATTACTACATCGGTAAAAATAGTACATTTGTTATTTTTCTGATCAGGTACCCGGGTACACTGTATAAATTTTGATAAACTGGGCCAAATTCAGGGGTGTAACTGGGTAGCAGCCCTGTAGTAATCGGGTACACCTGCAACAGACATATTTTTCTAAACTTTGAAAATCCATAACTTTTGACTCGGGTGTCCGTTTGACGCGCCGTTTGCACCGTTTCGAAGCTAAAAATATTTTCTATAATATAAAAATATAGTAAAGATCAGTAGATCATTATTTGTAATGGTTTGATGGAAAGCGGTTTATTTTTGTTTATAACATGTTATGTTGATTGTGGAAATTGAGACGGTGAATTGTATAAGTTGCGGTAAAATGTGAATTTGTAGGTGGTGATGAAAATATATTGTATCGCCTCTAGTTATTGGCAAAATAAAGTTGTAGGCCTGTGGCCAATGTTGAAATTTAGTGACGATGGGTTACCTTTATTTATTGGTAACATTGGTGATATAGGCTTATGTCTTTGCGACGAATGATGAATGTTGTTATGTGATGTTGCATGTGTTGAGTCACATGCATTGTATATTTTACGACGACCTGGATTGGAAAACTGCGAGAAGGCTTATGCCTTGGCCTTGATGGCAACCTGTGATGAAGGTTTATGCCTTATTTGAATGCCTCTAATATTTGGCAATTAGCGATGGGGGCTAAAGCCCTGTTGGTACCACATGCATATCATAGTCGTGTCTCATTTTGTCTTGCGTGATTATAAAAGACGTGAAATATTGTGACTTAACTTGCGTTGGAAAAAGAGTGGAATTTATGATTGATTTAAGTGTGAAGTGCATAGCGATGTTAATACATGTGATGTGATTGTATAACTATGCATATATGGACATTCTTGTTGATTATTATGTGTCTTAGTTGTTGATGTTGAGTACTAAATTCTTGCGTGATATATCTGTCGTATACCTGTAATTATATGATTTATTATATTGTTATGATATCTCACCCCTTATATGTTGTTATGTTACCTCTACGTGAGTAATATGCAGATACTCAGGAGTAGTTCGAGTAGCAGGAGTCAAAGAGGTTATTCTTCTTATTTAAATTGGGTGTCAATGCTCTGATATGTAACACTCGGGGGGGTGAACGCTCGTTTTCTACTTGTTGCTTTGTTTTGAGAATTTTTGTTAGAGCAAATTGAACTCCTATTATTTGATTGCTTGTTGTTTCATGTATTGAATTAAGATGTTGAAAGATGATTAGTAATTCTTTTTTGTCGTGATATTAAAGTTGAATTTTGAGACTATTTTGAAGGTTGTGGTCAGTTCAACCAAAGTTGTTGTGTTATGTATCTGTTTATTATACTTGAGCAGGTTTTTAAAGATGTCGAAAGATGTGAAATCCTATTTTAAAAAATTTATTTCACTCTGATTTTTATAAATTTATTCTTTGGGGAAATAGGGTGTTACACTCAACATTACTCTCGCTATAGTAAGATTAGAACCACTGGAAGTACTTTCATCTAAACACACAAATTCTCCCAAGGAATTAGCCAAAGTCACAAAATAATCTACATTCCACGCATAAGTAGGAACGCCAAAATTCTAATCCAAACCACTCTACCCCTATCAACCTCCTCTTCGGTCCACTTCCTAACCTCAAAAAACCATTGTTTCCATAAAGTTTCCCCTCCCCTATTTCCTACAATTACTCCATAAGATGCAAATTATGGATCATCCGCATCACTTTGATCGCGAAGAAACCTTCCATCTCAAAATGGGATTGTAAATTGTATGTATAACCCGATATAGTTACTTGCCTAACATAACTTCTACAAAGTCTAGATTTGTCTTCCTCTTTAGAAATGAATTTGAATTCTGCGATACCCCTTTG
Organism: Vicia sativa; assembly: GCA_021764765.1. Taxonomy (NCBI): domain Eukaryota; kingdom Viridiplantae; phylum Streptophyta; class Magnoliopsida; order Fabales; family Fabaceae; genus Vicia; species Vicia sativa. Next base: position 297,826,803 of record CM038793.1, read on the forward strand.
TACTTCCTTAGGAAAGTTGTTAGAGACCACGTCGACATAAGTTGTTAGAGACCCACAGTGTTTTTTCGCAAATTATCTTGTCAAAAATTCATCGTCCATACATTCACCTCGCCCCTAAATCACCCAGCCTCCGAACTCCTCTTTCTCTCAAACCTTGAAAGGTTAGCATGGATTTTCTTTCCATCAAACTAGACATTATCAAGTCTCACTACCAGCATCCGCACGTCCTCCACCTTCTTGAACCTTGTGAAACCCAACCTTTTCCCAATCTTGTTCCTTCTAGGTGAAATAGCCACATTCACCACTTTCCCTAAGCATTCAAGAGATCGAAGCAATCCTTAGCCTTGCATCTGTCAGGAAACTCAGAGAAGTAAAAAGAAGAAATCGTTGAATTTCTGACAATCTTCAAACTTTTTCCAGTCGAAAAAATGTCCCATTGGAGGATCCAATTTATAAGTGTCTTCTTCCTTGTCTCCACCCAATCTTCCCTTCAATGAGACGACCCACCGTTCATGGATGAAGAAACCAGACCTTAACCTTTTTTTTAAATGTACTCTCCATTATCATTATTCCATTACCAATTCCAACACTTATTTTATTCTCAAGCATATTTTAATGTTTATGTTAACTCTATTTGATTCAAGTTCATCATCGTACTTAAATATACTCATACAAAATCTTTTCTAAAAAAATTGCCAAAACTTTTCTTCTAATTAATTAATAGTTATGAATATTTATTTATAATAGGACTCTCTTTGGTAAGACATGATTTTGAGTTTATAGTTTATAAACTCATTTGATAATTTAGACATGTTTGATAATGGTCTTTTATCGCGGACTTATAACTTATTTTAATAGCTTATAGTTTATTTTATATATGTTATTTCAAATAGCATTTTACCTTATACCTTATCATTTTTTCTTCCTTTTTTATCCTTATTATTTTTTTAAAAAATCCATTTTTAGTTTTTATAATTTATTTTAATTTAAAAATGAAATAATTATGTATTAAATATCTTTAGTGTCATTTTACATTTATAAATTAATTAAACCGTTAATTTTACCAAACACTTCAATTAATTTATCAATTATCAATTTCAACCATTAACTATAAATTATTAGCTATCAATTATCAGCATCAACTATAAACTATAAATTATGATCTAACTTATCAGTCAACTAGTAATAATAACTTCATTTCATAATCAACCCACCACTCACCCCATTTCTCTCCATTATCTTCATTATTCCATGACAAATTTCACCACTTATTTAACTCTCAAGTATAACTTGTTAACTCCATATTATTCACACTCGGTGCTTCTTCGTCTCATTCCCACAATACACCATCACAACTTTTACTAGGTAAAATCACTTTTCGTTGTCTTTTTCATTAATATAGATTTGTTTTCCTTTTCTCCCTCTTACACACACATATATACTTTGATGTCGCAAAATATATTTTTTTGGTAGAGATATTATTTATTTGTAAATATATATTTAGATATTAAATTCATTTCTTTTATTAAAAAATATTTAGTATTGTAAAATAGTTTTAAAAAAAAAATATTTATTTATTTTATTAAAATCTACGGATTTGATGAAATATTGTGGATCATCCTCGAGTTAGCGACTCAAAACAAGTTTAATTTCAGATTTAATTAAAGGGAACAATCCATCTTCCCTAACTCTATGTGTTATGAGTTTAAAGTTATGTGTAGTCATTTGAATTTAAGATTCATTCAAGATGTTTAAATACATAAAAAGTAAAACTAAAAACTAAATAAAATTTGAAAAGCACAGGAGTAGTATCCAAGCCCAAAAAGTATACTATAATAGCTTACCAAAAATAAGCTATGGAAATGGAAGAAGGCTCAGAGACTAGAGAGTTGGAATGGAAGAAAATAAGAACAAGATTTATGGTGGAAGTGAAGGAAGTAGTTTCTATAACTGCACCAGTGGTGGTCTCGTCTATGTTGCAAAACCTTGTGCAAGTAGTATCAGTGATTATGGTTGGACATATTAATCAGTTGTCTCTTTCAAGTGTTTCCATTGCTACATCTGTCACTAATGTTACTGGCTTTAGTGTTTTGGTAAGCTCTTTATAATCATTTGTTTTGCATTGTGCAATGACTTTGAAAATTCAACCTAACGAGTATGTTATAATTTCCAATATGGTTTTTATTGATTATTGTTATTTTTCATTTTAATTATATATGATTTGCATTGCTTTACTGTCACAACCAAGTCTCTGATATCACTTGTCTTCTTTTCTTTCATGCATTTTTATTGATAGTTAGCTCTATTGTGTTTGTTTTAACTTTTAAGGATTAAAACTACAATATTGAGAATATCATTATAGAGAATTTTATTATTTTATTTCTACATTTCAATAATATTTATATAATATTTTTAATTTAATATTTTAAAATAAAAATAATTTTTTAACTAAATAGCTATGAGAAATTAATTGAACGTATTTATTTTAAGTCTATAAAATACATTCATAAAAATATATAAATAGAAAATAGTTATTCTCGTATTTATTACAAGGTTGAAAAAATATGAAAGATTTTTTAAAACAAAATAATTTCTTTAACTTCTATAATTTTCATTAATTTATTCTCAAAAGAAAAAGGTGAATATCTTCCTTCCCATAAAATTACACATAATTTTTATAAAAAAAAAACAATATTTAACAATCCATTTTCCTTAAAATTTCAAATTTTATATCAAATACTCCTTTTATTTTTTTTAAGTGTCATTTTAATATAAAACTCTTCGACCAAAATAGTAAATTGTTAAAGTTATTTTTTCTATTATATTTTTATTTATTTTCTCTTTCTTAATAAATTCGCTCATACATTTTCTCTTATTTATTGAGAAAATAAGAGTATAATTAATAAATTATGACATTAAACTATAAAAACGACACTAAAATAGAAAGAAAAAAATCTTTTAAAACGATATTTAAAAAGAAATGAGAGATTACATTTTTTAAAAAATATTTAAAAATTAAATACTTAGAGAAAAAATATCTTAATTTTAACTTTTTTTTCAATGTTGTTATGTTTCATATGTTTCTCAATCAATATCCATGCTCCATCGATAACAACCACACCCAACCTATGAATGTTCAACAACACCCGGAACACATAAGCTACAGTATTTAGGAGTCTCAAAATATTTATATACATGTCAAATAATATATATTTTCTTCTATTAATTTAATGGTTGTATGAATAAGTAACAATTATAATTAAAAAATAGATTTTTTTATAAAAATAAAAAATAAATTATAGTTGTATTTGTCAAAAATTATATCTATTTTTAATTTATTATAATCTCTATCATTAAAATAGGACAGGAGATAATTTTCATTGAACTCTTATAAAATCGATAAAAATGTGTTGGTCCAATATTTTTTATTTTAAATGAACTTCAACATAATTTTAATTTTAGAAACCACTCCAAGTTTTTTATTTAAAAGCCGGTCTTATAAATGTGATTAATTGTTATAGAAACTTTTTTAAATAATTTATTAGATATATAATTTATTTGACGGATTGAAATCGTTTTTATTAAGAAATTAATGGTATTTGTAAGGTATATTTGATGATATATTATTAATCTTAAAATTCAGGAATGTATTTCTAAAATAAAGTTAAAAATAAATTACTATGTCCGAAGATATGCTTTCACGTTAACCTAAAAATATTTTCGAATTTTTAGTGGCCATATAAAAAATGTAACATGAGAAATTGTCGAACAAAATTTCAAATAGATTTGGGGCAATCTTGACCGCAATTTTTAATAAATTACGGGTGTATTTAGATTAGCATTGAACAGAATTGTGTTTGATAAAATTAATTTTTTCATACTTGCGTTTAACATAATTGATTTATATTTGAATAAATTTATGTAAAATTAAATTGAACGTGTAAAAATCATCATAAAATTAATTCTTGAGACAGAAACTACAAATTTTAGTTTTAAATAAAATTAATTCTGAAAACAAAATAAATTATATTTTTATCTAATAAAACTTCTCAAAATTACTAAAAATGAATTCTGCTCCTCTAAAATTTATTTTGTTCCTTCTAAAAAATTTAAAATCAAACATGTACTACTATAATTACAATCACAACACTAAAAACCAAAGACAATTTAAAATCATGATGAGAAAAGAACTAATTATTCACTTATTATTAATATTTTATTATAATAGGACCGTAAGACATAATTTTGAATTTATAATTATAATATTAAACTACATAATTAAAAATAACTCTTATTCTAATTTATTTATTAATCTATTATTTAATCAATTAAAAAACCACTAATAATAACTTCACTTCATAATCAATCCACCGTCTCACCCATTTCTCTCAATTATCTTCATTCCATAATCAATTTCACTTATTTTATTCTCAAGTATAACTCAACATTTATGTTAACTCCATATTATTCTCATTCATATGTTGGAGCTACTTCATCTCTTTCTCACAATACACCATCATAACTTTTATGTTTCATTGTCTTTTTCATTGATTTAGATTTGTTTTCCTTTTCTCACACACATACTCTCTCTCTCACACACATATATATATAAATAAAATTTGAAAAGCACAAGAGTAGAATCCAAGACAAAAAGTATATAATAGCTTACTTAAAATAAGCTATGGAAATGGAAAAAGGCTCGGAGACTAGAGAGTTGGAATGGAATAAAACAAGAACAAGATTTATGGTGGAAGTGAAGAAAGTAGTTACTATAGCTGCACCAGTGGTGGCCTCGTCTATGTTGCAAAACCTTCTGCAAGTAGTATCAGTGGTTATGGTTGGACATATTGATCAACTCTCTCTTTCAAGTGTTTCTATTGCTACATCTATCACTAATGTTACTGGCTTTAGTATTTTGGTAAGCTTTTTATCATTGTTTGTTTTGCATTGCTATGACTTTGAATATTCATCTAACGAGTATGTTATAGTTTCTAATATGAGTTTTTATTGATTATTGTTACTTTTCATTTTGATTATATATGCTTTGCATTGCTTCACTTTATCTTTGTTTCTGTATGCATTTTTATTGATACTTAGCTCTAACGTGTTTGTTTTATGGATTAAAATTATAATTTTTAGAATATTATTTTAGAGAACATTATTATTTTATTTTTACATTTATGTTTAAATAATATAGTTTTTAAAAATATTTATACAATATATTTAATTTAAAATTTAAATTCTTTTTTTTTTTAAATAAATAGCTATGAGAAGTTATTTGAGCGTGTTTATTTTAAGTCTTTGAATTACATTGGTAAAAATATATAAATAGGTAATAATTATTCTCATAACTATTACAAGGTTGAAAAAATATTATTATTAGGATTACAGGGTTTTTGAAATAAAATTATTTCTATAACTTTTATAATTTTCATTAATGTATTCTCCATAATATAAAATTACACATAATTTTTCGGAAAAAAAAAAAAACCGTTTTTCTTAGAATATCAAATTATATAATAAATACATTTCTAAAAAAATATTGATAATTAAATACTTGAGACAAAAAAAAAATCTTAATTTTAACTTCTTTAGTGTTTCATATGTTTCTCAATCATTATCCACACTCCATCAATCACAATCACACCCAACCGATGAATGTTCAACAACACCCACGATCAATGTTTTAAAAATCGAATCGGACAAACAACTGTTAAGACATATAGATCAAGGTTCAATCGATTCAACCGGTTAAATTGGAGTTCAACCGTATATGAAATTTAAACTAAAAAATAAATAAATATATTATTAAATATTTTAATCTAATTAACTTATATTAGAATTTTTAAAATAAAATTCTTTAATAAATACAATATTAATAAACAAGCTTATAAAAGAAGAAGAATGCAATGTAAGATTCAAAAACCGGTCTCAATTTTACAATTATTTTGATTTTTTACGATTAAAATAATTTTATTTCAATTTTATCCGTTTAATGGTCCAAACCGAACCGAATTAAACATCGGTTCAAGATTGAATCGGTTCAACCGGACAGTTCAATCCGATTTTTAAAACATTGCCCACAACACATAACCTAGAGTATTTAGGAGTCTCCAAATATTTAATGGTTATATGAATCAGTAACAATTATAAAAAATAGAAAAAAATTATCAAAAATAAAATAAAAATTATAGTTGTATTTGTCAAATAGTATATCTATTTTTGTAATTTATTATGATCTCTATCATTAAAATAAAACAGAGATAACTCTCATACATTCTCCAAGGGCTTGAGTGAAACTTCTAAATTGTCTCATGTTTTCAAAGATGCATTTATTGATACAACACCCAAAATTAATTAGAAGATGTATCTTCAAAAATAACCTTTATTTCAATTTCTCACCAGGAAATAATTTCAATTCCATCAATCACATTATATATCCAATAAATATATAAATATCCAATAAATTAATATAAAAAAAAAAGTTTCTATAATAATTATGTATATTTAATTATTATATGAATAATTATAAAATATTAAATAGTAAAAAATATATATTTTATTAATATTTAATTTATATTGCTATCTCAATTATTAAACTAATTAAATTCAATAAAAATCATATACAATTAATTTACACTCTCAATCTTTGTTATATTAGTACCACAAATCATAAAGGTCAATAATAATGTGTTGGTCCAATATTTTTAAAAACTACTCTAAGTTTTATTTAAAAGTCGGCTTCATAATGTGAGTAATTAATAGCAACTTTTTTATATAGTTTATTAGATATTTATATATATTTATTGGTCATATAATTAATTTGATGGATTAAAATCATTTTTATGAAGAAACTAATGGTAATTATAATTATAATAATGGGAACAAAATGTATTATTTCATAATTATTCTTAAAATTCATAGATATGTTTTTGAATTTTTTTATTTGAAATTTTATGCGTTTAGAGATGTATTTTTACGTTAATCTAAAAATATTTTTAAATTTTCAGTGTTATATGTGAGATGAGATATTGTTGAATAAAATTTTGAATAAATTCCGAGTGGTCCTGACCGCAACTTTCAACAAGTTATGAGTGTGTTTGATCGCAAGTTTCAACAAACTATAGGAGTGTTTGAATTAGCGATGGACAAAATTGAGTTGGATAAAATTGATTTTATTAGAATTAAGTTTATCATAATTGATTTATATTTTAATAAATTTATATAAAAATTAGTTGAACAATAAATTTTAATGTAAAAATCACACCGGATCAATTCTTGAAACGAAAATATAAATTCTAATTTCAACTAAAATCAATTTTAAAGGAAAAGTCAACTCTACTTTTTTGCCTAACCAAACTTTTTAAAATCATCCATAATCAATTCTAAACTTCTAAAATTCTAAAATTTCTTTTGGTCTTCCAAAAACAAAAGCAACCATACATTACAATTACAATGATTACGATCACAACACTAAAAACAACTTAAAATCATGTTGAGAAAAAGTTAGTAGGAGGAGCATAGAATCTTTGTGAGAGACACACCACTTATCCATCTAAAATTTTAATTATCCATCTAAAATTTTAAGATAATAGGAAAATAAGCTTTCTCACATATATCATTAAATCACCATATTATTTTTTAACGTGAGACTGTTTTTCCCACTACTCTCACTTGTATTCCAACAAAAAAGAATTTTGAATAAAGGAAAAAAGATGGAGCATTGTATATTTTGAAAGCTAAATATTTATTTAATTTATAGATAAAACAATTATTTACTTTTATTTATTATTTTATTATTTACTATTTTATAATAGTAGTGGAGGTGAGGCTGCCGTCCGCCGTTACCCATGACAACCATCCGCCACCAACCACCACCACTGGTAGAGTGTCAAGAAAGTATACCTATTTAATGAAAGAGAAACAAGAGGAGTCTTTGTTTCTTCCTGTTGGTAAGGTCACAAGGAAATAAATAATGGAAGATTGTATTTCATGGAAAATATCCATTGCAGTTAAACTGTTTGACAAAAGGTTGAGCTTTGAATTTCAAACCAAAGGGCTTTTTTTATTGATTATATGTTTTTCTTTGTTTATTGTATATTGTGGATTGTAACAACATTGTATTTATACTCATATGAATGTGCACCATTCTTTCAATTATGTCAATATTATTGCAGTCAGGGATGGCTGGTGGAATAGAAACTTTATGTGGTCAAGCTTTTGGAGCAGGCCAATTTGAAAAACTGGGAATATACACATACACTGCCGTTATGTCCCTTGCCATGGTTTGTGCACCAATCACTGTTTTATGGATTTTCATAGATAAAATTTTAGTTTTCATTGGCCAAGACCCTGAGATCTCCGTCGAAGCACGTACATATGTTCTTTGGCTGATACCGGGACTATTTGGCTCAGCAATTCTCAAACCGCTAACACGTTTTTTCCAGACACAAAGGATCCTTTCTCCTATGATTATAAGCTCCTTAATAGGTTTGTGCTTCCATGGAGTAACCTGTTGGCTCTTGGTATTTAAATTGGCGTTGGGATCTGTTGGCACCGCAATTGCATTCAGCCTAGGAATTTGGTTGAATGTGGTAATACTTTTGTACTTCGCCAAGTATTCTTCTGCTTGTGAGAGAACACGTGTGCCATTTTCAAACAAAGCATTCCTTGGATTTAGAGAATTCTTTGGCCTTGCTGTTCCTTCTGCTGCTATGGTTTGGTAACTATTTCTTATTGCTCTCTTTTTCCTTTTCTCATTAATTAAAACAAGTCATGAATATTACTCTCAAAGTTTAAATTTTTTCAGCACAACCATTCATGATTTAGCTCACACCTGTCTTCAACAACTGTCTGTCTTCTTTCAGTCTCAAATGGTGGGCATGTGAGGTTATTTTTTTGCTAGCGGGACTTCTTCCCAATCCGAAGTTGGAGACATCGGTTCTCTCTTTATGGTAACATATTTTGATTTCAGGATACTCAAGTTTTTCTTTCCTATATAATTACATCAAACAAGAAGAGAAATAAAACCACTAATCTCTTAGTTTCCCATGGGTGTTTGATCAGCATGTCCATCTCTACGCTGCACTTCACTATATCTTTTGGACTTGGGGCTGCTACTAGGTTTGTTTCTCTCTTCACCAAACTATATGGTAATTTTATCTATACACTAATACTAGCATGTAAACATAGAAAAATTAAAAGTAGAGAAATGCTAAGAACACTCATTTGTTTTGTGACAGCACACGAGTTTCAAATGAATTAGGGGCAGGAAATCCAAAAGCAGGTCGTTTTTGTGTTTGTACGGCTATGATCCTTGCACTGATAGAAGCTCTCATTGTCGTCATAATCCTGTTTGGCTGCAGATATGTCTTGGGTTATGCCTATACCCATGACAATGTGCTAGTTCATTATTTGGCTGTTATGACCCCTTTTCTGTGTGCATCAATATTTACAGATAGCATACAATCTGTTCTTTCAGGTTAACAGCTCTTCTTTACACTACTTTTGCTATACTTTATTACAAATTGCAGAGTTCTATATGTACAATTCAAGCACGTGTACAAGTTTATCATTGAGTAATTAATACAAGTAACATATGTAATATACATTTATACAATGGAATGTTGTTAAAGTAATATACATTTGGTTGTATGTCAACTACGAGACTTAAACTCTCGTTTCTATCTCGCTGCAAACTTACGAATATATGATCAATCATTTTCTTCAATAACCAGGGGCTGCTAAAGGAAGTGGGTGGCAACGTGTTGGAGCCTATGTGAATCTTGGAGCATTTTATTTAGTAGGAATTCCTGTAGGCGCTGCACTGGGATTCGTTCTACATTTCAAAGCAAAGGGTCTATGGATAGGAATAGTCTGTGGCTCCATCGTGCAGACAATTTTCCTTTCCGTTATTGCTGCTCGTACAGATTGGAAAAAACAGGTCCACAATTTATAAACTTGATACTACCAGTATTCAATAAATATGTTTCTCTGTCACAACTATATGAATATATTTGTATGGGTGTTAAAAGTACAATATATTTGCATTTTTTGCAGGCAACAGTGGCAAGAGTGAGAGTATCTCATGATACTACTTAGGATGGGTGTTTAATGGGTTCAATTTCTATATTATGCATATATTGGAAAATTTGTAAGACCTCAACAGGAATATTGATTATTAAGAGTTGACGCAGCAGTGTCAAATATTTTGGTTCATAAACATAACCATAAAAATGGATTGGTTCACATTGTTTGGTTATCCATGTACACCCCTAGATCAAGATATAACTATGCAAGACTAGTGTATTTTACTTTTTTGGTCTAGAAGACTAGTTTATTTTTCATGTGAATCAAAATGATTGATGTATAAAAAGGAATGAGATGTCACTCATGTGTTTATTTAGATTTTTTTACACATATATGCCACATATTTGAAACAAAAACACTCAAACCACATTTTGAAATTTTATTTCTACAATGTCGCTATTTTCCGTCTCCATGAAGACGATGGCCGAGTCGTTGAAAGAGTTTTTTATTTTATTTTTCTTATTACTTAAATGTTAATAAATATAAATTGAATAGTAACTAATATAATATAATTTAAATATGTTTTTAATGTTTTAAAAATATTAATATAATTTAATAAATGTTTTAATTAATATTTTAATATAATATAGTATTTTAATTGAAGTTTTTAATTTCTTATTATTTGAATTTAAAAAAATTGAAAAAAAAATATTCTTACACCGTCTTATGTGCTGCGTGAAGTCGATCAAAATAAAATTTTGATTTTACGGTTAAAATATTTTGACTTTTGGTCTTTACCGACTATTTTACGAATATATGTTACACGTAGGTCGTGTCGGTGTGCTATTTTATTTTTTACTCCATTTGCAATTTTTTTATACAGTCATAGCTCGTTTATTCGAACATTTTTATTTACGATTTTGAACATTTTCAAACTTTTTTATTGAACTTTGTGACACTGATCATTTTGATGCGTAGGTTTTTTATTTTTCAATTTAATACGCATCTGTTTAATTCATCTTCGATTCATTCTAGTCTTTTTTTATTATTTATTATTTAAAAAAACATTTATTTAATTACATTTAAATAAGGTTTCAAAATGTGGCATTTGAGTATTTTTGTTCCAAATATGTGGGCATGTGTGTAAAAAAATCATTTATTTAGACTTTGGTGTTATCTTCCGCCACCCGTCTTTGGGACCTTCTATGACAACCTTTGTCATCATCGCCCGAAGATCACATATTTGAATTCACATGCTCATATTTAACATCGATTTTATTTCTTCTAGTGAACTTATATACCAAATTTTAAAACACCAATGCAAAACCACACAACAAACCATTTCCATTATTTTGAATATTAACTTGATCTTAAATTGAAAAATAAATTACAAGAAAATTTTAAAACCCTAATTTCCAATTTTGAAAAAGTCAAAGGTCGAGTTGATCGGTGATTTAGCCGCTAAGTCTGAGGGAGTATTGTGAGCTTCTACGTCCTTTTGAAGATTTGAAAGTTTGTCAACCTCACCCTTTCAAAAATCAGTCTCCTCCCTAGACCGAGTCAACTTTGCTTGAAATTTTAGTGCATTCTCTTGAAGGGAACTCTGTTCATATGTTATTGTTTAAAAATTACTCTTTCAGTGCTTCTTTTCTTTGAGAAGGTCAATAGATACAAGCATGTCATCTCGTCTAGTAGCAATCAGGGTCATCAAAAAAGCCTCGTAGAACAAATGGTATGTCGTATCGGTCATCAAATCCATCTTCCAAATATCATAAAGATTATGGAAATATGTAGCAATCTTCTTTGAGAGGGACTTTTGCACTTCCTGGGACACCTGAGGGACTCGAGAGGAGAGAACAAAAAGAAGTTTAACAATCATAACATTAAAAGCTTCGAGAGAAATCTCGGCAGAAATAGAATTAGAATTTTCGTCTTTTTTCTACCATTTTTGGTGGCAATATTGTCTTGAACCCTTTTGTTATAACCATCTGCTGTGGATGTGAAACAATCATGAGACTTCTTACTCCTTCTTTCACTTTTGTTGGTTAAACTCGTATGAGGAAGGGCGCATTATGATACATCGAGGTCAGGAGATAGATCACCAACGATGACTAAAGTCGGTTGTATGGAAGCTGACTCAAAAGGACGAGAAAAAGGAAGAACCTTGGTAACACTTATAGCTTCCATATATTTCCTCCTCTCATAATGGTACCTAAGAAATGCCATTGATTTTGCAAACAAGGAGGGATGGCCAATCACAAAAAATTCTCCTCACCAAAAATCCCCCTCATCTCCTCAGCATTAGAAGAATCTAAGATAGTCCGAGAGTTAATAACTCTCCTCTACTACTTCATAGATCCTATTTCTCCGGGATATTTCCCTCACTATCCAAGGAAAATTTATCATCACCAAGAGAATATTTAAGGGAATGTTGTTCAAAATGGTCCCAAGACAAGTACTTCCTAACTTTTTCCGATATCGAGGGGAGAGGGAAGGGGAAGTTAAAGTCTCTCAATCAACTTTACAAAAAACAAAATGAGCCTCGGACTTAGAAGAGTTACCAAACAATAATGGTCTTTAAAGTTCTTTCAGTTGTCTATGTATACGACAAACATCTTGTTCGACTAACAAATGGAAATGATTCTTTGACCACGAACAAAGTCTTTCGAAGTCTGGGATATGAGAAACAAATTTAAAAAGAGCATAATAGATGGTTTGACCCCTCAATACTCATACCAATAATGAAACACTGTTGTAAAGGCCCGAACAAACGAATGAAGTTGTAAAGGAAATATGGTTAAGTGGTTTAGCAAGCCCTCCTTAAATCAGTAAAGGGTAACCTCAATTTCAATCGAGTGAAAAGAGTGTTAGACTACAACGACTTATCTAGAGTGGGTGAATAAATCCCCAATCAAAAGTTACCTTTCAAAAATGGTTACTTAAAAACTTATTTGAAAAACCAATGTTATTCGAAAGGTTTTTGGCATAGATCAATATAGTAGTCTAAACTAACCTAGATATTGGAAAATCGGATATGCACAAGCCATATGGAATTAAGATAATGATAAAATCAATCAACATAATAATATCTCAATAAACAGTTTAATATCCAACACAACGGTTTCTATTTTCAATTAAATTAAACAAAAATGTAGAACAATCCAATTTGTCAAACACTTGGTGTGCGAACGAATTTTCAGAATTTTTCTTTGATTTTTGTTGATATGAAAAAGCACTTATGATCAAATTTATTATAAGCTAATCAAAAAACCAATTTAAACCAAAACAATCACATAAAAATTCTTACAAGTTGATCGATTAAACAATGAAATTTAACAAATTGCATAATAAAACAAGTAAAGAGATAAGAGATACAGACTGAGTGAGAGCGACACAAGGATTTATTTAGAAAGTTTGTCAATTTTCCTTGCTATGGATACGTCTCCCCCAATTCCATTTTGGAATTGAGATAAATTTCTTTACAAAAATGATTACAAGAGAAGTGTTCAAGAGCAACCCTACCAACCCTAACTATTTGATGTTGATTTCAACCCCTTCTCTTATTTTGATCTTCAAAAAGACCAAGACACAAACGCTCCCAATTGATTTACCGAACCTTACTAGGGTACCAAACTCCAAATCTCTTTGGTGCGATCAATTGTGAGACACAACAGTTATCAATTGATTTATTGAATCTTGTTACTCCTTTGGGTACCAAACTCTAAATCTCTTTCACGCACGATCAATTGTAACTATTAAACACAAGCATTTTCAATTTGATTCGTCGTTCTCTTGCTACATCCTTGGGAACCAAACTTTGAAGGATTTTCACTTGGCTTTTGAAATTCTTGTACAAAACCCTCAAATCTACCAAATATCTTGGAGGACATATCCTAGGTTTTTCCGGATGAAATCCTCCTTAATTCTCAACCAAATATTTTAGGTTACACAAAAACATAATTGGATGTCATCAACCCTCGCCTAGATGAAACCTTGACAAAAGATAATTATATATGATTTATTAGTGTGTATAAGTTGGAGGTTGAAGATAAAGAGCAATGGTGGTAATTATTTATATAGGTATCAAGTTGGAACGAAGCATGTATGATGTATTTATAGTTGGTGAACTTTTATGGAAAAGAGGGAAACTTCATAAGTGAAAAAATATGAAAATTTTGCCCCACATAACAGTATGTGCCAACCTGAAAAAGTTATATATCGACACGCAAAATCATATGTGTCGCCCTGAAAGGTTTTATGTGCTAGCACATAGAAAATATAAGCTACATGCTTTAAAAATGCAGTACATGTGTCAACCTAAAAGTCGCATGTGTCGAACTAAAAGATTTATGTGTCTGTACAAAGGTTCATGTCCCAACATGAAAAGCTTATGTGTCGGCCTGAAAAACGAATGTGTCGGCACGTACAAGTGTGTTTTGTGCAGAAAATGATTTTTCATAATTTCGATCAATCTTAAACTTGTTTTGAATGCTTTATGAGACCTCTAATGCAATGGTACACCAAACGAAACATAGATACCATCCAATATACAAAAATGTTAAGTTTTCCTAGTTTTGGCATTATACAAAATATCTAATGATGAAGTTTCACTCACATACTCCCCCTTTTTTTATGATGAAAAAACTTGCGGCGATGCAATTCATGTCTTTATTGAATGCTCCCCCTGAACGCGTGCATCCTATCTTCACTCGTATATGCTTATGCCTGACAACATCAAAAGTAGACAAAGCAAATCATTAGAAGTATCATAATTCAACGCAAATACCAATATATCACACAGAGACGTTTTTGCAAAGAAGAACATACAATCACATATCCTCATATATATATATATATATATATATATATATATATATATATATATATATATATATATAGAGAGAGAGAGAGAGAGATGGATCAAATTACACCGAAGAGTTATACCATGAGTTACACTCTCAAAATGTCACTTGATTAATAATTTTTAAAATCAACCGTTGGATTGAAACATACCATCATATAGATCATACCTATAAAGTTTGAGATTAATCTATAATGATTTACTATACGATCAAGATATCCAAAGATTAACGTCAAAATGGACTTTCATATAACGTTAATTTTGATGTAGTTCAATTACATAGTAAATCATTATAGACTAATCTCAAATTTTATATGTATGATCTATATGATGGTATGTTTCAATCCAACGGTTGACTTTAAAAAATATTAATCTGAAGTGACGTTTTTGAGCGAGTGTAACTCATGGTGTAACTCTTCGGGTGTAATTTGATCTCTCCTATATATATATATATATATATATATATATATATATGTGTGTGTGTGTGTGTGTGTGTGTGTGTGTGTGTGTGTGTGTGTTTATGTGTGTGTAATAATGCGAAATTGATAAATAACCAATATGAAACATTACCAAACATGTAATGCAATGTATGAATAATAACTCATGGTGTAACTCTTGGTGTAATTTGATCTCTCTATATATATATATATATATATATATATATATATATATATATATATATATATATATATATATATATATATATATATATATATATATGTGTGTGTGTGTGTGTGTGTGTGTGTGTGTGTGTGTGTGTGTTTATGTGTGTGTAATAATGCGAAATTGATAAATAACCAATATGAAACATTACCAAACATGTAATGCAATGTATGAATAATAATGAATGCGATGAAAAAACAAATTTTTTAAGTTGCTTCTTTAGCGTCACGATTACGTAACACAACACAATGAAACACAATGTCGCACACATATGTGCATAGCTTGGCAACAAGAATATCACCACTCGATCCAAAATGAAAATGTTGTCATAATATGTGACACAACTACAACAAGAACTGAATTTGCAAATAACATACATACATTCAACTCGTGTGTGGATGCATAAAATGATAATAACAAAGCATGATTGCAATAAAAAACAAACGTATACAAATGATAAAGAATTAATACATGAAGTCATTATAAGCATATAAATTGAAAACACACAATAGGTGTCAATTGAAATATTTGGAAATGAACATTCACATGTTTTATCATTTTGAGCATATCAAACACTTTCAATGAGAATTTTGGAACAACGTTACCTCAATCTTGATGAAATTGAAGATGCACTCACATGATATTAAATACTCAAACAAAAGTTAGAGCAAATGTATAAAAGTGAAAACAACAAATAAATTAAGCAACATTGAAGATATTAATAATACTCAATTCTTCATGTTTGTTAAAAAAACGATTCGGTTGCAAGATATTTTATGAAAATGTCGGCAGATTGATTTTCACTATCAAAATGCTCGAACACAACATCCTTTTTTTCAACGTGATCGTGAAGGTAATTTAAAACAATATTTTGCTTGACACATATGTTTCTTCCTTGAGTTACTTTATTTGGAGTGTGTGAAATTAATCCAATTCTTCCTATAAGACTCATTTCAAACTCTCCCTGCATAAGCTTAGAGAATTTCTTGATAAATTGCATGTTAGTAGAACCAAATATGATATAATGTCAAATGTGTTATGCTTAATGTTGTTTAATTAATCTAAACATGCTTATGTACACATAAGTGTTTATAAGGAATTATATATATATATATATATAAAGAGAGAGAGAGAGAGAGAGAGAGAGAGAGATCAATTACACTCGAAGAGTTATACTATGAGTTACACTCGCTCAAAAACGTCACTTCGGATTAATATTTTTTAAAATCAATCATTGGATTGAAACATACCATCATATAGATCATACCTATAAAGTTTGAGATTAATCTATAATGATTTACTATGTCATTGAACTACATCAAAATTAACGTTATATGAAATCTATATAGATTAATCTCAAACTTTATAGGTATGATCTATATGATGATATATTTAAATCCAACGGTTGATTTTAAAAAATATTAATCCGAAGTGACATTTTTGAGCGAGTGTAACTCATGGTGTAACTCTTCAGGTGTAATTTGATCTCTCCTATATATATATGTATGTATATATATATATATATATATATATATATATATATATATATATATATATATATATATATATATACAAGTATGTCATGTACTTAGAAAAAAAACAAGTAACAGAGAGAACTTACTAACAAATCAAAAGTTGAATCGATAATACCTCACATTACAATATGAGGGAGGATGCACTTGCGCTTCACTAGGAACTCTCGTAAAAAAGTTGAACCAAACGCAAAGTATGCACAAAGACTTTAGAAAACCATGATCTTACCACTTTTCACTTTGCTAAAGTACTCTAAAGTATAACTTGTGATGAATCCTAGAAGGTCACAAATTTGATAATCATTCATTTTTATTCAACATTCATTTTTTTCCTTTTCATGATAGTTATTTTTCTCCTCCTCATGTTTCACCGAATTGAGCTGATCAATTCCTTCTTCAGCAACATTGAGTATGTTTCTTAAAGATACACTTACATCATGAAATAAAATATCTTTTTCGAGTATTCTCAGATACAACATCAAAAGTAAATTATGCATCTTTTACCAATTAAACAATACTTGTTGTTTCTTTTTAGATCACATAATTCATATTCTTGTCACATATACAATAGGATTATAATATGTTACCCATCATATGTCTTGAGCCACCATAAATGAGAATTCATATTCTCTTTATAGAGTCAAGATAATTTTCCTACAAAATCAACAAGACAAACTAGGTACCCAATCTTCATTAGGTGATTGGGGGTTAGTGAAAATTGGTTTCATTTAGGCAACTATTGAAAAACACCTTTAAGAACAAAAAAACTCCTAAATTCGACCTTTTCAATAGGATGGCCTTTCTTGCAACCATAATAATAATTTAAATCTTCATCATCACTAGTATCACCATCAATGTGCTCATTTTTTGAGAACCTTGAACAAGAAGTCCTAAGAGCTCGAGACTTTGTGCCTTCCTCCTCATTCGTGACTTACTCATTTTTCTTCTTCTTATCAAACTTTTTCTCATGCTTGTCTAAGCAAGTAAGTTTTTGCTCATGTTCTTCAAATTTACCAAATAATGTAGTGAGATAAAGTGTTGTAAGATCATTGGCTTCCTTAATTGTGGTGACCTTCGGTTTCCAATTCCTAGTAAGACATCTCACAACTTTGTTAGTAGCAATCACATTTAAAATAAGATTCCTAAGTGTATTCAAATGATTAATGAGATTTAATGTATTTTTCTTATCATCGTTATTTTATAGTGCTTTCGGCTTAGGTGTGACACCACTATCAACAACATGTGTTACCGATGGTGGACCATTTAAAATAGCACCCTGCACACATTTATCATATGAGTTAACATGAATGCGCATACAAGATTTCCAATAAATATAGTTTTCTCTTGAAAAGATTGGGGCTCTTTTAATCCCTTTTAAGTCTGTACACCATTATCTAATAAGAGCTTTGAATCATTGAATTAACCACAGCTCTTATACCACTTGTTAGACTAATGCGACTTATCTAGATGGGGATGTGAATAGACCCCCAATTAAAAATTATCTTTCAAAAATGGCGACTTAAAAACTTATTTAAAAAATCAATGTTGAGCGGAAGGTTTTTGACCTAGATCAATATAGTAGTCTAAACTAACTTATAGATAGATAAATAGATAGATAGATAGATAGAGAGAGAGAGAGAGAGAGGGAGAGAGAGAGGGAGTGTGTGACACAAGGATTTGTTTAGGAAGTTCGCCAATTGTCCTCTCTATGGCTATGTCTCCCCCCAATTCCATTTTGGAATTGAGATAAATTTCTTACTTTGCAAAAAGTATAACTACAAGAGAAGTTTCCAAGAGCAGCCCTATAAATCCTAATTGTTTGATGTCGATTCAACCCTTCATCTTATTTTTATCTTCAACAAGGCCAAGACACAAATGCTCCCAATTAATTTATCGAATCTTGCTAATTTTTTGGGTACCAAACTCCAAAGCTCTTTCGTGTATGATCAATTGTGAGACATAATAAATACCAATTGATTCATCAAATCTTGCTACTCATTTGAGTACCAAACTCCAAAGCTCTTTCGCACACGATCAATTGTAACTATTAAACACAAGCACTTTCAATTTGATTTGTCGTTCTCTCGCTATTTCCTTGGGTACCAAACTCTGAAGACTTTTTACTTGGTCGCAATCCTCTTTTGCAATTCTTGTACAAAACCCCAAATTTATGAAAGATCTTAGAGGACAAACCCTAGGTTTTTTCAGATGAAACCCCCCACAATTCTCAAACCAATATTCTTGGTTACACAAAAACCTAATTGGAAGTTATCAAAACTCGCTTAGATGACACCTCGATAAAAGATGATTATGTGTGATTCATTAGTGTGTAAGTTGGAGGTTGAAGATAAAGAGCAATGGTGGTAATTATGTATAGTTTCGTCAAGTTGGAATGAAGCATGTATGATGTATTTGTAGTTGGGGAACTTTGGTGGCAAAAAGGGAAACTTCGAAATTGAAAACATATGAAAATTTGACCCACATGACATTAAGTGTCGACCTAAAAAGTTATATGCCGACACGAAAATCGTATATGTTGGCCTGAAAGGTTCTATGTGCCAGTACATAGAAAACTTAAGCTACAAGCTTTAAAAATGCAATACACGTGTTGGCCTGAATGATTTATGTGACAACACAAAAAGCTTGTGTGTCGACCTGAAAAGCGGATGTGTTGGCACATACAAGTGCGTTTTGTGCAAAAAATAAATTTTCATGATTTCGATCAATTTTAAACTTGTTTTGAATGCTTTCTAAGACCTCTAATGCAAGAGTGCACCAAATGAAATAGAGATATCATCCAATATACGGAAATACTAAGTTTTTCTAGTTTTGACATCATGAAAAACATCTAATGGTGAAGTTGCACTAAAAAAGACACTTATAGAAATGAATAACACACTTGTCGTAACAACTGTAGATTCATTTGCCCTCGCCAATATGGGGAACCACACAATCAAAAGACGAACTCATCTATATGCGAGCATCATCCACATTTTTTAATGAACGTATATAGAGTCGAACCTTACTGTTTCAGAGTCAAACCAAGGGTAAAGTCCCGAATCAAAAGGCTAAACTAAATCAAGTTGTCCTCATATCACCGTATCCTCCCAATTGTCACATAAAAGGAAATGTCAATCAAAAGTGAAATTGTTGTTCCTAAAGATAAGATGTTCCTTAATTTCTTCTTCATTAGGTTCTCGGCCACTAGCGGTGGAGAAAGTCTCAGAAAAGTAATGGACCCTTATATCATTCTGAAAATAATTGTCGCCTTCATTTCATCATGATAGCGAATAAAATAAGCCAATTACGCAACGACCTCTAGGTAAACCAGAGTGTGTGAGTTTCTCTCATCATTCTTACAAGAAGGATCGAGAGGGTCGCTTCCACTCACAACAAAACCTCCCTCATCACTAAGAAATGCCAAATTGGGAATGAGATTGTTAACCTCTAGTGATTCCTCATATGGAATATCAGGGTTCCTATAAATAGTTGATATTGGATAATTTCCCCAAGGATGTAAATGAATATCCATGGGGACATATAGTATAATATTTGTCTCTGTTCCGATAGATAAATATGATATCCATATTCGTGCAGATATCCACTAAATGGCTAATCCACTGATTTTACATGTGAAGACGTGACAATGCGAAAACTCAAGTAGGTGGAAAAAAACTGGAAGTAGTAAAAATCGCTTAGTGATATTGCAAAAGAAAGAACAAAAGTATAAGCAAGGAGAAAAAGTAAAGTGAACAGTTCTAAAAACCCAAATAAGAGCTTATATAAAAAGAGAAAAAGCACTACAAAATCGTGGGGTGACATCACAATAATGATCCAACAACACAAAATACCTCCTCAAAGTAACAAGTGCACTCGAATGGTTTAGGCATATATGTCATTCCATAGACTGATCACCTAGAGCCACACGTAGGGTATTAAGTGAAATGTTTCAATAATTAGACAAACATTTGTTGAAAATATTCCCAAAACCTTTTTATTGCCTAGCACGAGAAAGAAAATGTAACTTCGTCCGACCCTGTTTGAACACTCCTCATATGTATCAACATACAAGCTCAGGGGCAATTATTTCGAGTTTCGAGCCATATTAGGGCCCAAAAAGAAGATTAAGTAGGTTCAATACTTCCCACCTTTAAAAATACCGTCTCTTTTGCACCAAAACATGTATGAGTTTCATTTCTCAAGATTTCATTTCACCTTGATTTTTTTTTAAAACTAACTTAAACATTGAAGTGTTAACCTTACAAATTCATCACTCTTTATACGGGAACTACAAACATCATTATTAACATCAAAATCTATCTCTCATTCTTATTACGCGTCTCACTATATTTATAATTATACAACATATTTATTATTACAATAATGAGAGATTATATACTTCAAATAAAAACAACTTAAAAAACAATATTTTCATCATTATGTTGATACATCTCATTAAAAAACCATGCCATACAAATTTGTCATGTAACCTGATTTATATAAATGCTAATAAAATAAAAAACACAAACGGATGAAAATTTTCTAGAATCTTTGTATCCAATACCCCAAAGGGTATAACAGTCATTACAAAAAACCTTAAAACACATATCCCCTGTGTTCCACCACGGTTTAGTTTTTTTATTTCCTGCTTCCCACACTACACTACTCTCCTCATTCATTTCTTCCTTCCAACGCAACGCAACGCACATTCAATTCAATGCATGCTAACGGCAATCAATAGCTCAACCAAAACCCTATCTCCTCTCTCTCCCCGCCGTTCATCGCCATGCCTAAATCTACAACCGACGCCAAATCCGCCGATAATCGGTCAGTATATTGTTTTCATTATCTATTTCGCATTATTAGCTTCAATTTCATATCTTGCTTCGTTTATTAAATCAAATTGTTATCATACTCGTTTGATTTGTTTTGATTTTGTTTTTTAGGTTGAATTTTAAGGTCAAGGTTGCTGCAACGGGGAGAAAGAAGTCCAAGAAAACTACTATGGATCCACTTAAGCCCAGGAGGCCTCCCAGTGCTTTCTTCGTTTTTATGTATGTTTCGTTGCGTCGAATTTGCTGTCAATGTAGATTAGTTCTTGATTGTAGCTGTGTTTTTTACAAAAGTTGATTTTTTTTTTATGTTTGCAGGTCTGAGTTCAGAGTGAAGTACTCACATTCTAACAAAATCAGTGGCGTATCGGTTGTGAGCTGTTAAATCTAGTTTTAATTTCATCTTTTGTGATTTTTTTTTGTTTGAAAATTTGAAACTTTGAAATGGTTTTGAGATATTTTAAGTGAGTTGAACTGAATTGAATTGAATTGATTTGAATTTCAATAGGTTAGTAAAGCTGGTTCGGAGGAATGGAAAGCGATGTCGTATGCTGTGAGTGTAATTTGATTATGTTTGAGTGAAGGAAGTTTTGAAATGTTGGTTTGTGTTTGATTTTAATATTTGTTTGTGGTTTATGTGTTTTTTTTTTCAGGAGAAGGCTCCTTACTTTGCCAAGGTGGGAAAGATGAAAGAGGAGTATGAGAAGATTAAACGTGCCTATAATGCGAATGAAGAAAAAAAGAAGGAAGAGGATTATGAGGAGATTATACGAGCCTACAATGTTAGATTGGTAATTACTTTTGTTTTATCTTTTTACAAAGTTAAAGTCTGTGTCAATGATGAGGAGGAAGATGACATGAGATTCATCTTGTTGATGGTTGTGTTGGTTTTTGGCTTTATTGATTTGTTTATGTTCTTTAGATAGGATGATGAGAGCTTGCGAGAGGAGAGAAAGTGATGGAGATGGTCCATATGTTTGTGTGATAATATATGCTATTTGGGCTGTCTAACCGAGTGGTCGGGCATAGTTTCATAACTTGTCGGTCCATATGCTTGTGTGATAATATATGTTATTTGGGCTATCTAACTGAGTGGTCGGGCGTAGTCTTATAACTTGTCTGTCCATATGCTTGTGTGATAATATATGCTATTTGGGCTATCTAACTGAGTGATCGGGCATAGCCGCATAGTGTCATAACTTGTCGGTCCATATGCTTGTGTGATAATATATGCTATTTGGGTTATCTAACTGAGTGATCAGGCATAGTGTCATAACTTGTCCTAGTGCTCTCACCTCTTTGTTAATCTTGGATTGTGCTCACTCTTCACTACACAATCTCCACCATTTGTAATGTATCTTTCAACCATCTCTTTTGCCCTTGTTGGCCATTAATAACACTCTTCTTGAATTTGCTTACATCTACTTGTCGATTCTTGTTGGCTATATCTACTTGAGATCAACTGTTTTCCTTTTCAGTCTTACTCGTGATTACTCTGTTGTATTGACTAATGACTATCACTTTTCTTGTTCACTACTTGATTTTTTTTCTTTAATTTATGCTATTATGAACTACTGTCGATTGGGTGTCTTACATTTCAATGGAAGGACCAAAATTTGTTGTCGACACGTAGATTTATAAGGTACAAATAGAGTGATTGTGGCTTGGTACTTATCCATCTTGTCAACAGCCACTTCAATTCGGCCTTTTCATTTTATTTTATTGAAATCTTTCACAGTTCAAGTCCAAATTTCCTCATTCTTAAATCTCTATTCTCTTGCCTCTTCTATTCTTATACTTCGAGCATTTCTTTGTCTTCACAACCTTTCTAAGAAATTTGTTTCCACTACTGTCGGATCCTCATGACCCATGGCTCCCTTCGTTGATGCTATGTTGACGTGAAAATTAATGGCGTTAAAGTCAGGTAATTAATCATATCCCTTCTGTTCAGCTTCTCTTTTTACAAAACTTGCCTTCTTAGGGCCTCATTTTCCCCCTAAGGCGTTCCTTCTGAATATGAATCTAACTTCCCTTGTGCTCAAGGTGAAGAAACCCTTGCTTCTCTTTCCCCTTATCACAACAATTTTCAACACAAAGGCTCGTATTGTGAGAATGCCTCAATCCAATTTCATCTATCGGTATGTTATGTTGAATGGCTTGATTGTGTTCAAGCTGTTCATGGAAAGAAACAAACATTTTTTGTTTCATTAAACTTTCTCGTTATCATGTGAAGATGGAAACATGGTTGGTCGTAATGGCTTCTTATTTTTGAAACCATACTGTAACAACTTCCATCTTCCATCTTTGATGTGTCGATCATCATTGACCTTCTTTTTTATTGCATCGACATCAATCCCTTCATTAAGGAAGAGGGTCTCGTGCATATTTATAATAAGAATACTTCTTTTTCCACATTCATTGTTCTTCACAACCAAAAACATGGTGTTGTCGACGACAAAAGAACATGCCGCCTTTTTTTGTTCTTTGGCAATAAATTTGTGGCCGTCTCTGTAGCACTTATTCCTATGGCCACACTTTTTCATAATGGCAAAAATTGGCCTTGAGTCATTACATTCTTGTTGACTTCTTTTATACCATGTATGACTTGGTTGGCAGTATAATAAGAAAAGACTTGGAACAATGTTGGTGGTCCAACTGGGCTCCTCTAACTTTAGTTCAATGTCGATGTTTCTAGATTTGTTGGCCTCTTGTTTATTCCTTTCCTTTGTCTCACTTTCTTCTCAACATTATTACTTAACCTCTATGTTATCTGCAGCCTGGTGACTATGGTACTGTTTTTACTCCTACATCAACAACCAAGACGATTAGCCTAATGGCCGACACTTCCACCCAAGGTCGGTCCCTTAAGGTATAACTTTCTTGCCCCCCAATTGCAACTTACTTGAATTCCGTAGTGGTGACTAACTACCAATTTGTTTTTCTAGATGTTAGAAATGCCGTCCTTCCCCTCAACTTCCTCCGCTGATGAGTCTTCGTCGTCGGTTGAAATCCGAGGGGTTCAGTCAAAGCCTCCCGGTTCACATGCGACTCCGACTCAATCTTTCGACTCGTGCCAGGTGATTTTTTTTACTTGTTTTCCTTATGAGTTTTAAAAGATTTAATGTGAATTTGTGCCGACAACATTTCTTTTGTTCATAGCCCATTGCCACGATTTATCCTGAAAACTATGCCAGTGGTGATGACAACTATGCCAGTGATGATGAAGACGCCCAAACAGTTATTGATGAGGTAATGTGTTCGTTATCTTTACTTATCATGACTTACTGACATCTCTAACAGTTTGTTTACATCCATCAGAAAGCTCCATCAGGTTTTGACAATGTGAGGGCAGGCCCACAATCAAACAATTTTCAATCTGCAGATGTAGTCATGAAGGAAGATACAGTCAGTTCCGAAGAAACAACCACCTTGAAACAGGTTTTCCATGAAGTCAACCCTCATCAAGATCCAACAGATGACCTACTTCACCAGGCTGAGAAAGACTGTAACAGCGACAATGATGATACTGACCCGGCAAATGACTTGCTTTCTTTGTTGACCGACCCAAGTCAAGTAGTTTCTATGTCTGGTATGTCCTCCCCTGTTGCTGAGCATGATTCTAGGGCCTCCAAAGCCATGGAACTTTTCAAAGAACTGAAGGGATTGATGTCGGAGCCTTTGGATGTCGCTTCTGCTGACATCTCTGCATGCAACCAGATGAGGAGGATAGTTGAAGAACTCAATCCTCTCAAGAAACTACTACCTCTCCCAAGCCAAATTACTCTTGAGCAGATCAACAACTTTCTTACCCTTCTCGCCTCCAAGAATGCTCTCTTAAGATTTATCCTTCCTGTTTACGAGCAAGCGGTGAAGAGCAAAGAAGATTTGGTGAAGAAGCTCATTTCACTCAAAGAAGAAAAAGACAAGATTGCAGCTGATAGAAAGCAGCAAGAGGCAGTTAAGGTCAAGGCTGAAGAGAAAGTTGAGATACTCAAGAAGCAATTAGCCTTGGCTGAGGTGGAACTAGCTGAAGCTCACACTGGTATTGGTGACTCCGTCAAGTTGGAGAAGCAGCGTGTCCACAACATCAATGCCCTTCGCACTGAGGTGAATCAGACGGCAACAACTCTAAAGAATCTTCGGTCCGACTACGAGTCAGCAATGTCGACTAAGAAAGACCTTGAGGACTTGCTGTCAGTAATTACCCAATCTAGTTCCTCCTGATGTACTTGAAAGGTGTATTATTTTCCATTTTGTACAGTCCACCATTGGCTAGTTTTATATACTGTTCATTTGAATTTTCCTTGATTGGTGCATTGATTACTGTTGGCATTTATTGGACTAGACTCATAAAAGTAATTAAGATGGACAAAAATTAATTACTTTGTAACTTCTCATGCTCAATTAATAAATATGACCAATCTCAAATCATTTTTTCACATTCAGACTGGGAATTTCATGGCTTTCTTTCTCCTTTCTTGTGTCTTATTCTTGATAATATTCATGTTTTAACAGTGTAGGATTCACAAGTATTTTCCAACTGTTGTTGATAAGAAATGAGAGTCCTGAACTATGATTGGTGGTAATAGGCTAGAGAAGGTTGATGATCAATGAAGCGTGTTGGAGGAATTAACACCTATTGATGTTATATGGCGTTCATCTGAGAGTCATAGACACAATAAAGTATTTGATGATATATGTTTGTACATGGGATGTTCAAGATGGGGTGGCATAGTGGTTTTGCACTTGCATGATAGTTGTATACATCAGTTTATATTTAGGAAATATATACCGCCTCCACCTACTGATTACAACATATTTAATATTGATGTTGTGTGGATTGGAGACTATTCTAACATATTCAAGATGGTTCATCTGACAGATGTGGCAGAGAGAATAGTGCCGATTCTTATTTATGATGAAGGACATTTAGATTTGAGGCTATTATCTATATTGCACACGAGCTTCATCATTATATTAAGTGATTAGGTAATGTTAGTTAGAAACTTGTATTGGATATATTTTTCTTATATCTACAGGACAGTAACACACAACATATGGAAACTAATAATGCTAGACTATTAATTACAATTGATATTGTCATGACAGATTCAAGACATAAGGGATTATGTCTCTAATTCCCCCCTTCAAACTGGTGGTGAGAGAATCACCCAAGTTTGTCTCTAAGTTGATTGAATCATGTATAGCTTAGTGACTTAGTGAGACACTCAGCAATCTGATCAACTGTAGGAATATAGGCAACAACAATTTCATTTTGTAGCACTTGATCTCTGACATAGTGGACATCAATTTCAATATGTTTTGAAACAACAATTTCATTTTGTAGCACTTGATCTCTGACATAGTGGACATCAATTTCAATATGTTTTGAACGAGCATGCATGACTGGATTGGATGTTAATGCCTTAGCACTTAAGTTGTCACACCATAGTATTGGTTTCCTTGGCAATGGAAGCTTGAGTTTAGCAAGTAGTGATCGAGTCCATGCTACTTCAGAGGCCAAATCAGTCAATGCTCTATATTCAGATTCAGTACTTAATCTTGAGACTACCTTTTGTTTTCTTGAGGACCAAGAAACAAGAGTCACCAAGGAAAATGCATTGGCCTGTCATTGATTTTTTGTCGTCAATACTAGTTCATAACCCGAAAATGTATCGATTATTTGGATCAATTTACATAAATTTTATCTGCATTTTAATTAATTAAATTACTCTTTATTTGTATTATGTCGGTGTTTTCTATGTTTTCAGGAATTTGATGATTACAAGGCATGTGCGAAGAAAGTCGAGAAAAGTCGGGCAATTCGTATTCAATCCACAAAAGAAAAGCCTTTATGCAAGTGTGGGGTGTATGGCAAGAATAGGGTGTATTACAAGTAAAATGCCTTGCAAATTAATTAAGAAAAGAGGCCCAGCCCACTTCCAACGCGCGCAGCAAGTCCAAGAGTCCAAGGTGTAACGACTGTAACACCCCTTCTAATTACCCGCGATTTATAATTTAATAATCAGAGTATTTATTACATATCAAGAGGCATCACAATTTTTAATATAATTCAAAATTATAACCAAACAGATGTCATGCTTTCACTGAAGGAATTCATTAAATAAATAAACCAAAAGTTATGTTTAACAACGGAAATGAAACATAACGACTCCTGAATACGTCATCCATATCTATTCCAGAAAATAAATCAAAACATAATTCAAAACCATTAAGGATATCCATTAAAGGATTTCAAAACAAACGTTTCTCCAGTGTTACATCTACCAGAGCACGACACTGACACGCGGATTAACTAACTGACTCAACTCTAGAGCTATCCTCACCGATTCCAAGCAGCTAATCACTTCTATCTGAAATCATCAAAGTAAGGGTGAGATCTCTATCCAATATAAAATGCATTATACGTTTTTAAATACAACAGGATAATTCGATGCGTTAGTCCATTATCAAAACACATTCATAGTTCAATTCACAAAAGCATTGTTCACAATTCATTATGCAAGTAAACAATCAATGGAAATTGCAACACTGGAAACCATCCTAGCATGTTACAATCCCATATGCAATGCAGACTCTATGCATGTGGTACCAAACGTGAACCGAGTTCACCCTCTGTTCCATCACACTTGGAAACAATGAAATCCATGATTCGCCCAGAACACTGAGTCAAGAATCTAATCCATGATTCGCCCAGAACACTGAGTCAAGAATCCAGCCTCACTACCTCAAATCCTGGTAAGTCTATTGGCTCTGCAAGTTCACTTCCGCACAATGGGAATGAACCAATTAACAATGCTTATGCATGCACCATAAAAGCATGCAACATCAATTCAACGGCATATGACCACAACATAATTCCACATAATGCCAACATCAACGAGTATCACATGATAACAACATAATCATGAAATACATTATCACAAAGCATAACTATGCCAAACGCTTACCCTTCAATTAGTAAGATTATCACCAATATGTACAACAATAAGAACTGAGATCAACAATCATCATGAATATTCAACATCGACAACAACACATGATAGCAATACAATCATGAATAAACCACGAGGAAAACATCACATAAGCGTCAATCTTCATTCAACTTGTCAAACAATCTAACCGTTATATCACATGATCAC
This sequence comes from Vicia sativa, assembly GCA_021764765.1. Lineage (NCBI taxonomy): Eukaryota > Viridiplantae > Streptophyta > Magnoliopsida > Fabales > Fabaceae > Vicia > Vicia sativa. The sequence goes on from CM038793.1 coordinate 297,855,883, forward strand.
ATCTCAATCATAATGAATATCAAATACAACATTGTAAGTATTATTACTCATTCATCAAATCAGGCAATTCAACCCCATTTCCCATCGTCCTCAACTATTCACCTTTTTCAAAAATCGGAAGCTCGACTATTTTTAAAATAATTTTAGCAAAATAATATTTTTCTCTTTTTAAAAGATAGTATTTTTAATTTAAGAAATAATGCCGAAAACGGCACTCGAATCGGAGTTACGGTTTAGAAAATATGAATTTTTGAAGTTTTAAGTATTTTGAAATTTACACAGTGGAACCCGGTTCCTACATATACAGGAACCGGTTCCTGTTGAAGCAACTCGTTTTTTTCTCAAAAAATCTTTTAAAATTTTTTTTCAAAAAACAGTGAAATCGCCACCTAATTTTATTTGTTCTAAAAGAAGAACGGGAAAATATAGATAAAACCCACGAATAAAAGGATAAGACGGTCTACAAAATTAAGAGATATAGGTTCGGGAGTTGGTTATGCAAGGGGAAGGTATTAGCACCCCTCACATCCATCGTACTCGATGGTACCCATTTAGTTCAAAGTGTAGTTGTGTGTTAGTGTGAAAATTTTACGATCTTCTAAGTTTTAAATGAGAAAGAAAGGGAGAAGAAATGTTTTTATTATTTTTGAGTTTGGCACGGTTTCAGAACCGTGTGCCTACGTATTCCCTCGTGCAATGGGAAAGTCAAAACTCCGTAGTTCCTCTAGAAAATGTTTGTTTGTTGATTGATTTTAAATGAAAAGACAAGTCGTCATTTTTAAAGGAGAAGACTCGTCTAACGTCCACAAGGTATGATAAAGAATAAAGGACTACGCACCAACATGAGGGAGGGTTTGAGAACACCTCTAGTACTCAAGTGGAGAAGTCGAAAACCTTGGGAATAGAGGAAGAAGCATCTCATTTATAAATGAATCATGTCTAATCTTGAAAAGGGTTTAAAGGTAAATGGTGCTTGGAGCGTACAAAAGAAGTTTGAGTGAGTTGGAATTGATTTTAAATTGTGGATGACAAGTACCAAAACGTTGGGATATCCTCTAACGATTCAATACTCGAGATTGGTGATTGAGGTCAACCGATCATCTCTCATCCAAAATCTTTATTATGAAAAGAGTGAGGTGAAACAAAGTTCACTTTTATTAAGTGTATGGAATAAAGTATTTAGGTCATTGGGTTACCCTCTAATGGCCCAAATACTTTACATTTTAATTAAATCGTCGGGCTATCCTCTAACAATTTAATTAAATACCATAGCACTATTTTTTGTTTAGAACATGGATTGAAAATAACTCGACGTTGGATCGAGGTTTGAGAAGAAGACTCGAGTTCACTTTTATCAAGTGTATGGAATAAAGTATTTAAGTCATTGGGTTACCCTCTAATGGCCCAAATACTTTACATTTTAATTAAATCGTCGGGTTGTCCTCTAACGATTTACTTAAATACCATAGCACCATGTTTTTTTTGTTTTGTAGAAAAATTGATTTTTGAAAATAACTCGACGTTGGATCGAGGTTTGAGAAGAAGACTCGACGTTGGGTCGAATTTTATTGAAAGTGTTTTAAATGCTTGGTGAATGGAGAAAGAATAGGATCGAGATAATTGTAAATCACAAATAAAATCGACAAAGCCCATACAAGGTGGCCAACCTAAGTATAAAATAATTAAATTACATGTGTACTAGCAAAGTGGGCTAGTCTACTATGACGACCAATTGGGACAATTGATCGAAATAGGCTCACTGTAAGAAGGCCCAGGATCAAGCGTACATGTGTGCATGTGTGGTCATCGCGACACTTCATAGCTTTGTCGACTTACGGGTTTAAAAATGATTTACAATTATTAGTTTAAAAATGATATTTTTTTGGTTTTGTGTAAGTGACAGTTAAATTAAAATAAAATAAATGTGCACTAGATGATTATTACAAGAATTGTTTTTGGGAGCGGGATACATCAAATATAAATGAGAATTAAGCGGTAAAATAAAATAGAAAGCAGTAAAATTATTTACAACGCAACAAGGGGATTGAGATACAATTCTTCGAATGGGGATAAATTGAAATTAAAGAGACAACGGTAAATTAATTAGAATAGAATACGGAGAAATTTAAATATCGATGATTGCATTTTATTATATTATATAGAATAGATTATATGAACTAATTCTAAGAAATTAAATAATATACTTGTGTTCATACATATTCAAAAATTAAATTGAATTAAAATTTTAAAATTGCAACACAAAGATTAATATAATTAAATTCAAACTTATTTACGAATTAATAGATAAGGTATAATAATAATAATAGTATGTATATAATAAATATTTACAATAATAAATATAAGAAATAAAAAAAAACATGTATAATATATTTACAGTATGAAAAATAAATAAAAATACTATGTATTCATATATATACATTACTAAATATTAAATGTTAGATAAAAAACAGCAATGTCAATATTAAAATAAAATGAATGCTTTTTTTTTTGAACAATCCTTAAATGTCTACACAAATAGCAAACATATTAGTAGCATGAGTGTGAGATAAAATGAAATGAGATGACAATAAGATAAACATGGTTAGTAATCACAAAAAGAATTGTAAATTAAATGAAACTTATGTGATTGAAACATGAACAAATTAATAAGAAATGAAACAAGGGACGAGAAAACGTATTGCAACAACAACAAACGATTTCGAAATGAGTCTTAAAATCTCTAAAACAAGATCCGAGCAAACAATTATCCTACTCAAGAGAACCCAACAATTTTGACTCAAATAGACTCAAAACATGATAACCAAAACAATATCACATACCATCTAATCCAAATGAAATCAATACTTCCTTCACATTAACGTAAACAAACACCAATTGTCCATCAAAACTCTACCAAAATATTTCATATACCAATTCTCATAAATATGTTATTTTCAAACAAAAGAACTAACATTTTAGTACAATTATATTTCATTCAGCACAATATCAATGTCAACTAATGTTCATTTTTGAAAACAGGAAGTATATTCAAATTTTTCATTCTTTAAGACACAGCAACATCATTAGTAATTTATAGTTAAAAATATTCATAGATTTATCATGATAAAACCCAAGTAATATCCAACTTTATTAAAATTAACAAACAGGAAGACATTGAGATGGGATAACTATTACGTCCTAAACCAAAAAAAATGCAACACTATCATCAACAATTTAAAATCTAATGTTGTAAACAACTTCACACAGACTTAAAATCCAGATTTAAACAACAACACCAACACAAATGACTTTCACAATGTCAAAATGAAATCAAATACAAACAAAACAGTATGGTATTGAAACAACAAATTTCTATAACTCCAAACCTGTAAAACCAAATTGCACAGTATTTTCTATTGCATCAAACTATAACAACAGCTTTAAGAAGAAGCATTTCAACATCTATGGCATAGGAATTTAGCTAACATGTAACCACAACAGTTGGCATATGAGCAAGATGGATTAAAAGTTACCGAAATAAGTCGGCGAGTGCGGGATGTCGGAGTATGGTGTCTTCGTTTGAGGCGGAGGTGGGCGAGGTAACGTGGCAAACGGAGAGACAACTAGTTCGCGGAGGAGTAATGAAGAAGCGGTGTGGAAGAGTAGCAGCTCTTGTTGAATGGGGGTTGTTTAAGCGGAGTGAGTGTTTATGGCGATGGGTTTGAAAATGGAGATGTCGCGGTGGCTATGGGAGATGGGGTCGAGTGACGAAGAATAGATTTCTGACGGGTGTTGGGTGTTGAATGAAACAGTGGGGTGGCTGTCGGAATGGAAACGAAGGTGGGTTACTGTGTTTTGTTGATGATGATGGTGAAGGTGGGAGTTCCGGCAGTGAGGAACGAAGGAGACACGGTGGAACAGAAGTTGAACGGAGGTGATATGGTGGTGGTTAGGACCGGCGACGGAAGTTGTGTGAGGATGAAGAAGGAAATAGCAGAGTGAGACGGATTGACGGAGAAGAGGCACGGGAATGGAGGGTAGACGGCGAGGGGGTAGTGATGGTCGGCGGAGTAAGTTAACAGCGAGACAAGGAAAGAAACAGGGAAGGAAACGGGGGCTGTGGGGATTGAAAGGAGAGTTGGGGTTACAAAATGGGTATTTTTTTGGAAGAAGATGAGAGCCTTTAATATAATTTTTGGTTTCTAGTAGCCGTTTCAATGTTTGGTCCCCATTTGGTCTCCCTTCCCAACAGTGAGTAACATACATATATATACAATACAATTAGGTTTTCCAATTTTTTTAAAATGCCGATAATACCCCTAATTATAAAATGGGCCTAAAAATGGATTTGGTAAAAATTAACAAGCCCATAGTATTTTTGTTTAATTTTTTTGAGATAAAAAATGGACACTTAAAATTGTCAAAAATGGTAAAAGTTCGGACAATAAATTATCCGAAAAAAGATAGTATGAGCATATTAAAATAAACTACGGGTCTTGTAAATTAAAGAAAAATTATCTAAATTGTTAAAATCGAAATAAAATGATAATAAAGAATACCCGACTTTAAAACGTTTACGGTTAAAAACGAGACTAAAAAATGTACCGAAAAATTAGGGAGAACACATTTTCATGATCTACGCGACACATAGATTCATAAAGCAGTGAGTAAAAAATGAAAACTTGAAATATTTTCTCCGCTAATTTTAGATATCAATTGCTTTTAACTTATAAAATCGAAATATCGATATCATCGACATATAAATAATTTAAAATGAATGCAATGAACAAACAGAGAGGTAAAAATGCATGAAGTGAGATAACAGGTATTTTACAACTAAAAACGATGCAAACATCAATTTAAACTAACTTTTGGTCAATTTAAATACGACGAAATTATGCAAATGCAATGTGTGAATGACTGTTTTTTTTTATTTTAAATATAATGCGAGTAAAAAAAATATCAGGGTAAAATTTGGGGTGCAACACCTGTGAAGTCTGAAAAACACGCTTCCTGAAATTTGTATGGGAACCCGGTTCATACATATACAGGAACCGGTTCCTGCGTACAAAATTGCCCAGTTTTGGGAACCCGGTTCCTCCCCACAGGGAACCGGTTCCTACGACCTGCAGAATCATTTTCTGCTATTTTTGACAGCATTATGCATTTCAAACCATTCCCAATCATTCCTATACGAATTATAATTTCAGGAACACCAAAATACAACCATTATTTACAACATCAAACAACATAGTTTCATCATTCCTATTACTTATTCGACACACTAATGATCTCAATTCTATAATCCGACACAAAATAGGGTTTAGTTCTACAAACCTATAATCACCTGAATCAAATTTCCTAACATACCCAATCATCCGGTTGATTCCCGAAACCCATAAGGCATTAAAATTGAATGAAATCACCCCTTACCTCGCGATGATCTTTGATTTCCTCGGCGTTGGCTTTTTCCTCTTTTCTCTTCTCTTCTCCAATTCTACGTGAAAATAACTTTTCCAAAATAACCTTCTTTTCTTCTTTTCCTTTTTATAATCCTTTTAATACTCCTTTATTATTTTCAAATAAAACACATAATTAATAATTAGTAAAAGTAGAGTGATTTACTCCTCACACCCACTATTTATTCTGCACACCTCCAACCCTTCTTTCTTCAATTTACCCAATTAAATCCTAAAATATAAATAATCAAGCCTTTAATTAATTAAATATTAAATTCCTTATTATTTAATATTCGAATTAAATCGGGGTGTCACAACGACCGTTACACGCTAGCCCTAAAGCCATAACGATCGCGACGGCTTAGGAATCAAATCTTCCTCACCAAGCCATGCGTAGCGATCGTTACGCTCCACTCATCAGTCCGTAGCGACCGCTACGGGGGTGAAAACGGAGGCGAGAAAATCTCAACAGCCCAGTTTCCTCAGCGCATCCTACTTCTATAAATAGGCCATTCACTTTACGGTTTCAAAAATGCTTTTTCTTCTGCTTTACTTACTGTTACTCTGCCAATTTTTACAGAGATTATTTTCCTTGCCTTTTATTGATTCCGGTTTATTAGTTTTAGTATCTGCTTTCATTTTTTCGTAGCAATTTCCACATCGGGGATTGCTGCGAACCTTTACTGATTCTAACCTTACTTTAGAATCGTGCCTTTTTATTTCGTTCACCGCATTTAATTTTCGGAGCAATAAATGGCAGATCTCACCGACCAGTGGGAGACACATAAAGTTAGCCAAATATTCTACAATTTTATTTTCAGATTTAATTTAATTATTTATTTACTTTATGCCAAAATTGTCTGAAATGTGTGGTTTATTTGAATTGTCTGATATTGTTTATTTCTATTGCGCTATAATTGAATTATATAACATGCTAGGCTAAATTTAGTTATAGGTATGTAAGGTCATATAGTCGACAGGGTTTAGCAACGCCATCCGATTCATCCTATTTTAAAAGAATAATTTTCTGGTTTCAATTACTGGCTCTTAATACCAGTTGTTTTGTTACGAGAGTAAAATACATATTAGAAGTTATGATCAATAAAACGAGAGTTTGAGATGATAACTAGAAGTAGCAATTGTGCATCAAACCAAGCTTGCGGTGCATGCTTTAATCCATAGATTGCCGTCAACAATTTGCATATGTGATTTGGTTTAGTTGAATCTACAAATTCCATTGGTTGGTGCATGAATACTGTTTCTTCGAGAGAGCCATTGAGGAAGGCATTTTTGATGTCTAATTGCTTTATTTTCCAATTGAAATGAACTACAATTGAGACGATGATCCTAACAGTGCTTGCTTTGACCACAAGACTAAATGTAAATGTCTCTTCATAGTCTAATCCTGGTGTTTGTTGGAAACCTTTGGCAACTAGACGTGTTTTCCTTCTTTCTATAGATCCATTTGCTTTGTACTTGGTCTTAAAAATCCATTTGCAATCAATGATATTTTCTTGGTTTTGATTAGGCACTAGTAATCAGAAGATGCAATAGGGCATCTACATCATCAAACGTCACCGTCATTTCCCCAAATAGAAGATGGAACGATGATGTCTCCAGGTGTCATCTCTCAACAAAAGCTGATATCAGGGAGACGTCTAACATTGTCAAGGAGCATCCAACAAAGTCCTTCAGGTTGAAATCCTCAACTATCTTCCTCACTCGCTCAGGCATCAGAGTGTCGGGGAAGTTCTTCAAACACTGGACGCTCCTAAAACAAAACAACATAATTACAGCATATTGGTAAACATCAAATCGTGTAATACAAGTAAAATTAAGCATTAAACCAAACCAATATTACATACCTCGCTTTGTCATATCCTATAAGCGACATGGTCAGTATAACCCGTCAAAACAGACCTGTCAGAAAGTCCTCTGGGGAAACCACCATCAGTACATACTGATGGCTCAGTAGATGCAATAGTCGTGATGTCTGTATCAACACGAGACACCACATTCACTCCCTCCTAAACCGACTCCTGAACCGGATCCTCAACTATCTGCTCCTGTATCACCGACTCCTCAACAACTGGCTCTTGAACCACCGGTTGTGTTACAACCACTTGCTCCACTGTAGGAACAGGAGCATGCCCCTCCAGCGCATGAGGCTGATCCTCAACTCCCACAGAAGCTCTAGCAGCCTGTCGGCGAGGTGCACGGAACTCCGACATAGCCTGCTCAGTCATTTGTTTCCAGTGAGAATCGGTCGGACGACGACGTTCGACCTGCATCTTTGAGGCATGCGCCTCATCAACTGCTCGAACCACATCATCAGCTCGATCTGTAGTCTTGGCGGAAATAGAACCATCTCTACCTCGGGCCCTCACTGCAAGCAAAATTTAAAATCATAAGAAACACAAATATTTTTGAAAAAAATAGAAAATACCGGAAATTTTGAAATTTCTGGTATGGAAAGTGCACAAGAAATTTCAAAATTTACAATATCATTAGCAAATGAAAATATAGGAAATTTTGATATTTCCTGTGCAAAAATATCGGATATTTCATAATTTACGGTAGGCGATACCGAAAATTATGAAATATTCGATATGAAATATCATAAATTTCGCCAAAAATATTGTAAATTTTACTTGTTTTTGTGAAATATCCGGTATCGCGACTAAATTTCCGATATCGTCTGGAAAGTTCGAAAATTCAATTTACCGTAAATTTGGAGAATAAAAATTAGTTGGACAAAAATGTCTTTTCATAGCATTGGGGATGTCAGGTTAAACTTAGGGGTGACAAGAAAAATTCTGTCAAAATTTCCACCGAAGGAATATGGAGATATGTATGGGCCTAGTTGAGCCCAAGGTTTTGAACCCGTTACCCGTATCCAAGTCGGTTTCAATACTTTCACCCGTTTCACTGCTTTTCTCGCCGTCGTTCCCAACTTGTTCGTTTTGCATTGAGACGAAACAATGATAAAGAGAAGATTTTTTAAGGTTGATCATGGCGATAGGGATGGTTCAGATAATTCTTCTTCATCCTCAGATGAAGATTATGATAATCAACCTCAAGAAGTAAGCCAGGACAATGATGATGAAGATAGCTCAGCATCTTCTGGTTAGTTTGTTTTCTTGTTGATGTATTAGCACTTAGTACTAGTTACATGATGTTCTAAATTAATTAAAATGTTGTACCTTTATTTAACCTAAATGTAGGATATAAAAGTGAAGATAGCTCTGCCAATGACATTGATGCAAACTCTGCAGGTAGGGTTTGTTTGTAATTTCTGTTTTGAGTTATTATCCTTCACCTCACTCTCTCAGATTGGTATTACTCTAGGTCCGTTATTTAGTGAAGATGATGCTGCAACTATAAGTGAAAGGGAAGTGTTTATTAACAACAAGTTTTCTAGTGAGAAATCTAATGTTATGCCTGAAAAGAAACCCCTACCAGCAGATATACAGTCCACTTTCGTCGTACAAATTAAATCAGTATTTAAGTGCAGGCTATGTCCTCGGATTATATGTTTGACTGAGGATACTCTGCGCAATCATCTTCAATCAAAGGTACTGCTCTTTTTTCTCTGGTTATGCATCAATCTTTACTAGTTGTGCTACTATAGCCTGAGTTGAAACTTAACTATTCTTCCCCAAAAGATCAATTGATCATGACTTTGTTATTACTATAGAGACATGCTCGATCTGAAAAACTACACGGGGAAGGAAGACTGAAGACCATGCTCAACAGCGACGGTGAGATAGAGAACCAAGAGGACTCAGATGAAGAAACTCAAGTTACCCAGGTTGGTTCTTCAACAGTTTGATCATAATTGCAACTCAGCTAAATGAAAATATTAGACTATCGGATTGAAGAAACTAATTTGTTAATGAACATGCTACGAAAGCTAATATTTTGTTAACTTTTTAGGATTATACAAAGAAGAATGACAAAGGACCGAAGCCACACAAGGAGAGATCGCAAAAGAAGGTAAAAAAACACTAGCATTTCAATTTTCAAACAATGATCATATTGATACTGTAAAGTTTGATATAAATCTTGAATGGCAGAAACGCGACAAACCAAACTCAAGGAAAATGCGGTCATCAAAAGGGTCATCTAAAAGAAGCCGTAAAAAATAAGTACTGAAATGCATTTGTATCCAACATTCTGTCGAGCAAGTTTTCTCTGTACTACAATTTGCCAATGTGCAAAGCATGTGTACTCTAAATATATGCTCTACATGTAGTATTTTTTATCTCTCTTTCTTGTCTCTTCAACAATTTTCTACCTTTCCATTTGGATTGGAATTGCGCGGGACTGCCCTCCCTTTCTTTTAATCAATTTCTAACAGCATATGATTTGTTCCTTCTTAAGATATTAGTGCAATTTTATATTCAAAGCTTCCTTGTTAAAGATATTAATATGATTATGATATATTGAGGATGAATTTAGCTGGGTTTTGGAGATTAGTTGTTGAATTGGATCACATATGTAATGAATCATGATGTGTGTGCATATCTTGTTGCTGTTGAAACTTATATTTTGGTATTTGATCTAAAGTTAGTATCTCTAAATCTCACAACTAGTCTATTGCATATTTTAATTGGTCTCAACACTCATTTCTTATTTATAACACTTGTTTCTCAAATTTAGCATCATAATTTTCTTGACATTGCATCTTTTAAAAGAACGTCCAGACAGATTTCACCTCACATTCTAATGTGTTTCCTATTTTTCTCTAAAAAATAACTGCGTGCTTGTAAACAGCTGTTACTTAAAGGATACGCAAAGCCAAAGAGAACATATCCATGATGGAAGTATTCTTAAAGCCATTAATATAAGATTATTTTCTTAGATGAGGAGTGGTGGCTGGACAATTTTCAATTAGCAATAATTACAACCTAATTTATGGAATTTGATTCATGCTTAAATTATAAAAAACCAAACACCTATGTCTTTCTTTATAGAATATTGAATGAGGTTTATCTGATTATACTTATGGAAGGTAATGATAACTTGGCAAGATAGTTAAAAAAATCCACTCATCACTCTACACTTTTTCTTGGAAAGAGGTATGCTTTCAACTATATAGTTAAGATCTATGTCTTTATAAATTAATTATTTTAATAATAACATAATTTTTTAATAGTAATAATTGTTTTTTTAATCAATTTTCTTCTTTCTAATATAAGTAATATGATTAAAAAGCCTAAACAATATTTAAAATAATTAATAATTTGATTACAAGATGAACTAAAATAAAAACAAAAATAACTATTTAGAAGTGTTTGTAGCATCTGAATAGTTTATGTGGCTATGGTAACGGTAAAGAGTAAATCTTTCACATTGGCCAGTTACCTTCACACCATATAGAAGTTCAAGAAAGTTTTCCTTGTAGATTTTAAATATGTTAACAATTTTGTACACATTTGATATGTGTATCAACTAGTTTTGCCGTATACTATAACATTTTGCGATAAACATGTGCGCAAGATAAATGAAAAGTTTGGAATCTTTAATTGTCACACTATTGTTTCCTAAGATCAACGTTGAAATGACCTATCGGCCGATCCTCATTTTTGTTAATTCTTTCATAACCATAAAATAGAATCTCACAATAAAATTGCATGACATTGCGAGTAATGGATTTTAGCACTTTTTTAGCGATACTTTTATTGTAATTATCATTGTAAACTTGCCCTGAAGCTAACATGTTTGTACAATCATGACATCTATTTCTAAATAAAGAGCATAACATATATTATGTTGACCGTACTAAAGTGATAAGTAGGTTGGAAGTGCCTGAAACGTTAAAGTTGATTAATTCGACTAGATCAATTGGTATGTAATGTTAAATTTATGTAATATTTATTTTGGAATTAATTTAAATCGGTTCAATTTCATTCTTTCTTTGTTGTTTCACCCAATTTCTATTTTGATCTAACAATGCCTATTCTAAAGATCTATCTTAGAAAAGTTCATTAACTACTAAACTAAGTTGTATTTTGGAGATGCATTCCCGAATCAACTTTCTGTGCATACGAGATACATCTCCCGACTAATTCTTTTATAGAATAAAAAATTCTCACATTTATATTTCGGTTGTATCTGAAAAAAATGCGTCTAAAAATACATCTCTAAATATAGGGAATATTTGAGAATTTTACTTCGTCACCCCATTATTATATTTGGCACTCCCTCATTTTTTGATATTCCAAAAATACCCCTGAAGTTATTTACTTAAAATTTTAATTTTTTTTTAAATTTATTGTTACCAAATTTCCAGTATTTTTTTTGCGCATACCAGAAATTCTTTGTATTTTACAAAATTTCTGGTATCTATTTACTGAATATTTCCAAATTTCCGGTGCAATCTACCAGAAATTTAAAAAATCCGGTATATTTTAGGAAAATTTTTATCGGTACCAGAAATATCTCAAATTTCCGGTATAAAAGCAATAACGGAAAATTTATATTTTCGGTATCTTTTATTTAAGTATAAAGTTATACGTTTAAAAAACAATAAAAATTAAGTTCCAATATTACCATAAATTTGAAATTTCCGGTATATAAAAAATACCGGAAATTTAAAATTCCCGGTTATTTTTTGTACTGAAACCATACCGGAAATTTTAAATATCCTGTATTTTTTTGGTACTGGATTTTTGGAATTTTCGGTACAAAACATCTGACACGGTAAAAATGGTAAAATAAACGAAATTTCTGGTATTCCCTAGGAAATTTTCGGTATATACTGGAAATCACTAAATATACGGTATTTTCCTGAGGATATTTTAGTAAAAACACCATATTTGGGGGTGCCAGGTGTTGACGCTAATAGAAATTTTTTACTAATTCGATTACAAACAATGAAGTTGCCACCTAACTTTATTTATTCCTAAAGAGGAAAGGGAAAATATAGATAAAACCCAAGAAATGAAAACGAAATGGTCATTGCAACCAAAAGATAGGTTCGGGAGTCAATTATGCAAGGGGAAGGTATTAGCACCCCTCACATCCATCGTACTCGATGAGACCCATTTAGTTCTTAGTGTGTTTGTGTGTTTAAAAAGTAATTTTGCCATCTTCTACTTATTATGTGATAAAAGAGAAAGCATGTTTTGATTTTTTGAAAGTGTGTTCGCCAAGATGTTAGAATCTCGTGCCTACGTATTCCCCAAGTGCGATGGAAAAGTCAGAGCTTACGTAGTTCTCGGTTGCAGGAATATTTGTTGGTTGGTTGATTTTATTTGAAAATAGAAGCTTAATCGTACGTGAACGGTAAGACATCACTAGTGCGATTCTTGTAACACCCCTTCTAATTACCCGCGTTTTATAAATAATAATCAGAGTTTTTAATCACAATTCAAGAGGCGTCACAATTTAAATAATTCAAGTCAATCAACACAGTTGTCATGCTTTCACTGAAGAATATATCATTAAATAAAACAGACTTAAAGTTATGTTTAACAGCGGAAATGAAACATAACAAATCCCGAATACATCATTCATAGTTATTCCAGGATAATAAATCAAAACATAATTCAAAACCATTAAGGTTATCCATTAACGGATTTCAAAACAAACGTTTCCCCAGTGTTACATCTACCAGAGCACGACACTGACACGCGGATTAACTAACTGACTCGACTCTAGAGTTATCCTCACCAATTCCAAGCAGCTAATCACTTCGAATCTGAAATCATCAAAGTAAGGGTGAGATTTCTATCCAATATAAAATGCATTATACGTTTCTAAATACAACAGAATAATTGAATACATTAGTCCATTATTCGAACACATAGTCATAGCCAATTCACAAATGCATTTCACACAATGAACATGCAATATAACAACAATGGAAATTGCAACACTGGAAACCATCATAGCATGTTACAATCCCATATGCAATGCAGACTCTATGCATGTGGTACCAAAACGTGAACCGAGTTCACCCACTGCTCCGTTTATATGTGGAAAGACAGCGGAAATCCATGATTCGCCCAGAACACTGATTCAAGAATCCATGATTCGCCCATAACACTGGGTCAAGAATCTAGCCTCACTACCTCTGAACCAGGTAAGTCTATTGGCTCTGCCAGTTCACCTCCACACAATGGGAATGAACCAATAACAAATGCTTATGCATGCACCATAAAAGCATGCAACATCAATTCAACGGATTATGATCACAACATAATTCCACATAATGCCAACATCAACGAATATCGCATGATAACAACATACTCATGAAATAATTATCACAAAGCATAAATATGTCAAACGCTTACTCTTCAATTAGTAAGACTAACACCAGTATATACAACAATAACAACTGAGATCAACAACCATCATGAATATACAACATCGACAACAACACATGATATCAATACAATCATGAATAGACAACAAGGAAACCAACACATAAGCGTCAATCTTCGTTCACCCTGTCAGAACAATCTAAACCAATTCACAGATGATGATCTCAACATAATTCACTTAATTCCATTCATCAATGTATCGCATTCAATCATAATGAATAAGCAACACAACATTGTAAGCATTAGTTCCCATCCGATAACTTAGACCATTCATAATAGTTTCCCATTATCCTTAACTATCCACACTTTTCAAAAATCGGAAGCTCGACTATTTTTAAAATAATTTTAGCAAAATAATTTTTTTCTCTTTTTAAAAGATAGTATTTTTAATTTAAGAAATAATGCCGAAAACGGCACTCGAATCGGAGTTACGGTTTAGAAAATATGAATTTTTGAAGTTTTAAGTATTTTGAAAAATTACACTGGAACCCGGTTCCTACATATATAGGAACCGGTTCCTGAGAGGTCTGAAAACAAGCTTCCTGGAATTTGTATGGGAACCCGGTTCCTATATATACAGGAACCGGTTCCTGAGTACAAAATTCCCCAGTTTTGAAATTTGAACACTGGGAACCCGGTTCCTCCCCACAGGGAACCGGTTCTCACGACCTGCAGAACCATTTTCTGCTATTTTGACAGCACTTATGCATTCCAATTCAATTCCAAACATTTCCATATGAGTTATGGGACTAAATTACAACCATTATACACCAGTATAACATCATACATCATTGTTTCTTCCTTCCTATTGATTGTTCGACACATTAACAGTCTTAAATTCTATATTCTGACACAAAATAGGGTTTAATCCTATAAACCTATATTCACCTAAATCAAATTTCCTAACATACCCAATCACCCGGTTGATTCCCAAAACCCATAAGGCATTAAAACCGAATGAAATCACCCCTTACCTCGCGATGATCTTCGATTTCCTCGGCGTTGGCTTTTTCCTCTTTTCTCTTCTCTTCTCCAATCTCACGTGAAATAACTTTTCCCAAAAAGACTCATTTTCCTTCTTTTCCTTTTTATATTCCTTGTTTTGTTCCTTTATTATTTCCAAATAAAATTCATCAATTAATAATTAGTAAAAGTAGAGTGATTTACTCCTCACACCCACTATTTACTCTTCACACCACCAACCTTCTTTCCTTCAATTAATCCAATTAAATCCAAAAATATTAATACTTAAGTCTTTAATTAAATAAATAATTAAACTCCTTATTATTTAATATACGAATTAAATCGGGGTGTCACAACTCTCCCCCACTAAAAGAGTTTTCGTCCTCGAAAACATACCTTAGACAAAAAGTTCGGGATGCGAGTCCTTCATCTGACTCTCCAGCTCCCAAGTTACATTTCCTTCAGCTGTTCCTTCCCAAGTTACTCTCACCAGTGCTATCTCTTTACCCCGTAATTGCTTCACTTTCCGATCCTCAATTCTCGCATGTACTGCTTCAACAGTCAGATTATCCCGTACCTATACATCATCTACTTGAATCTCATGAGACGGATCCGCAATGTACCTCCTCAACTGAGATACATGAAAGACATCATGCAAATTCGCAAGTGACGGCGGTAAAGCAATCTGATAAGCAACTTTCCCAACTCTATTGGTAATTTGAAACGGACCAATAAAGAGCGGAGTCAACTTCCTTGACTTCAAAGCTCGACCAATACCAGTCATCGGAGTAACTCGCATGAACACATGATCTCCTTCACTAAACTCAAGATCTTTCCTCCTCTTATTATGATAACTTTTCTGACGACTCTGAGAAGCTCTCATCTTCTCCTGAATCACTTAATCTTTCCTGAAGTTTGTTGAACAATCTCTGGTCCAATCACAACACTTTCTCCAGATTCGTACCAACACAACGGTGTCCGACACCTTCTACCATACAATGCCTCAAACGGAGCCATACCGATGCTCGAATGAAAACTATTGTTGTAGGTAAACTCTATCAACGGTAAGTAGCTATCTCAAGCTCCACCTTTCTCTAACACACAAGCCCTCAACAACTCTTTTAACGACTGAATCGTTCTCTCCGTCTGACCATCTGTCTGCGGATGATATGCGGAACTCAATCGTAACTTAGTACCCAAAGCTTCCTGCAATCCTGTCCAGAACTTAGATGTAAACCGCGGATCTCTATCCGACACAATGCTAGACGGAATACCATGCAAACTCACAATCCTCTCAACATACAATTATGTCAACCTCTCCATCGGATAATCCATTCTTATCGGAATAAAGTGAGCAGACTTTGTCAATCGATCAACAATAACCCAAATAGAATCACAGTTCTTCGCTGTCCGTGGCAACCCAAACACAAAATCCATAGAGATGCCATCCCATTTCCACTCTGGAACAAACAACGGTTCCATCAATCCTGACGGCTTCTGATGTTCAATCTTTGATTTCTGACAAACCAAACATGCATACACAAACTCGGCAATTTCCTTTTTCATTCCAGGCCACCAAAATAACTTCTTCAAATCATGATACATCTTAGTAGCACCAGGATGAATACTCAACCCACTACGATGTCCTTCTTCCAAAATACTTTTTCTGATCTCAGCAACATCCGGAACACACACTCTATCACCAAATCTCATAACGCCATTCTCGTCAATTCGGAACTCACCTCCTTGACCTTGGTTGATCAATGTCAGCTTATCCACCAAACCAACATCAGATTTCTGTCCATTTCGAATCTCTTCCAAAATACCACTAGTCAGCTTCAACATGCCCAATTTCACACTATTCGGAGTAGTCTCGCATACTAAACTCAAGTCTCTGAATTGTTCCACTAAATCCAATTCACGAACCATTAACGTCGACATATGCAAGGACTTCCTGCTTAACGCGTCGGCCACAACATTTGCCTTACTAGGATGGTAATTCAAACCAAAATCATAATCCTTGAGAAATTCTAACCACCTTCTATGCCTCATATTCAACTCTTTCTGATCAAAAAGATACTTCAGGCTCTTATGATCACTGAACACTTCAAACCGTGAACCATACAGATAATGCCTCCATAATTTCAAAACAAACACGACAGTTGCCAACTCTAAATCATGAGTCGGGTAATTCCTTTCATGAATCTTGAACTGTCTAGAAGCATAAGCCACAACCTGCCTATCTTGCATCAAAACACCTCCTAAACCCATCAAGGACGCATCACAATACACCACGAAAGATTCTTCCGGATTCGGAAAAATTAAAATCGGAGCACTAGTCAATCTCCTCTTCAACTCTTGGAATCCTTCCTCACAATCTGCATCCCAAACAAACTCTTGACCTTTTCTCGTCAACTTAGTCAACGGTAAAGCTAACTTCGAAAATCCTTCAATGAACTTCCTGTAGTAACCTGCAAGACCAAGAAAACTACGAATCTCTGTAGCATTCTTCGGCGCTTCCCACTGAGATACAGCTTCTACTTTCGTAGGATCAACAACAATACCATTCTTAGAAATCACATGACCAAGAAAACTCACTTTGCCTAACCAAAACTCGCATTTAGACAACTTTGCATAAAGTATCTTCTCCTTCAGTAATTCCAATACAATCCTAAGATGATTTGCATGTTCTTCATCATTCTCTGAGTATATCAAAATGTCGTCAATAAACACCACCACAAACTTGTCAAGATACGGATGAAATATCCTGTTCATATACTCCATAAAAACACCAGGTGCATTAGTAACTCCAAATGGCATAACCGAATATTCATAATGCCCATACCTCGTTCTAAATGCAGTCTTCTGAATATCTTCCGCCTTAACGCGAATCTGATGATATCCAGACCTCAGATCAATTTTACTAAATACACAAGCTCCAACCAACTGATCCATCAAATCATCAATCCTCGACAATGGATATCGATTCTTGATTGTCACTTTATTCAATTGCATGTAGTCAATACACAGTCTCATTGTACCTTCCTTCTTCTTAACCAACAACACCGGCGCGCCCCACGGTGAAACATTAGGCCGAATAAACTTCTTCTCTAATAACTCTTCCAACTGTTTCTTCAACTCTGATAACTCAGATGCCGACATGCGATAAGGCGCCATCGACACCGGACTAGTTCCAGGAATCAAATCTATAGTAAACACCACTTCCCCCTCAGGTGGTAGCTCACTAACATCTTCCGGAAATACTTCTGGAAATCCATCCACCACCGACAATCCAACTTACTCGGAACAATCTCAAAACAATTCTTCACTACCGGTAATTCATCACTCTTAGATTTTCCTTTCACTTCCGTCGAAGAATACAACATAAACACCACAACACCATCATTAATATCTACGCAACTCTAACCATCCCTCTCAATTCATTATCCTTATTAGAGCCTTCGTCAACTCATATGGTTCACAAGCTTCTACCAACTTCATTCATATTTATCACTTTATGTACCAATTACATAGCAAGACAATTATATATCGTCCAATACGATTCCGTCTACTATCAACAAGAGATTAAGGGTGATCAAGTCCTCAATTTGTCAATAGACATCCAATAATCATACTGGAGCATAAACCATCATTACTAGCACTTCCAATCCTCAGAATCGTACTCGCCTTTTTGCACTTCCAACTATGACTCACGATCCAAATGATTCCAACAACTCTAACCACTTTTGCACTATCTTCTCAAGCAATACCTCGTACCAACGACTTACAATCGGAACATATCCGGAAGCATCTCTTCTCCCCACTTAGTTCACACTACTCCGCAATAATCAATCCGAAAGTAACAAGTACGCGGTGTTGTACACACTTGTCACGTACAAAGGGATAATGACATTAAGACACTGGTCACAACGACCGACTATGCTCGATACCACTATTGTAACACCCTTCTAATTACCCGCTTTATAAATAATAATCGAGTTTTTAATCACAATTTAAGAGGCGTCACAATTTAAATAATTCAAATTAATCAACACAGTTGTCGTGCTTTCACTGAAGAATATGTCCTTAAATAAAACAGACTTAAAGTTATGTTTAATAGCGGAAATGAAACACAACAAATCCCGAATACATCATTCATAGTTATTCCAGGATAATAAACCAAAACATAATTCAAAACCATTAAGGTTATCCATTAACGGATTTCAAAACAAACGTTTCCCCAGTGTTACATCTACCAGAGCACGACACTGACACGCGGATTAACTAACTGACTCGACTCTAGAGCTATCCTCACCAATTCCAAGCAGCTAATCGCTTCGAATCTAAAATCATCAAAGTAAGGATGAGATTTCTATCCAATATAAAATGCATTATACGTTTCTAAATACAACAAAATAATTGAATACATTAGTCCATTATCTGAACACATAGTCATAGCCAATTCACAAATGCATTTCACAAAATGAACATGCAATATAACAACAATGGAAATTGCAACACTGGAAACCATCCTAGCACGTTACAATCCCATATGCAATGCAGACTCTATGCATGTGGTACCGAAATGTGAACCGAGTTCACCCACTGCTCCGTTTACATGTGGAAAGACAGTGAAAATCCATGATTCGCCCAAAACACTGAGTCAAGAATCCATGATTCGCCCATAACACTGGGTCAAGAATCTAGCCTCACTACCTCTGAACCAGGTAAGTCTATTGGCTCTGCCAGTTCACCTCCACACAATGGAAATGAACCAATAACAAATGCTTATGCATGCACCATAAAAGCATGCAACATCAATTCAACGGATTATGATCACAACATAATTCCACATAATGCCAACATCAACGAATATCGCATGATAACAACATACTCATGAAATAATTATCACAAAGCATAAATATGCCAAACGCTTACTCTTCAATTAGTAAGACTAACACCAGTATATACAACAATAACAACTTGAGATCAACAACCATCATGAATATACAACATCGACAACAACACATGATATCAATACAATCATGAATAGACAACAAGGAAACCAACACATAAGCGTCAATCTTCGTTCACCCTGTCAGAACAATCTAAACCAATTCACAGATGATGATCTCAACATAATTCACTTAATTCCATTCATCAATGTATCACATTCAATCATAATGAATAAGCAACACAACATTGTAAGCATTAGTTCCCATCCGATAACTTAGACCATTCATAATAGTTTCCCATTATCCTTAACTATCCACACTTTTCAAAAATCGGAAGCTCGACTATTTTTAAAATAATTTTAGCAAAATAATATTTTTCTCTTTTTAAAAGATAGTATTTTTAATTTAAGAAATAATGCCGAAAACGGCACTCGAATCGGAGTTACGGTTTAGAAAATATGAATTTTTGAAGTTTTAAGTATTTTGAAAAATTACACTGGAACCCGGTTCCTACATATACAGGAACCGGTTCCTGAGAGGTCTGAAAACAAGCTTCCTGGAATTTGTATGGGAACCCGGTTCCTATATATACAGGAACCGGTTCCTGAGTACAAAATTCCCCAGTTTTGAAATTTGAACACTGGGAACCCGGTTCCTCCCCACAGGGAACCGGTTCTCACGACCTGCAGAACCATTTTCTGCTATTTTGACAGCACTTATGCATTCCAATTCAATTCCAAACATTTCCATATGAGTTATGGGACTAAATTACAACCATTATACACCAGTATAACATCATACATCATTGTTTCTTCCTTCCTATTGATTGTTCGACACATTAACAGTCTTAAATTCTATATTCTGACACAAAATAGGGTTTAATCCTATAAACCTATATTCACCTAAATCAAATTTCCTAACATACCCAATCACCCGGTTGATTCCCAAAACCCATAAGGCATTAAAACCGAATGGAATCACCTCTTACCTCGCGATGATCTTCGATTTCCTCGGCGTTGGCTTTTTCCTCTTTTCTCTTCTCTTCTCCAATCTCACGTGAAATAACTTTTCCCAAAAAGAATCCTTTTCCTTCTTTTCCTTTTTATATTCCTTGTTTTATTCCTTTATTATTTCCAAATAAAATTCATCAATTAATAATTAGTAAAAGTAGAGCGATTTACTCCTCACACCCACTATTTACTCTTCACACCACCAACCTTCTTTCCTTCAATTAATCCAATTAAATCCAAAAATATTAATACTTAAGTCTTTAATTAAATAAATAATTAAATTCCTTATTATTTAATATTCGAATTAAATCGGGGTGCCACCATTCTTATTTGAGCGAAGGGAGTCACGTGTGAGCGAAGTTTTGAAAAAGGGACTTGCGCGTGGGCAAGGTTTGATGAGTTAAAGTTATTTTTATGTGGGAGACGAGCATCAGACCATAAGCGTTCAATGGCTAACGCCCCAAGTACTCAGATGAAGGGACAGAATCATCCTGATCATCTTTTTCTACCCAAAAGGTTTTATTAAGAAAAGGTGATGCGAAACAAAATTCGCTTAATTAGATTCAATTAAAGAAATCAAGCGTACGATCGAGGGTCAAAACAGGACTGACTACCTTACGCTTGGGAAGAGGAAAGTAAAATATTTATTATGAAAATATTTTTGAGAGGAATCACTCGACGTTGGGTCGAGGTTTGAACATTTATTATAAAAGGTCTTGAAGATGAAATTTAATCTGGGCTATGATTAACCAAGAAGGCTTGATTAATCTCGAGAGAATAGACAAGTGTCTAGTCCCTACCATGAGGTCCTTTGGATGAGAAATTGGTATGTGGACCAAAGCGCGATAATAGAAATGAGCGATTGCGAATAATTATATATAAGCATAAAATAAAGTGATTAAATGAATGAAAGGCCCATACAAGGTGGTTTGCACAAATGATAAGACAATTAACAATTGTGTAAGTGCATGCACGAAATAAATTTAATCGATTAATTAAACGAAATTTAATCAAATAATTAGTTTAATAAAATTAATTAGATGGACTAATCAATTTTAAATAACCTAATTAGATAATTAAATGATGTTTAACTAACCAACTAAAGCCTTGTTGTAAGCCCAAGAGCAAGCGTGATATATGCACAAATGTGTGGCCGTTGCGACGCTTCTAAGCTTTATCGACTCAAGGTTTAAAATGGCTCGCAATCAAGTATTAGATTGAAACATTTTTGGTTTCTGAGAGTAATGAATAATTAAATAACAAAGCGATAAAATATTTACTAAACTATTACATCTCATGGAAAGTGGAGATACATATTTACAAATGGAGATGAATCAATAATTACAAGTCTTCTCAAGTGCACAAGATAATGACAAGTAATTCATGCAACAAATCAAGCAAAAAGTATTTGTAAGAGTTAAACAAATAAAAATCGATTAATTAAATTAAATTAAATTAAATTATTTAACTAAGTTAATAATTAAATTTATCAATTTAAAATAATCAGTTAAAATATCAATCAATAAGCAAAAATACATTAAATAAATACAAAACTAAAAAAAGAAAATAAATTTAGAATAACCCTTGGGGTACCAAATCCGGATGCAGGTGTATTAGAAAGCCCAAGATATAGAAAGCCCAACCCAATAAATCCTAATTTTTTATATTTTATAGAAAGAATTATAATTATTAAATAAAATATAAAAAGGTGAGAAAATACAGGAGAGCAAATCGTTCAGCGCCTATATTTTTTCATAATTTGTTTTTTATCTTAATTACACACACACACAAAAAAAGGCTAATTGCAAGCTTTTGTTTATTTAAAAAAAATAATTAACTAAACATGCCATGTATACATTAATTAAATATTAATTAAAAATAAAACAAACGAGGAATATAAAACATGAATGGAACACTGTGAAATAACAACCATCTATCTCTTCACTAATCTCTCGCCATTTCCTCTCACCTCTTTCGATCCAAAATCAAAAATCGTAAAAATGCTCACTTGATCCAAGCTTCTCCCGTCGATCTCACAATGTAAGGCAACAAGCAGAAAACAAACAGTGAAACCCTAAGCCCATTCAATCCCAAAATACCCAGATTTCATCATCAGATTCGAGTTACAGGTACACGGTGACTTCATGATGAAATTGACCGAAAATCATAAACAAATAAACAATGAAAGAATGAAAAACGAAAGCAATTGCTCAAACCCAGGTATTTTGCTTCCTTGTTCTTGGCTCTTCGTCTACTTCTTCTAGTTTCTGAGCTCTGACTTCTGGATTTGGGGCTTTGTTGTTGTTCTGAAATCTCCGTGTGGATCTGCGGTTACTGTTTTGTAGCGGACGGAGTATCAGGTTTAGATGGGTAGTGAGGTTTATTGTTCATGAGTGGTTGAGTATGAAGGGTGCGTGAGGGTGTTGCTTTGTGGTTATATGGAAGGTTGGGATAGCCATGGAGATGGAGGGATGGCGAAGAGGTTGTTACAATGAAGATTGTGAGGTTATAGGGAAATGTTTTTTTGTTTTGAAGGTGAGTTACTGAAAGTTTCCGTGGTTTAGGTGATGATGAGTGTTCTGTGAGGTTTGATATGATTTTGGGTGAGTTTTTTTTGTGTTGAGCTACAGTTGAGGTGTAATGGAGGTTAACGAAGGTCGATAGAAATGAGTGTATGTAGTGAAATGTGTAGAGTTTATGAGTGGGTTTATTAAGTAACAAAAGGGAGAAAAACTAAATATAAATGAGATTTAAAAGTTATTCTCCATTGATTGATTAATGATTGGAAGGTACATAGGATCCTTTATATAAGGGGATAGTCACACTTCTCTTACATCATTTTCTAACTAACTAAAAGATAAGATCAGGAAAACTACAAAATAAAAGAAAAGCATTGAAAGTGTGATGTAGCTATCTCACGTGATAAGAAGCACGCGACAAGGGTGGATGCAGATAGTTACTATAAAACTATACTATTGTGGGCCATAAAGCCCACTTAGAATAACAGTTTTGATAGCCTTCCTCAAGCTGCAACATGATAAATGTTTATCATGTTAAGCTTGGAGATGAAGTAATGAAATTTAGGTGGAGGCAAAGCTTTTGTAAGGAAATCTGCAAGTTGCTCTGAGGATGAAATGGGAAACAGTTTAAGAATCTCTTTCTGCACTTTCTCACGCACAAGGTGACAGTCTATGTCCAAGTGTTTCGTTCTTTCATGGAAAACTGGATTTGACGCTATGTGAATTGCACTTTGGTTGTCACAATACATCACAGGAATCTTAGTACAAGACACGTTCAAGTCCTTAAGCAAGTATAATAACCATTTCACTTCACATGCAGAGATGATAAAGCGCGGTATTCCGCTTCAGATGAAGATTTTAATACAGTGGGTTGTTTCTTTGCGCGCCAAGATATCAAGGATTTACCTAGAAAGAAACAATGACCAGAGATGGATCTTCGTGTATCCAAACATCCAGCCCAGTCTGCATCTGAGTACCCAAGGAGCTGCAAATCAGAAGTTCTATCGAAGAAAATACCATAACCAGGATTTTGCTTGAGATACCTTACCACTCTACAAGCTGCTTTGTAATGAACTACAGTAGGTGAATGCATAAATTGGCTCAACTGTTGGGATGCAAAGGTGATGTCAGGCCTTGTTGTGTTCAAGTAGAGAAGTTTGCCAACCAATCTTCTGTATGAGGAAACATCTTCAAGGGGAGCTGAATCATCATTGTACAGTTTGATGGAAGTGTCCAGAGGAGTGGAAGCTGGTTTGGAACCAAGCAGACCAGAATCATTAAGCAAGTCCAAGCAGTATTTTCTCTGGGAGATTGTGATTCCAGCCTTGGAATGAGCTACTTCTAATCCAATAAAATACTTCAACTGGCCAAGATCTTTTATTTTGAAAGCAACATCAAGAACAATTTTGATTCTCTCAAATTCCTTCAAAGAATTTCCTGCAAGGATCACATCGTCTACATATACTAAAAGGGCAGTGAAATGATTATATTTGCACAAAGTGAAGAGAGAATGATCAGAAGTAGACTGAATATAGCCTTCCTTAAGCATTAAGTGAGTCAACTTTTCATACCATTTCCTACTAGCTTGTTTGAGGCCATACAAGCTTTTCAGCAACTTGCAAACTTGATTTGGTTTTGTCACCTGTACTCCTTCAGGAACAGTCATATATACATCTTCTTGGAGATCCCCATGGAGGAAAGCGTTATTCACATCGAATTGGTGAAGATGCCAATTTTGTATAGCTGCAATGGCAAGTAGGGTTCTGACTGTGGTCAGCTTTGCTACAGGCGAAAAGTATCGAAGAAATCAAGTCCCTCCACTTGATTATAGCCTTTTGCGACAAGCCGTGCCTTATATCTCTCAATAGACCCATCTGATTTATATTTGATCTTGTATACCCACTTGTTGCCAATAGGCTTCACTTCTTGTGGAAGATCGATGAGAATCCAAGTCCCATTTTTGTGAAGAGCATCTAACTCAAGGTTCATAGCCTCTGACCAGCAAGGTGAATTTGCTGCCTCTAAAAAGGATTGTGGCTCAGTAGTGTGTGTGAGAGACATACTAAATGCCTTGTGAGAAGGAGACAAAAGTGTAAGTGAATGAAACGAAGAAATGGGATATAAGCTACCTGAAGTGACAAGAGCAGCTGAGGTACTTGATGGAAAATCACACACATAATCTGACAAATAGAAGGGAGGTTTCCTCTGCCTCGCAGGGGTTGTTGGGCTAGTAGAAGAGGGATTAGGGAGATCCTTGGCACAGGGTATAGGAGAGGAAACAGAGGTTGAAGGGTGATGAATTGGAGTAGGTGTAGTAAGTTCAGTGGCAGTAGGATGAGGTAAGGTATGGGAGGCTTGGTTGGGTGAGTGTGGAGTATTTTGCTGAGGTGTAGGGTCTGACTCAGGATCTGAGGCACTGAATGGGTGATATTTCCATTGGTTGCTGGTATGAGGAGATTGATATGGCAAAACATGTTCATAAAATGTGGTATTTCTGGACAGGAAAATATTACTGTTTTGCAGATCATAAAGGATGGCTCATTTTACTCCAGATTTGTAACCTAAAAACACACACTTCCTGGCTCTAGGATCTAACTTGGTTCTCCCAGAGGTCAGGGTTGAGGCATATACCAGAGATCCAAAGACTTTTAATTGTTGAAGGTCAGGATGTTGTTTGTGGAGTAAGAAATAGGGAGATTTGTTCTGCAGAACAGGGCTAGGGACTCTATTAATGATGAATACAACATGGGATATTGCATAACTCCAGAATTGTTTAGGTATGTTGGATTGGAAAAGGAGGGCTCTGCCTACATTCAGGATATGTTGGTGTTTGCGTTCAACTCTCCCATTTTGTTGGGGAGTTTCAACACAACTAGTGTGTTGAATAATCCCTTTAGAGGTGTAAAAATCAGGCATGAGAAATTCTGGTCCATTATCAGTCCTTACAATCTTAACAGAATGGTTATGTTGGATTTCAATTTGCTTGATGAAATTTTTAACTTGGTCTCTTGCTTCACTTTTATGTTTCAGCAAGATTATCCATGTATATCTAGTGTTATCATCCACAGTAGTTAAAAAATAACTATGATTGGAAACAGATGTAATTGAAATAGGGCCCCAAATATCAAAATGAATAAGGTTATAAGGCTGTGAAGCTTTGCTTGTACTATGAGGAAAAGGAGACTTTCTATGTCTAGCAAAATGGCAGATATCACATGCCGCTTCTTTGTCACTAATGATAAAAGGAAATTGTTCTCTCAAAGTTAATAATCTAGAATGTGAGAGATGTTCTAATCTAAAATGCCACAAGGCACTATGTGATATATGGATAGAGTTTATGCTTGAGGTAGGCTCCTTGTTTGTCAGGGTAAGATAATATAATCCATCAAGTCTCTCAGCTGAACCAATCATCCTCAAGGATTTCTGTTCCTGAATAAGACACTTCAAACCAACAAAAGACACCAAACAGTTCAAATTTTGACACAGTTCAGAAACAGAAATCAGATTTACAGTAAAATCAGGCACATATAAGACATTTAAAATGGTGAAACCAGGTGAAAAGGTAACAGTGCCCATGATTTTTGTGACTGTATGCTGACCATTAGGCAATTTTATAATTATAGGAGTGATTTCATTATAAGAATGAAACCAGTGCAATGATGAACATATGTGGTGACTGGCCCCTGAATCAATAATCCAAGAGCCAAGAGTTGTGTTGTGACTTGAGTAATGAAAACAAGACACATTATAGACAGAAGAAATACCTGGATGATCAGCTGGTTTAAGACCAGACGAAGGAATTGAGCGAACCTGATTGGAAGCAACACTTCCAAATTACTGATTGAGGCTAGATCCTTGAATGAGATTGATGAGTTTCTCATATTGCTCATGAGTCAGAGAAGGAGCATCACTTTTGTTGGTACGTGCAATATCAGAAACAGCAGAGGCACTCCCTTCAGTTGTTGCAGTGCCATTGGAAGCAAATCTCTGCAGATGAGGAGGCAAACCGTGTTTCTTGTAACAGGTTTCGATAGTGTGGCCAGATCTGTTACAATAGGTGCAGATGCGAGGTTTGGATTTTGGGAAGAATTTCCCGGTTTTCTGGGGAAATTTCTTGGCCTCAGAAGCATTAATGAGAACTTTGGAATCATCTGAAAGAGGAGGGGTGATTTGACGCTCATGTTGGAGAATCATGGAGAAAATTTTATTGATAGATGGCAACTGATCAAGGAGAAGGATCTGAGATTTCACAACTCCAAAGTTATCATTAAGACCAGTAATAAATCGCATTGAATGTAGGAGTTGATGATTACGGCGAGCGGTGCGCATGGCTTCGCACGCACATTTGTCACGACAAGTACAAGTAGGAACTGACATATAGATCTCAAGTTCTTCCCATAGGATTTTAAGTTCAGAGAAAAATTCGGTTACCGTGCGAGAGTCCTGCTTGAGGGAATAGATCTCTTGCTGCAGTTCAGAAACACGGACCAGATCGCCTTGTGAAAAACGTTCCTTCAAGTCGAGCCAAACGTCAGCTGCGTTTTCCATGAAACAATGGATTGAGCTATGGAAAAATCCATTGAGTTCATGAGCCAAGAATGGATGAGCATATTGCAACGATTCCAAGGACGATACAAAGGATCAAAAGTATCTGTCGGCATCGGAATAGAGCCGTCAAGAAATTCAAACTTCATCTTAGCGCCAAGTGCACGACGCATAGCTCTGGCCCAGGAGTGGTAATTAGAACCAGTCAAAACAGGGGTGATGGAAATAAAGGATGGACCATCACCAGAATGGACGTAAAAAGGACTGGTTTGATCCAAGATTGGATCGGGAGGAAGCGGGGCCTGGCGTGGAGGCATGGTGAAACGATGAAGATGAAGAAGGAATTTTAGATCAGAAAAGCGAATGATACCATATTAAGTAACAAAAGGGAGAAAAACTGAAATATAAATGAGATCTAAAAGTTATTCTCCATTGATTGATTAATGATTGAAAGGTACATAGGATCCTTTATATAAGGGGATAGTCACACTTCTCTTACATCATTTTCTAACTAACTAAAAGATAAGATCAGGATAACTACAAAATAAAGGAAAAGCATTGAAAGTGTGATGTAGCTATCTCACGTGATAAGAAGCACGCGACAAGGGTGGATGCATATAGTTACTATAAAACTATACTATTGTGGGCCATAAAGCCCACTTAGAATAACAGTTTTGATAGGGTTTTCTCTGTTCCGATGAGAAAATTGGAGAGTAGCTTTATAGCAAAAATTGAGTGAGAGTATTAGAGGTATTTGAGAGAGTGAGAGGATAAGAATGAAGAAAGTTAGTGAGGCAGTTTATGGTACAAGTAGTGAAATGAAGGACAAATGGTAAGGTAGTGGAGAAGAGTGAATTGGTGGTGGTGGAGTTGGAGAGAAAGTTGTGAATTTGTACTGATTTCTGTCTTTTTGTTTTGTATTTTGCAGGAAATTGAACAAAGTGGTAGGTGGTGGAAAGCGTGGAAAGGAATACATAACAACAATAATACATTTATTTATTTATTTTATATTTATACTACTTAAAAAAATAATTAAAAGACTATTGTTACTACAATATAAATAAATAAATATAAAAAAACTGTCTATGTATATTATTTAAACCAAAATATCTTTAATCAAAAAATTTAAAAATAATTAAAATTAAATAATAACAAAAATAATGTAAATGAATAATTATGGACAATTTGAAATTTTGAATAAAAATTATTCTAAACTACTAAAAAAAACTAATATTCTATATGTAGTAAAACAATAAAATGTGATTTATACAAATGACAATTAAATTAGTTATCGAAAAAATAGATTCTATTAGGAGTCTTCAAAACCAAACCAACTTAATAGAAAACCGCAAACCAAATCAAATCGAAACCGCAAAAAATCGCATTTGGTTCGGATTTGTGTTGGGGCATCTTTTGACAAAACCGCATGGTTCGGTTTGCGGTTTGTATTTTGCAAACTGAACCAAACCGAATCAAACCGCATTATATTATAACTTAAATTTTACTTAACTCACATCTCACCCATAGTTAAACCTATTATACTTTAGCCTTATGATTACGAATAATGTTCTCATTCTTACACTTATGATTTCAGTTTCAATCTTCTCAAATCTCTCATAGCATTATTGTGTCATCTTTGCCACATACATCTTACATCTTCTTCTCTAATCTCTACTTTCTTATATTCTTTGATTATTTCGTTTCCACCTTCTCATTTTTATGTAAATGTTCTTTCTTTAATTTCGTTTTTATCACACATCTTCTTCTATAATCTCTAACCTCATATGTTCTTTCTTTTTTATCTTCATTGATATCTCGTCTCTTCTCTTTTTTTTGTTTCATTATAATATTTTTGATATTGTTTTATATATTATTTTATATTTATCATTCCACTTTTATCTAATCTAATTTATACATATTAAATGGAAAGTTGTTGTCCAAATATGATGAGTTTTGTCGTTATTTGGTAGTGTATGAATGAGTAAATACAAAGCTATGTTGTCATCTATATGTGTATGTATGATTCAATAAAATATTTATAAAAAACCGAACCAACCGAACCGAATCAAACCGCATTAGTTTGATTTTTTTTTCTTTCTAAAAGCCTACCGAATCAAATCAAACCGCACATATTTTTCTCTTGCAGTTTAGATGATTTTTTTCGTCAAAATCGCCCAAACCGCACCACAAACACCCCTAGATTCTATTAATCTAAAAATAATGGGTTAAATACACTTTTCCCCCCTGTAATGTTAGCGAGTTTAGGATTACCCCCCTGTAAAAATATTTTTTGTAAACCCCCCCTTATGTTATGTAGATTCCTTCATAGAACCCCCTAATATCCAGGTGGCATGGAATCTAATAAGAGGTCCTACACCTGGCATATTTTTAATTTTGTTAAAGTGATTATGTGTCACTTTACACTTTTTAATTTCAAATACCCCCTTAGAAAATTAGGGTTCTGAACATAGCAGGGAAGACGAAGGGGAAGACGAAGATGAAGAAGACGAAGACGAAGAAGACGAAGAAGCGACCGCGGTGAAGACGAAGATGAAGACAACCTCGTGAATCGAAGAAGCGATCCATTTCGATGAAGACGAGCTCGTGAAGTGTCCAAAGTCCGAGGTTAGTAAAATTTGAAGTTCATCAATGTCGTAGGGTAAAATTTTGAAATCAACAATCTTTGACATGTGGGTATAATATATTGACAGATTCACAACACTTTAGTGTTACACTCCACCATGGGGTGAATTTCAGGTTTTGAAGAAGAAATTATATACGAGGGGAATGCGGATACGACAGTTAATGGGATACATGTTTCAAATTGGAACATGGATAACATTGAGAAGTTGTTGAGTAGGTTAGGGTATAAGGCTGATTGTGTTAGGGTATGGACAAAAGTTTTAGAAATTGAAGATGGTTTTTTCGATTAGGAAAGATGATGTGTTGATTTTGCTCTATACTTTAGTGTAATGAATGTGAAAGGAGATTTGTATGTTGAACATAGTCTGGGAACATGGACCTGCGATAGGGAACCTAAATGTGTGAATGATGATGACCACCCCGATAATGGAATTGATGGGTTAGATGAGGAGAAGGTAGGGGTTAGATGATGTGAAGATGAAAGAGCTACTGCTTACTTTGATGGTTTTGAAGGAATAGATGTTACTAAGCCTATTAACAGTATGGAGGAGCCCAATAACAGTATGGAGGAGCCCAATAAGAGTATGGATTCAGATGATGTATACTATAGTGATGAGTTGAATAGTTCTGACCCAGATGATTCTTGTGATGAAGAAAGGCCCAAGTATGCTAGGTTTAGGAAAGAGCATCTAAACAAAGACTTTATATTCAAGTGGGGTATGGAATTCAACACACTTGATGACTTTAGGGCAGCTATCCGTGAGTGGTCAGTGCTTAATGGGAGGGAAATTTCTTTTGTGAAAAATGAGGGAGATAGGGTAAGGGTGGTGTGTAAGCATAAATGTGGGTTTTTAGTCTTATGCTCTAAGGTGGGCCACAAGGAGACTTTTGCTATAAAAACACTTGTACATAAGCACACATGTGCTAGGGTTTTGAACAACAAGTCTGCTAGCTCAAAGTGGGTGGCCAAGCATGTGGTAAAGAGGATGCAAACTTCGACATCGGGATAAGAGACATCATCCAAGATATGAGGCAAACATATTCGTGGGTATTCTTGCAAAAGCATGGAGGGCTAAGCTAATTGCCAAGAAGATAATTGAAGGTGATCGACAATCGGTATGCTTCCATATGGAGGTATGAGAAGAACTAAGAAGGGTAAACCATGGCAACACCGTGAAGATAAATGTAGAAAGACCTAGTCCATCCATACAACCAAGGTTTGGGTCATTTTATTTCTTTTGATGGCTGTAAGAAAGGCTTTATTCATGGATGCGGACCATTTGTGGGGTTGATGGATGTCACTTAAAGACCAAGTATGGTGGATGATTACTTATTCTTTGTGGCGGGGATGCTAATGATCAATACTTCCCTTTGGCATTTGGTGTGGTTGAAAATGAAACAAAGGAGAGTTGGAGATGGTTTATACAACTACTAATGGAGGACATTGGTCGATAGAAGATATGTATTTATCTACGATCAACGAAGGTATGTATTTAACTCTATCTTTCATTGCAAATTATTCTATTCTCTAAATGTTGAAAAATTTCTATTTTGTATCGTGGACTTGTGGTGTATTTGAAGAATTGTCGATACTATTGAGCATAGATTATGTCTTAGGCACTTGTATGCTAATTTCAAGAAAAGGTTTGGTGGAGGAGCCCTTATTAGAGATTTAATGATGGGAGCTGCTAAAGCCACGTACTATCAGACATGGGTCCAAAAGATGAATGAATTGAAGAATGCAGATCCCAATGCTTGGACTTGGTTGATGGTTGTTCCTACCAAAAGCTGGTGTAAGCATGCCTTTTCTTTTTACCCTAAATGTGATACATTGATGAATAATATCTCAGAGTCTTTTAATGCTATCATTCTAGCTGCTAGGGACAAACCTATACTCACAATGTGTGAGTGGATAAGAAAATATCTGATGAATAGGTTATCCACCTCTGCAAGTAAACTAGAAAATTGGCCACATAAGGTGATGCCAATACCTAGGAGAAGGTTAGATAATGAGGTGTTAAATAGTGGTCATTGGTTGCCAACATGGTCAATTCTTTGAGACTTTTCAGTTACATAGTACAACACACATGAATTTATTGTTGACATTGCTAAAAGGTCATGTAGTTGTAATTTTTGGGAATTAGTAGGAATTCCATGTAGGCATGCTGTAGCTGCTCTGAGTTATAGAAAGCAAAACCCTGATGAATTTGTTGATGCTTGTTACACAAGAGAAAAGTTTGCACTATGTTATGGATTTTCAGTAAGTCCAATCAATGGTCAAGATATGTGGCCAGAAGTTGAGATGGAACCACCTCTACCACTGCATATAAAATGGTCTGGTAGACCTAAGAAGATTAGGATAAGAGAAAGTGGAGAGGATGGTGCAAGGAAGAGAAGATCCGTGTTGCATATAAGTGCACCAAATGTGATAATTTTGGTCACAATGCTATGACTTGTAAGGCTACCACTCGGGATCCCAATGCACTTAAAAGAAAGGTAATTCATTGTGATATACATTTTGTCTTACATTCTACATTCATCTTACATTCTTCATTGTGATATGCATTGTGATGACAACCATACATTGTGTCTTACATTGTAGAAAACCTAAAAAGGACATGTGCCAACCGATATGGCTGCCCTATTTGCAATCGATATACCAAGCAAATGATATGCCAATGCATCGATATGCACCTGCAATGATATATTGTTCCAACAAATGTGCTGTTCAATGATCCACACCTCCAATGATATACTGTTCCAACTATTATGAGTCAAACAGATCTAGTGTGGCTGCCTCAATCAAAACAATCCAAAAAGGGTTGAAAAAAACCTATCATCAAAAGAAGGCAAAGTGAGAGGATCAAGTTGAGTTGGTTTAAAAGACCCATAACGGTGAAGGAATATCTAGTGACAAACCAATTACCCTACGGAAAATGAAGACATACCCACTTCAAAATGAGGGACTGATTATTATGTTTCTGCTATGTATTTTGTAATCCTTTTGGAAAACTCTTTTGTAATGCCAACTGATCTTTGAAGACATGTATTTTGTAATCCTTTTGTATCAATTATGGTATTAGAGTATCAATTAGTCGTTAGTTAGGTTAATTAGTTGTTTCTTAAATTAGTTAATTCTTAAGTTAGTTGAGAGAGATCAAGTATATCCCTTGATCATTTGTTTGTAAACAGTTTTAATTAATTGAATAGACACAGGAGTTATTCAATATTATACTTAATTCTTGTTCATAATGCATGTACTTAATATTCCTAGTCAACTCTTCTAACATGGTGTAGATTTTATCTTTATGGGGATGCTGCTGATCTCTAGCATAAAATTTATGAACCTCACCTCTCCTAGTGAACGTTATGGCAAAATATTTAAAAAATTCACGCAGGAACCGGTTCCCATGTAGGACCAACCCGGTTCCTGGTACAAAAACCAGAAGGGGCGTTTTTTGAAAAGCTTGGAACCCGGTTCCCACAGGGGACGGAACCGGTTCCTGAAAGTTTATTTTCAAAAATACTTTTTCAAAAACATTTCAAATTCATTTTCAAATTATGTGAACATCTATATTTAAGTTTGAGGAATTATGTATACCTATTTACAACTGCAAAAGGATACTAACTCTGAAAACTCACAACTGTGGTATCCAATAAAACATTTGTATTAAATGGAACATAATGAAATGTGCGCAACCTGTGCGCAAGCCCATTTCTGGAACACTCTAGATGTTAACTTGACCATGAATTTTAGATGGTATATAAGACTCAGTCAAGAATGAAAGTGCATGCACAGATAAAGCTTCAATCTCAAACTTCACTCCTTTTTCCAACATCATTTGGAGCTCCAACCTTCATAAAAAACATTAAAATTTGACAGGCAAATCTCAAAACAGTTGGAAATGAAAAGAACTTATATCATTGATGAACAGATTACAAGTTCATTGATGAACACATTACAAGTTCAACATTACATTCTTTGAAAACACTAATGACATAACAATTACATGACCGACTCATTAGACTAACTTAACCATAGCTGCTATCAACATCCATGACAGACCAATTACAAACATTAACCATAAATTTTTCCTCTTTTCCATTGCAATCTTTTTCTTGATTTTCTAACTTGTTAAGCTTTCCGACTGCAATCTATCTCTCAACAATCTCTTTAGCAAATTCAATCAAATAAGCCTTGTTGACTTCACATTGGCGGCATCCGGACGGATTGGTTTCTTTCACTGCAAACTCACTGACCAAATCATCCCACAAAAATAAACCGCACCCATTATGCAATTTGAGACAAACACCACCAACAATTAATTTCAAAATCAAACTCAAAATAATAAAATGCTTCAAAATTGCTCACCATATAATTCTGCATTTCCAAAATTTAGGGTTTTCAATTGACTTGAGACCCACAACTTCATGGTTTCATTGCATCCACATCTTGGTAAGCCGTTTCCAACTTCACTCGTGGAAGATGCCTTGCCACCATAACCCGGATGAAGGGACACGGACGAAGATGAAGAGAGGATGGATTTGGGGTAGGGATGGATTTCACGAAGAGAGAGGGATGGATTTGGGATAGGGATGGATTCGAGAGAGAGGGATGGATTTGAACCCTAATTTCTAGTTTATGCCATCTTGGAGACCTAATGAAGATTCACATGTGAAAATAAAAATTAAAAGCCACGAAATAAAAACCAAGATTCCATGCCACCTGGATATTAGGGGGTTCTATGAAGGAATCTACATAACATAAGGGAGGTATTGAAAAAATAACTTTACTAGGGGGTAACCCTAAACTCGCTAACATAACATTACAGGGGAAAAGTGTATTTAACCCAAAAATAATTAATAAAAATGCAATCAAAATCATTCTAAAATAAATCAATTATTATTATTATTATTATTTTTAAGTAAAAGGTAATTACTAACTAAAATTCAAAATAGTAGTAAAATGCAAGATTCAGCTTAAAAATTCAATACGCGAATAAATGATCAGATGAAATAATTACGATTTAGCAATGTTAATGAATATGGATTATGGTTTGAAATGTATGAGCGAAATTTGGGTGTGACACCATGTCTAATTGGGGTAGGAGGAAAGATTTGAAACCATCAAATTGGAAATAACATTAAAAAAAAAAGAAAAGGGAGAACTCTTAGTAGCAAAAAGAAGAAGTTTGTTTTGGCGCCATAACCACCTGTTGACAGGGGAAAAGCTGAGAAAACCCCAACGAACGCTCATGACTCATTCTTCTGATCACTCAGCCTGATTCTTCTTCTACTTCCAATCCCAAAATCCGATCCATTCCGTCCATTTCATGGCTTCCAAATCCCAAACCCTAGACTTAAACTCCACCCACTTATTCACCACCGCTCTTCAATCTCTCAATCTCCCAAAACCCTCTCTCCCACTCCCTCCCCTCCCATCATCCTCCATTCCCCCCTCCAAACTCATCCCCAACACCCGCTTCCTCATCGACGCATTCCGCCACTCCGCCGACTTCTCCCTCTCCTACTTCCTCTCCCACTTCCACTCCGATCACTACACCGGCCTCACCTCCTCCTGGTCCCGCGGCATCATCTTCTGTTCCCCCACCACCGCCACCCTCCTCATCCGCATCCTCAACATCCCTCCCTCTTTCGTCTACCCTCTCCCTCTTCACCAACCTCTCCTCATCGATGGCTCTTCTGTCACTCTCATCCACGCCAATCACTGTCCCGGCGCCGTCCAGTTCCTCTTCCACGTTCCCTTGTCCCAACAACATTCAATGAGGTATGTTCATACTGGCGATTTTCGGTTCACTCCTGAAATGAAATTGGAGCCTGCACTTGTGCAATTTATCGGCGCTGATGCTGTGTTTCTTGATACAACTTATTGTCATCCTAAGTTTGCTTTCCCTTCGCAAGACGAGTCTATTAATTATGTTGTTGATGCTGTAAACCAGTGTGATGGTGATGATGATGTGTTGTTTCTTGTTGCTACTTATGTTATTGGTAAGGAGAAGATTTTGCTTGAGCTTGCTAGGAAGTTTGGAAAGAAGGTGCATGTGGATGCCAGGAAAATGGAGGTTTTGAGGGCTCTTGGCTATGGAGAGAGTGGTGAGTTTACTGAGGATGTTTTAGAGACTAATATTCATGTTGTTGGGTGGAATGTGTTGGGGGAGACTTGGCCTTATTTTAGACCTAATTTTGTTAGGATGAAGGAGATTATGATTGAGAGAGGGTATTCTAAGGTTGTTGGTTTTGTGCCTACTGGATGGACTTATGAAGTGAAGCATGATAAGTTTGCGGTTAGGTCTAAGGATTGTTGTCAGATTCATCTTGTGCCATATAGTGAGCATTCGAACTATGATGAGCTTAGGGAATATGTGAGGTTTTTGAAACCAAAGAGGGTTGTTCCGACTGTGGGTTTAGATGTTGAGAAGAGTGATAGTAAACATGTTGACAAAATGAGGAGGTATTTTGCTGATTTGGTTGATGAGACGGCCAACAAGCAAGAGTTTTTAAAGGGGTTTAAGCAGTGTGACTCTGGTGTAGTGGGTTTTGAGGCTGGGAAGGATGTAATTGATGATGTGGAACCAGGGCAGAACATCGAGAAAGAGGCGAAGCCATCTGAAGTGGGAGAAGATAGTAGTAATCCGAATGTTGTTTTGAGTCTGCCATCTTGTATGGGAGAAACTCGCATAGAAGATCCTACATTGTTAAATGAAGAAGAAAAAGAGAAGGTCATTCAAGAACTGAGTTGTTGTTTGCCCACATGGGTCACCAGAAGTCAGATGCTAGATTTGATCAGCATCTCTGGGAGCAATATTGTTGAAGCAGTTTCTAATTTCTTTGAACGTGAAACTGAATTTCACGAGCAAGTAAATTCTGATCAAACTTCGGTTCCAACACCCAGGTGTTGCCCATCGAATGACTCCAGTCCTATTTCAAAATCATACCTCAACAATACAAACAGCCCTTTAAAAAATTTGGACATTTTTCCAAGTCAAGACTCTAAATTGACCAACTCCAAATTGACTAAACTAAGGCACACACTATCAAATCAGGTTTCCCCGTCCAAAAGAAAGAGGAGTACTGAAACTAAGCCAAACAAGAAAGTAAAAGTCAAAGGAAAATCAGAATCGAGTGGTTCAAAGCAGGCAACAATAACAAAATTCTTCAGCAAAGCAACACGGGAGATTCCTGGTGATACCCAATCTGATCAATGTGGAACAAATCCCGGGGAAAGCCCCAAAGTTGAAGAATTGTTGCCAACTGCTGCTGGAAACTTGTATAAGCAGGAGATTGATCAGTTTATACAAATAATAAATGGGGACGAGTCATTAAAAAAGCAAGCAATTACTATAATTGAGAAGGCAAAAGGAGATATCAATAGAGCATTGGATATATATTACTGTGATTCTGGCAATCTTGGTGAAAGTGAAATATCGGTTCAAGGGGAGTGCAATGTCGACAGATCTTTAGAGAAGAGGAATGTGTCACAAGAATTGAGAGTTATACCTGATATATCTATGCATAGAGTGTTAAAAGATAATGTAGATGTAACTCATGTATCTTTACCATCTGAGAAATACAACCCCAAAGAACATGGTTTGTGTTGATTTTATTTTATCCCCCGTCACTACCACTAAATTTACTCCCTTTATAAATTAGAAGTAATCATTCAACTATATATTTGCACTTTTCAGTCAAGATCTGTTTTGTAAAATATGTTTACTTTGGCATAAATGAGCAGCGTGTTGGAGCGATGGACAGCCTGCACCATATTTACATCTTGCACGAACCTTCAACTTGCTTGAGGATGAAAAAGGAAAAATAAAAGCTACTTCAATGCTATGCAACATGTTTAGAAGGTCCTTTCACACTGATCATACTCTTCGTATTATCCATTTCCCCTCTATTTTTTTGGAATAATCTTATAGTTTTACCAGCATTTGGCTGATTGAGAAAAATTATGTACATCCAATGTTTCTATAGTTTGTTGGCCTTGTCTCCAGAAGACGTGCTTCCCGCTGTGTATCTATGTACAAACAAAATTGCTGCAGACCATGAAAATGTGGTAGGTTTATTTTCAGTCTTGATATTTTGGAAGTTTTTAGTTTCACCATATTTAGCCTTGATGATTGAAACTTCACTTGAAAGTGCCGAACTATATACTGTTCATCTGCCTTTTTAAGGTGTGATGTCATAACTTAAAAGCTCTCTTCACTTGAAAGTGTCGAACCGGAGTTACTTAAACAATACATTAAGTTATTGTATCTTAGTCCTTCATTGCTATTGCCTCTTTGGATCAAAACCCACCCTTTTTCATCTGTTAGCTTTTGAGTTTTTATTTCTTTTTTGTTTTGATTCTCCTTTTCTCTGGGTCACGGGCATAAGGAGTGTAACCTTGGTTTCAAGACAACAGTTATTTATTAATTATTTGATGGTAAACAACACATGGTCATGTACGAAGCAAGGATTCATAGTATTAATTGAAAATGTTGTCTCTAATCCAGAAGCCAATTTAATGGTCAACTAATTGAGGTTTCTTATGGAAAAGTACATTACTGTTTCTGGTTGTTAATTATTTATGTTTCTTTAGCTTCTTCCAGATGACAAATCGGCATGTTTGACACTAAATATAGGAATTTATTATATGGCAATGAGGGTTATTATGCACTAATAAAGTTCCACGCGACATGCATTTAATGCAGGAACTAAATATTGGTGGAAGTTTAGTCACTACAGCACTCGAAGAGGCATGCGGGACAAGTCGATTGAAAATTAGGGAGATGTATAACAAACTTGGCGACCTTGGTTGGATA
Source organism: Vicia sativa (assembly GCA_021764765.1). Taxonomy (NCBI): domain Eukaryota; kingdom Viridiplantae; phylum Streptophyta; class Magnoliopsida; order Fabales; family Fabaceae; genus Vicia; species Vicia sativa. The sequence continues at coordinate 297,895,132 of CM038793.1, forward strand.
CTATTATAGTGTTTTGTTTTTTTAACTAAACCTATTTAGCTCTTTGAGGATTCTGAATAATTGAAATAATCTGGTTTTTTAAAGGTGATGTTGCTCAAGAGTGTCGTCAAACACAGAGATTGCTCGCACCACCTACACCACTTCTGATTAAGGATATTTACTCTGCACTTAGAAAGATAAGGTATCGACAACTGTTTTGTTTCGTATTGTAACTCATAGCCTTACTAAGGGTATAGTTTAATATACCGCTCAGTGGTTTGCTCCTCAGCTGTTTCGTTGAGAATTGTTACTGTGGACTTAGGTTCAGTATGAACCCTAGATGTGGTAGTAACATGTCATTGACTTAGATTATTTAAATTATATATATTTTTGTAAGTAAACCATGAACCTGAGCTACTTGTAACAAAACTCGTAGTTGATGACTTAAACTAGAGGATGTCTGTTAGAGTAAAGTAAAATAAGTGTGCATTAAGTGTTATTGGCTAGTGGTAGTCGTTGTTTTTATTTTTTATTTTTTTATATTAACTGTTTGAATTATTGGCTTAAGGTTTCCATCAAGTTAGTGTGTCTTAATGACGCAGTCGGGAGTCCTAGGAAATAGCAAGCGTTAAATAAAGAACAAGGTTGCAAGTGTAAAACCTAGAATAAATAAAGAATAGGGTTGCAAGCGTAAAACCTAGAATAACACAGGGTTGCAAGCGCAAAATCTGTTAGATAAGTTCTGGAGTTCACCAGTAATAAAGAAAACTTCAAATTTTATTATATGAAAGATAATACTTATGGCTACGCCAGTCTTTAAATACATAAACAAAGTAACCCTAATGGGCATAAAGACCCTAGTGGACTTTTAATCTAAAATAGAATCAAATCTTTTAATCTAAAACGAAATCAAATCTTTTAACTAAAACGTAATCAAATCTAAAATATAATCAAATCCTAAATAAAACAAAATATTAAGTTGCTGATTTCGGGTCTGAAATGAATTTAAATGGCTTAAAAATCTATATGTCATTGCTAAACAGTGAGTTAAACTCTTGAGGCGATTCCCTTTCCGAAAAGGTATAATATGAGTAATTCTAACATCGGACGCCAAACTTGCGTAAATCCTGCCGAACTGTTATGACGCGCGTCTTTTCCTTCGATACACGCAGGAAACCCTCCTACATCACTTTGGTCCTTTCAATTTTCCTAAAAGAAATTGAATTTTCCTGATAGAGGGCTGACTGGCTGCCACTGCTCATACCATTTGGAATGTGCCAACTTTAAAGTTTTTGACTTACAGATAATATTTTTAGGAATTGTCAAAACCCCAATCTATAAACCAAATTGTACAAGTATTTTGGGGAATCTTGCGATTACTAGTAAAGCCAAACTGCACAAATCATGTTTGGTGATGGGCATTTTCTTAAGGATCCAGAGATATTGAAGAAGAGGCTCACTAGGATTTGTTGACATATTGACATTATTTTTTCTATGTAATTTCATATACTCTTTTTGAACCACACACAATGAAGTTATTTACACATTTTAAACCTTTAAAAAGTGCTCCAGGTTGTGGCATCACTATTAAGAATTTAGGAGATCAGTTTGTTCTGTTATCTTTCTTGGTGGTAGTCATGTTTCCAGAACAAACAGTTACTCCAAAGTCAGACAATTATGAAGTAAATGACCATAAATGTATTAAACCTAGTTAGCAGTAGTAATATTCATTTCTCTTGTGCTTTTATTGCTTTTCCTTTCATCTAATTCTTTTATTTTTCTATTTTTACTTAGTTAATCTTTTAGTTTTGTTTTACATGTTCTTATATATTGCTCATCAGTGTGCAAGCAGGCAATGGAAGCACATTACGAAAGAAAGGAATCATTGTTCATCTAATGCGTTCCTGCCGTGAAAAGGAGATGAAGTTTCTTGTCCGGACCTTGGTAATTATCCCCCATTTTTGGGTGCATAGGAGTTTAGAGGGAGGGGAGGTTATTCCATTTCAAGTTGGATTTGAGAGCTGCAATAGTTGATGCCTAATAATGTCCTAAAAGTGTTTGTTATACATTTTGGTATCACCAGATTTATAAAATTAAAAGAGACAATTGCGGGTGTGGACCTTCATTTGTTTTAGCAATAGCCTTTATACAGATTCCAAATTACCAATATTAAAATTATCATTATTACAGAGGTTATTCCTAAAGCAATAGCCTTCATTTGCGGATGTGAATTATTAGACATTTCTTTCATTGTATATTGTCATGTGTGATGTATCATGTATCTCTATATCTTTTATGGTCAGTTAGTATATAATACAGTAGTTACTAACTCTATTTAGTTACAGCTGGCACTCTTAGTTATTTATATAACAGTTCTACTGCATATAGCACTGATGTAACAGTTTTACATTCAGTTAATCATAATACAGATTACTCCCTTCTCATTCTCTGTTTTATCTCAAGTCCTTGAACTATGTGAAGTTATTTCATAAATTACTATATTTCAGATTGATGGTCTCCTCTCTCAACACTTCATATTTCTAGATTTACTACTGAGTAAACAAATATGATGGTGGCTGATTATATTTATCAAATATCCTTTTTTCTAGATTCTATCTGTATGCAAGTGTCTTTGCTTCTCAAATTTTCTTTTTGTGTAGGTCAGGAACTTGAGGATTGGAGCAATGCTTAGAACTGTTTTGCCTGCTTTGGCTCATGCTGTTGTTTTGAATTCTCGCCATACTGTGTGCCAAGAAGGAACGGCAGAAAATTTGAAAGCGGCGCTTCAGGTTCATTCCGGAATCATTTTCTTTTTTTACTATGACCAAGCTTACATATTAATATGCTATTTTACTATTCTATCTATCTAGATTCTATCTGTATGCAAGTGTCTTTGCTTCTCCAAAATAAGCTTTAAAAACTTCGTGGAAAGATGAATCCTCACGCAAATTTGTCACTTTTATTTGGGATGCGGGGCTTATTTTGTGTGCCAAAAACACTCCAATCGAAATAGATCTATATCTTCAATAACGAATTTCCCCATCTCTCCAGGTCCTTTCTGTGGCAGTTGTTGAAGCATATAACATACTGCCAAATTTGGTAAGTATTTAATATATTTGAAATTTTGAATAGTTAGTCTTAGAACTACATATATAGATTGTATGACTAAAACTAAGAGGAATGTTAGTGACACACTCTTAATTAGTGGATGAAATTTATGTGGATTCCACTCTCTTTTTAGTAGAGTTCACTCCTTAATCGTTGAGAGCCACGTGAATATCAGTCAATAATAAAAGGTGTTGAAAGAATGTATTGCTAGCATTTCTCTTGAAACTATTGTATTTTGCACTCATTAAGCCATTGTAAGTTACTCTTATGAGGAGTCATAGTAACTATATTTTGAACACTCCCTCTCTTATTGGATAGTACAATTTATGTAGATCCATTATATTGAAAATGACTCCCAAAAGTGGTGAGATGGCTCACATGAATTTTACCCACCGAGGAAGTGTTGAAAAGAGTATTAAGAGTGTGTTGCTCTCACTTTTCTTACTCTCATATTAAAAGATATATAGTTTGGTGCTAAATGTTTGTGTGCATGTATTTGTGTTTCTAAATAGCTTTGTTAAAGGTTGGAATCCATAAACATTATAGGTTTACGTCACCAATATTATATGTGACCAAATAGTTATTTAAACTACAAATCTGGCTCATAAGGTGAGAGATGACTCTCACTTTTAAACAAATTTTCAAGTCATATCACATTCAATGTGAGACTCTCAACACACTGTCTTCATGTCCAGGATTGAACATTTGAAGTGTGATCTGAACAATTTGTTAGCGGGTGGTCCAACAGATTTTGGATTGGAATTCCAACTTAGAATTTGGGTTTCACTTATAAAATTTTTCAGGCTATATCGCATCTAACATGAGACTCTTAGCAATGTGAATATCATATAATTTTGTTTGTGTAAATAGTTTTGGCCTTATTTGACCAAGAATGCAGTAATTCTTGTGATGTTTCACATTTTCATTGTCTTTTTATGCAGGATATCATAGTCCCATCTCTCATGAACAAAGGCATTGAGTTTTCAGTTTCAAGTTTATCAATGGTTCCAGGAATCCCAATTAAGCCTATGCTTGCAAAGTATATACTATTTCATATTTTGGCCCTTTTATGAGTGCTTTTTGATTAATTTCGTAGTTTCTATAATCTTCTTTTCTTAACACAAGAGTACTCCACTTTGATAACAACCTCTGGTTTGTTACCTCGTATTTTTCTTTGTAGGATTACTAATGGCATTCCCCAAGCATTGAAGCTATTTCAAAATAAAGCCTTTACATGTGAATATAAGTATGTCTTTATTATTGAATGTTACTTTCCATTTATCTTTATTCTCTTCATTCCTCCCTTGACATCTCATTGCACGTAACTACGGACACAGTGTAGCAAGTAGTCATTTAAAATCATGTTTGGATATAATAATAATAATAATAATAATAATAATAATAATAATAATAATAATAATAATAATAATAATAATAAATAAAAAATAAAAATAATAATAATAATAATAATAATAATAATAATAATAATAATAATAATAATAATAATAATAATAATAATAATAATAATAATAATAATAATAATAATAATAGTAATAATAATAATATTACACTGTTACATTTAGTTATATTTAAACCAACATATACATTTATCTTCTGACATTTCATAAGCCCAATTTTGCATATTTGATGATACAGTCAAAAAAATGGTAACGCTTGTTATACAAAAATGAAGTGGTAAGAAATGCAAAAAATTAAACTGTAACATTTGTAATTTAAGTTTTATGCTTGGAACTCCTATCCTAAGTACTAGTGAGAAAACTTAAAATTTCTGATCTTGCTTATTCTTTTGGCAGGGGACATATCATGTGAGAATGTCTTTATTTATATGAGAATAAAAAGAATAAATAGGAACCATTAGGTTAACTTGGATCGCGTAGATCAAAACATTTTTTAAGTGAATCATGTGCCATTAATGTCGAATTTTGAATTTGCATGATTTGAAGAACTTCTATTTTAGTTATTTCTATCAAGCTTCTCATGTAAGGCACAAGATTCACTTAAAAAATGTTTTAATCTTAGCCATCCAATTTAATATAATGGCTCCTATTTCTTCTTTTCATTCTCATATAAAAAATCATTTTCACTTGATATGTCCCCTCTACTGGTAATACTTTTAAATTTAGTGATTTTGTTAAATATATTGAGATCCTTTGGCATTACTTGCCTCTCTGTTGCAAATGGACGAATCTTTCCTCTTTCTCATATGACTTGCTAAACTGAGATAAATATAATTCCAGGTATGATGGTCAGCGAGCTCAAATTCACAGATTAGTCGATGGATCAATTCATGTTTTTTCAAGAAATGGAGATGAATCAACTTCAAGATTCCCTGATCTGATTGACACGATAAGGGAATCTTGCAAGCCTGTTGCATCAACTTTCATAATCGATGCAGAGGTGTACATAACTGTTTTCTGCCATATAATAATTTTTATTTTTGTTGGTTAATTATCTTCTGTAATTCCCACCTAAGTCCTAATTTTTCGCTTTATGTTCCTTTCAGGTTGTTGGTATTGATAGAAAAAATGGATATAGAATTATGTCTTTCCAGGAGCTATCTTCACGTGAGAGAGGAGGCAAAGATACTTTAGTTACTAAAGAGAGCATAAAGGTCAGTATCTTGCATGCACAAAAGAGACAAAAAAGCATTCATGCTTAAAAGAATTCCATGATAGAGAGAATTGTGGAAAGAAAATCTGAATCTGTGGATTTATTTCTAATTAAGTTCTGAATAACGTTAGTTATTTCAGATCTAACTAGGTCTTTAACATAATTACCACCACTAACAGTCAATACTTAGCTAAGTTTGATGTTTTCTCGAGTGTTCTTGAACTTGCTGTTATGTCCCTTTGTCTTGGATCGTGTTGACACGGTCCTAGACGCGAAGGTAGAAGCGTGTTCGTCCTTGACAGAGCCTCTTCTTAAATTCACAAATACTTTTTTCGATAATAATTATTGATAATCTGAATGTCTTTAAATAGGCTTACAGTAGAATGAGAATCCCTAATTAAATTAGGTCAATAACTACTTTTCCTAAAATTATCATTTAAATTTAAATGATAACAATCCTAGTTAATAGGTAGATTCTGTTTTAACCTAAATCTTATCCTAAAAATATTGAAGTTCAAACTTAAAAATACTAACTTATTAAAAATAAATAAAATAATAAATCCTAATCAGCAGAGCTAATCCTAATCAGTAGAACTAGAGGTCCATATCACTTGCATACTTACGATATGATACACAGTATTTAATCGGGTGCATGATGAGTAACTCTTATCATTCTCTGTTCAAAATCAGGGTAGTTGAGAAATAATCAATACACTAAGTTAGTTTGTCTTTGATTGAATTGAAACGTGGATGAGACAAAGGCTTGGCAAGGATAACATCCACTGAGTTTTTTTTCTATCAAATGTTTCTTGGTAATGTTGGTGGTAACATTTATCTTTTTGTAGAAAAAAGAAGAATTTTATTGAGAAAGGAAAATAATTACATAGAGAAAACGAGGGTGACAAATCATTTATTCAAGAAGTGGAATTTGAAATACTGAGTCCCTAAACTAAGTTCTAGGAAATATTGATACATTAAAAGTACAATTATGGACACTGATTTTGAGGCAACATGGAAAATAAAACTAGACAACTAATTAAACATATTTTTGAAATGGATAGACCACCTTTAGGATGGTGGAGGATCATTTATTATTGTGTACTCCTACTAAAACTCTTTTAATTGAGTAGTAGGATTGATAAATATTTAATGGAGTATCATTATCATTTTGTACTCCTAAAACTCATAAGAATATAAGATCATTCTGATAAGGCACAGCACGCATTTACCAATTATTGCTTTTCTGCTTCATGTGCCAATGAGTGGGAATCACGTGCCACAAGAATTCTACTAGCCAAATTTGGTTTCGTCACAAACATCTTGGATACTGTCCCTTTTCTGTTTGAGTGTTCATTTTCATGAACGACAATTGAAACTTCCATTGTGGTATCTTTAGTTTATAAGCATCACGGCATATCATTTTCTCCTACATTTAATAGAAGTGTTGAGCCTTTGCTGATGTACTAGGGAGATTTCTAACACTTTTTTGTACTTCTCTTCTTTGACTCTTTTTAGTTGAACTCTCAGGATTTGTTTCTAATATGTTGTTCTTACAGGTGGGCGTTTGTGTCTTTGTCTTCGATATCATGTTTGCAAATGGAGAACAGTAATTATCTAAAATTATCTTTTACCCAATTTTATGAGAATTATTTGCAAACTTGTTAGAAATTTTGATGGACCATATACAAGTGATTTTTGTTGCATTGGCCATTTTGGTTCACTGTACTGTATAAGGCAGTAATATAGTGAATCAGTATTAGAAAAAGAGTATATGCTAAACCAGTGTTGTTAAATGGCGACCCTATACAGCCATATCGAAGCAAAATATAGACAAACAACTATTGTTCTGTGAATCTGTGATATGCCATTTGGTACAATATATTGTTAATAATAATAAGCAGCTATAGAGGCATATAGCCCTACTGTGCAGCAGAGTTTTACCAATCCGCAATCCACGATTGACAATACTGCTAAACTGTCCATCTAATAAGCTTCTAGTATATGATATTTTTGGTGTATTGATTGATAAATGCAAGATGGTGTAATTAATGATATCTTGTGTTTAGATCTAGAAAAACAGATAGGGCAATAATGTGACATTTTCTATACTTACTAACTAGTATTACAGTTAATCAATAATAATTAAGATGTGGATCTCAAGTAAAGGAAAGTAGATGTATTTAGGCAGTGTTTTTTATTTTTATAATATTTAAGACACTAAGATTATTCGTGTCAAGCAGTGGATATTGCATTTCAAATACAACCTGTGCTGATCCATTGAAGTGCTGTTTGCAGGTTACTGGGTTTTCCACTCCCCCGAAGACGAAAGTGTATGCATATCTGGTCATTTAGATTGTGAATTTTCTGCATTTTCAGGCAAGACAATAACTTACGATAGCTCATAATTTTACTTCCAATAATGCTTTTTCATCTCTTCAAAATTATCAGATCTGAAGGATTTGTTCTATGATGAACGACCTGGGTATTTTGAATATGCAAAAGAAACAACTGTAGGTGTTTCAATTTATTATTATTATTTTCTTTTTTCTTTCTTGAGTGAAACTCATTTAATGTGCTAATGTGTAAATGAACACTTCAATTTTAGATCGAAGCAGATGATGCTTGCTTAACAAGTGAAGCCACATTAACTAGAATAAATGCTTTCCTTGAAGATGCACTCCGCTCTTCATGTGAAGGAATTATGGTGAAAACGTTGGATATTGATGCTGGTTATTCTCCATCGAAGCGATCTGACAAATGGTTAAAGGTTATTATTTGTCTTACAGGACTTTTGTTGCTTTATACAAGATACACAGAGATAGTGGTATTGCACTTGTCTAATATCCCATGGCTTCATTCTATAGGTCAAGCGAGATTATGTAGAAGGATTAAATGACACTCTTGATTTAGTACCAATTGGTGCTTGGCATGGAAATGGAAGGAAAGCTGGATGGTAGTTTGTCATTCTTTTGTCTTTTGAAATCTTTAAGACACTGCAATGAAACTGGCCCCTAAAATTTAAAGCATTTTCTCTCACATTACTACATTAGTTCTATCAATAAACAGCTAACTAAATGCTTAAACAGCTAACCCAGGAATGGTTTTGCATGTTGAGAAGCTCTGTGGCATTTAAAGGCACAAGTGGTAAAGGAAAGAAATATAATTGGAACAACTTTATGAATAACAGAAGTTACTTCCAATCAGTAAAATTGGTGATTGTATTTAGTTCTGGGCCTGACCAAACATGAGATGACCCAAGAAAGAATATTTGTTAGATATTAAATCATAAAAAAGAAGAGGCTGGATAAGAAATTCCAAGTTAATTTAGTTTAGGTTAAATTGTATTTCATGGTGAGCATCTCCTTTTCACAACTCCATTCACAATTTCATTGGATAAACAACGTTAGAACTGCATGTAATATTTAAGAACTTCGTTAACATACATCAAATGGAAAAGTAAGCGGCAGAAAAAAGACTGCATTTTTCAGCGGCTTTATGATATTTTGTTTTAAGTAAGGGAGCTTGATGCTGTTATTTGTAAGTTGTAACTAGAGGTCACGGGTTCCAGTTCTGGAATCGATCTCTTCCAAAATGTATGATAAGAGATGTCAAGAATGGATGTGCAATACCTCTGACCCTTCCCTTGATGGCATTATAGACCCTTTTCCCCTTTGTTTATGATAATCCTTTTTTATAACTGAGTGAATTGCTGCACTGTAGTTAGTCTGAATATTTTACTTTGCAGGTATAGTCCATTTCTCATGGCATGTTTCAATCCTGAAACTGAGGAGTATCAAAGTGTATGCCGAGTGATGTCTGGGTTCTCAGACTCTTTTTACATAGAGGTACAAGTAGTTTTGAGTTTTGACATATGCTTTAAAATACTTTAGGCGTGCTAATTATGTATCTGTGCAGAAGACGCTGCCAGCTAACCCTAAAGTACACTAGACATATTTTCATCTAGAAAGTTGAAGGATATTATCATAATTCTTAATTCGAAGGTCCTTTCACTTTGCTTAAAGTCGTCAATATGCCATATCAAATATCAATGTTACTTTTGCTTGTGTGGATTTTACAAGCTAGTAGTAGTAGTAGTAGTAGATTTTAATATTCACTAAAGTAGAACTCGAGGTATAGACCAGAGCAATTTCATGGCAGAGGAAACAACCTATGTTGTTACATAATTAGAATATTCAAAATTAAATTGCAGGAAATCACATATTTTGGATACCTCCCTTGTACGACGCTCTCTTCGGGACATCTTTGAGGAAATTGTGTTTTTGAAATTAGTTTTTAATCATCTGTAGAGAATATTTTTGCGGTTTGGAGTAAGTGAAAGTTTGTAGAAATTTTCTTAGAACTTATTATGAAACAAAATTTGACCTATGAAGGTCATCATTTACTGTTTAGTGTTTACTATGTATTTGCTTCAGCCTATTAGTTGTGTTTAGCATGAACTTGGGCTTAGGTAGGAGAAAGAAAAATGAGGCCAGGGCTGAGGAAGTGAGATCAGAGCCAAAGGAGGACTTTAGTGTGAAGCTAGTTTTTACAGTTATCATGAGTTATATTCTGTTGTAATAGCTCAAGACTAAACTGACCCCTCATCAGTTTTTAACACGAGTTTTCAAGACACTACTACACAAATGCTAGTTAACTGAAGATGCACCAAGTGCTTGCTATAACTTGTCTTTTTGGAACTTTTAACTTGGTGGCAACATTCTTTTATCATCATTGACATGAAGATTGATATTGTGATGCAGATGAAAGAAATCTTTTCTGGGGACAAAGTCTTGTCAAAAAAGCCACCATATTATCAAACAGGAGAGACACCAGACATGTGGTTTTCTCCACAACTTGTTTGGGAAATAAGAGGTGCAGACTTCACCGTATCCCCAGTTCATCATGCTGCTATTGGTTTAGTTCATCCATCTCGAGGCATCTCAATCAGATTTCCAAGATTTATTTGCAGTGTGTCAGACAGAAATCCAGAAGAATGTAGCACAGCCGCCGATATAGTTGAAATGTTTCATTCACAAACTCGGAAGATGGATGTCACAACTGAAGGTTGAACATTGGTTTGATATCTATATACATACTATGTTCCCATTGTAAAGTATTTCTAGGCAGCTTACTGTAGACGTTTTAATGTTTCGTATTTTTGCGTACTACAGTGTATTTAACATCTTGGCTTTTTTGATTAATGCCTTTCCACTATGATGAAACCTCTTTTGACCTGACTGTTATTTTGAGCACGATATTTAACTCTGCCATACCTGCGAACAATTCTCATGTTTTTGGAAGTGCACATCTTTTCTGCACATATTGTCTGGAATTATCAATTCAGGCATGAAAATTTTGGAATTTCTTTACACACTTTTGAACTATGTTGGTGGCGAAGTACTTTTTTGTTGTAATTTTTCCATTTTTGGTATTTGAAAAGAAGGAAATAGTTCTGGGTGGAGATTAGTCATTGCAACATTGGTAGGGCACAATATACACATCACATGATTTCTTCCATCTTGATTTGTGAGCTGCGGCTTATTAATGTCTTATTACATGCAAAGACTATGTACACAATGGTTTACATATTTAACTCTAGACCTTTTTATCTTTTTACATTCTACATCATCTTCTTTCTCTTTTATCTAATAATTCAACACTCATTCAATTTTTACTTATTACAATGGTTTTGTTTAATAAGGATATGTTTGGATTGGTGATATGAGATATAATGGAATGGTAACTAATGAGATCCCACTTTTTGGATTTGTAAAAAATGGATGGAATGGAATGGTACATGATGGAATCTATTACATCCCATTCTATCCAATTCTCTATTTTTTGTTCCATCAAATATGAGGTGTATGTGATGGAATGAGAAATTTTTAATAAAATAGCCAAACAATGGAGTGGGGTCTATATTTCATTTCGCTCCATTCCGCTCCATTCTGCTCCTTTATATTTTGTCCTGCTCCACTCCTTACGTTATATCAATCCAAACATAGCCTAAAATTCAACACCCTAATTCATCACTTTTATTTTATATTCTTATTTTCTTTTATGTTTTTTTAATCAAGTCGGTTTTTTTCCTGTGTCTAAATCAAATGAACAAAGCCTTTATTTATATACTTTCAACATTTAATTCAACAACCATTCAACTAAATTATTTTTCAATAATCCCATTAATTCACTATACTTTCAACATTTAATTCAACAAACATTCAACTAAATTATTTTTCAATAATCCCATTGTAAATGGTCTAACGTTGTAAGACTTGTGAGTCTACTCAGACTCCTAAATAATCTATAGACTCGACTTGCAAATTTGTATAACTGAATCTATGAAAAATTTAAAATAACCTCAAAGTGACATATATGACTATATATATATATATATATATATATATATATATATATATATATATATATATATATATATATATATATATATATATATATTAATAAATAAATCTGCAAATATCTTATGTCACTCAAATATATAGTAAACCCTTAACAAAATAAATTGATAATAAAACAAACAAAATAGAATCTTTAACAAAATAAATTGATAATAAAACAAATAAAATAGAAAAATAAATAGTTAAGACTTAAAGTATTAATTTTTTTTAATTGGCTACTATATAAAGCAAAAAACAAAATTATAAAATTGATACACTAATGACTTCAAACTTCTAAGCTCCACTAAAATCACCGATACCAATATCATCATCCTATCATTTTTATCGGTATCTTGACTATCATCATCAAACTTTGTCTCCAATAAAATATTTTCATAATTAACCAAAATTAAATTGTTTATGCAGACCTGTACTCCCTCCGGTTACTATTATAAGAAAAAAATATGACTTTAAATTTTGGTCACTATTATAAGCAAAAACATTAACTTTTAGATTTATTAATGCTTGTATTACTATTATACCCTTAAATAAAGTCAAAAGTATTTAATGTTAGTAGATGATTCATCAAATATCACTAAGGATAGTATAGTAAATTTTATTTTGATTGGACATGAAACCAAGAAAAAATTAACTTTCTTAATTAGTGTGAAAGTAGTTATTTTGGCTTATAATTGTGACCGAAGAGAGTATAAATGAGTCTATGAAAATTTTAAAATAACTTTAAAGTGACATATATATGACGTATACATGTATTAATAAATAAATATGCAAATATCTTATATCACTCAAATATATATAGTAAAATACTAATTAACATTAAAATTTAAAAATTTCACTCCATAAATAAACCCTAAACAAAATAAATTGATAATAAAACAAATAAAATAAAATCCTTAACAAAATAAATTAATAATAAAACAAACAAAATAGAAAATTACGTAGCTAAGTCTTAAAGTATTAATGTTTTTTAATTGACTAACTATAGAAAGCAAAAAACAAATTTATAAAATCGATACACTAATGACTTCAAACTTCTAAGCTCCACTAAAATCATCGTTACCAATATCATCATCATCATTTTTGTCGGTATCTTGACTATCATCATCAAACTTTGCCTCCAATGAAACATTTTCATAATTAACCAAAATTAAATTGTTTAGGCATTGTTTGCGAGTTTGGAGCGGGGGGAGGGGAGGATTTAAAAAATAGGAAAAATTGGATGAAAATAATATAAAGATTTTATTTTTGAGGATTTTGGAGGGTTAACTTTTATTCATTACATCAAAAACATCCTAATTTAGGAAATTCAAAATTTGTATCGAATAAGAGTTTTAGAGGGCTTACATAAATTTTTTAAATGTCTTTTATGTTGTTATAGTATTCTAAACCTACTAATTTAGAAAACTCAAAATTTATATCGAATGAAGGTTTTAAAGGGCTTACATAAATTTTTTAAATATCTTTTATGTTGTTATAGTATTCTGAAAATTCAAAGTATAGTAATGATAAACATTCTTTTATCATTCTATATAAAAAAAATATTTTTCAAAAAACATCAAATATTTTTCTATGTTTTTTTTAAAAAAATTCGATTTCGAAAATCTTTCCCTTCAATTTCCTCCAAACTCACAAACAAAACCTTAAAGTTTCACTTCCACCTAATTTAACATTTTATTTTCATGACCACCACTTGGCACAAATATTAGTAACAACAACATCATCTTACTCAACATTAACTTTAATTTGTACATATTCTTTGTTGAGACTAGGGATGACAATTTACCTAGATTCAATAAGTAACCGCAAAAAAATATCCACTATTATGGATAGGTAAAAAGCCACTATATATTTCTTTTATTAAAACTTGCTCATATATCAAATTTTATCAACAAAGAGATAAATATTAATTATACAAATTAAAAATATATTTAATTGATCTTAATTTATTAGAGATAGAAGATGAATCATCGTTTTATTTGAGTAATTATCATTTTGATTCTGAGAAATCAAGAAAAATCTTTGCTTGTATGATCATAATTCCCGAGTGTTGATATTTGTATATATTTATATACATAATATTCTCTAGTCTCAGTCTAAAATAGAATAGAATATACTTAAAATATTTTCTATGTATATTATATACTTCTTCCGTCTCAAAATAAAAGTCGTTTAAGGTTGTTACATGGAGATTAAGAAAAATAATGATTTAGTCAATAAAAGTAACATATTTACAAACTTACCCTTTATTACTATTGGTTGTAATATATCATACTTGGAAATAGTGTAAACAAGGGGTTTGGTATAAGTTAATTAATATTGCATTGAAAAAGTAAATAGACTATTATTTTGAGACAACTTTTTGTGGTTAGAAAAACACTTATTTTGAGACCGAGGGAGTATTACACTATAAAATACAACTTATGTAGTGTTATTCATACACGATTTTATTTTAATGTCTCTCGTTCTATCATAATTTTACACAGTATCTAGAGCCTACTGAGAGACAACATTCATCGTGCTTTACCCGTTTAACACATTGTCTTTTGGTTAGATTTTTTTTTGGAAAACCGTGTCCTAACTCTAATTTGCCTCATCCTTTGTCGCGGCCTACTCTACCGTCAATTTTCTGATAACCATTGCACCACCGCCACTAATTTCGACGGTTTTCTGACACACCACCCCCACCGACAAAAATGCCTAATCTAATCTAGCTCGTCCCCAGAAAATTATCGGCAACCACTGTCTCACACATGATGCCAACGTTCATGTGTCTGATCCTCACGAGCCTCCTCCCTTTTCTGTGCATGACGACACGTTCCACCGTCATATCTGATGTCGTTTTCGTCGCCCAACTCAATTTATTTGTCCTAATTCCAAATCTACACTCAGTTTTTATTTTTGATTTATAGAAATACCATTTCATGTTCAAACAACCCCTATTTCGACCTGTTTGTGCAACTTTTTTTCTTGAATACTCATGGCTAGTTCTACTTACTCCTTTGGTTCAAAGAGAACCTTTACCAACTATGTCAAATCTCCACTCTCAACTAAAAACAATGCAACTCAAATTGATCATTCAGGCATTCTTTAGACGTCACCTACTCCTTGAATCTTTACACCAAGCTATGATGATTTCATCAGGTGGTGTCAGAATAATCAGAACTCTAGTTCTATTAATTTGGTTGCACACATTGGTAATTCACATATTTGTCTCTCTCAATCATCTTTTCTTGGCCATTGGGTCCTTGATTTTGGTGCGTTTGATCTTGTTATCGGGAATAAAGGTATTTTCTCTTCCCTTTGTATCTCTAGTTTCTTACCCACTATAACTTATGCCAATGGTTCTCAAACCCGGTCTCAAGGGATTGATACTATTCAAGTTCTACCTTTTATTTATATTACTTTTGTTCTCTATGTGCTTAACGGTCCATTTAATTTACTTTTTGCAAGTCGTTTAGCTCATTCTCTTAATTGTATTGTCACATTTACTAATCGTAATGTTACTTTACATGACCAGAGTTCGGGACAATGATTGACGTCATATGTGAATCTTATAGTGTCATCTAAGACAATTCTTAATCGCATATTCTCCACTCACTATCCATGGTATATTAGGTAATTCAAGTCTTCCCAAACTATAAAAGTTAGTACCAACTTTATTAAAGTTATCTAATTTACATTGTGATTCGTGTCAGATATGGAAACACATGTGTAGTCACTTTCCTGATTGTGACAATAAACGAGCTTCGTCCCCTTTTGCTTTAGTTTACTCTGATGTTTGGGGTCCCTCATGTAATGTTTGTACTCTTGAGTCTAGGTATTTTGTAACCTTTATTGATGATTTTTCACGGTGGACATGGTTATTTTAATAAAGAATATATCTAAATTATTTTCCATTTTTGAACAATTTTATTAAGAAGTGATAATGCCTGTGAATATTTATCCCGACAATTTCAAAATTTCATATCCTTCAATTGTATTCTCCACAAAACATCCCGCCCTTATACACCTTAACAAAACAGGGTCTCCAAACAACCACTTATACCATACTTCATGGTAATGTTTCACTCAAATTTTGGGGGGATGTTGAGCTAACAATATGTTACCTTATTAAACGCATGAGCTCAATTGTACTTAATAATAAATCCCTCATTTAACTCTTTTATCCCTACCTCTTTCACCCAATTCCTCATCTAGTCTTCTAGTCTACATGTTTTGTACACAACTCCTCTCCTGGACTTGATAAATTATCAGCTCGATCATTAAAGTATATCTTTCTTAGTTATTATTGATCCCAAAAGGTTATCATTGTTATTCACCTACTCTACGATACCTCATGTCGGTTAATGTTACCTCATATCCTATTTTAAGTCCTACCACGTGACTCCAAAACCCTTTTAGAAATTATTCCCACACCTCTTTCGGAAGTTATTAATATCTCATCTACCATTATTCCCCATCACCTTAGGGAGCCTGGACCACTAGATGTTCCTACAACTTACCCCCTTGGTTCTCAACCACTTTATACAATTAGCGTCGTTACCCAACATTTCTCGCACTTATCCCAGAGGTCATTGAAAACTCTCCTGTGCCGTTTTCTTCATCACCAGATCCAATCTTGCAATCAGAGTCTGATTTTCCGATTACCCTTCACAAAGACATATGTCAAACACAAAATTCTTCTCCATATTATATTGATTTCTGTTATCATCATCTTTCTCCTTTTAAATATACTTTCTTGTATTCTTTGTCTTCTGTTTCTATTCCTAATACTCCAGGTAAAGCATTATCTCACCCTAAGTGGAGGCAAGCAATGATTAGGGAGATGTGTGCATTTAAAATTAGTGGTACTTGGGAGTTGGTTCCTCTACCCCCCGAAATTATTTTTTTTAGGTTGTCATTGGCTTTATACAATGAAGATTGGCCCAAATGGTAAGTTTGGTCGCCTTAAGCTCACTTGGTAGCCAAAAGATGCACTTAGAATTCTGGGTTGGATTATAATGATCATTTATTAAAGGTAGATAAAACACAAGAATGAGGGGTTGGAATTGTGTTCATAGAAAACATCCCCCTTTAGAATTTCTAAGCGCTCAAATGATAATAGCAATACAGACAATGAAGATAAAAGGACACAAGTAATTTATCCAAGTTCTCCATAAACTAGGCTACTCTTGTCCACCCCCGCAAGGATGATTTCGCCATATCCAAGGACTTAATCCACTATACCCAAAATTATTACACTTACACGGGAAACTGCCAGTGACTAACAGACAATGACACATTCAGTGATCTAACCAGATATAACGTTCATTGACCTAATAGAATCTAATTCTCAAGATATTATATCAGGATTTTCTTACAATGATATCCATCAATGATTACATAAGAGTCTAGCCTTCACTCGGTCCCCTTTGAGATATGACTACCACTGACCTAACAAAATCTGATCTTGTAAGATCTCCTATTAGGATTTCCTATAATGAACACAACCATTATATTCTTGACATCTGACCTTCACCAAGTCTACCAAGGAAACAATAAAAAATAGTTGATGGTGATCTTGTTTTTACATGAATGTTTCTTCTAAGCAGATTACACAAGTGTTTTAACCATATATTGTCTAACACTTCTTCGAGCAATAATTCAAGTGTTAAAAAAATTTACCTGAAGATATTTGAACATAAACATTATACGAGCAACAAATCTAGTGTTCATTACAATGTTATACAAATATGTATATGATCAGAAGTTGAGTAGCATCTTATAGTGTTATTCTTCATCTTCTTGTTGAGCAAGTTTTGAGCAATAAATCTTTGCTTATTCTGAGATATATCAAGATGTATTTGATTGGAAGTTGAATAACATATTTTAGTCTTCTTCTTCTTCTTTGAGCAAGTTTAGTTTTTTGCTTCTTTTGTTTCAATTAAGATGAATATGATGATAGTTGAATCCCATCTTGTTGAAATATTCTTTCTTGTTTTCTCTCTTCTTTTGGTGATCTTCAAAATGTGTAGCATTGCAACTTTAACATCTTCAACATCCACTGATTTCCTTTCACATGATGAAGCTTGATGGCCAATGGCGAATGACAAACAAACAACTTTCTTTGCATCTTCAATATTCATTTATAGACTTTGGCAGAGAGAGACGTTGTTAGGATAGAAAGGAATTTTCTTGAACCAACGGTTAGTTCCCAACAGATACAATATGGTGTAAGAGTTTAGATAGTATAAAATAATATTTTTGTATCATGTCACTGTTCAGTGATAGCTTCCACCTTTTCTCTGAATAATGTTTTTCTATTAAGCTTGTAAATAGAGATTCATTAAGTAAACAAAGATAGCTTTAAATCCAGCCGTTTTTTCCTAATGGTCACAATGAGAATGGTTGACTATACAGTATAAATGACTATTCTTACGCCACCCTAGAGGGTAGGTCATAAACACTTTATGTACCTTTTGTACAACATCAAACGTTAACCATTTGAACTTTTATTCTTATCATCGGAGGCTTCAGATATTTCAATGTTGAATGTTGAAGCTTATTGTAGAAGAATCTTTCTTAATCCTTAGAACCTAAGTATTGGAGTCTTCAGAACTTGTCACACAGAACCTTGTCTTTAAAGTCTTCGGCACTTGGTTGTAAGAACTTGCTTTTCTTCATATCATAATTGTTCAGAAGAACCTCCTCTTCATAGTCTTCAGAACTTGTAACACATAGAAGTAAAGCTTTAGAAGGCCTCCCAAGCTAACTAAGTCATGATCAGAACCTCTTGTACTAACATTCCTTAGACACGTTGCAGAAGATAGTTTCAGAACTTTGACTTTAACAAAACACATAACCGCATGTTTTCTTCCAGAGTGTATGCTTAGAATATGGTGACGTCACACGCCTTGATATCAGAGTCAGAACATTATGGCATCAACTATACACTAGATCAAAACCATTAGTGTATACAATTGTTCTCTAAGATAACATGTAAAGTTATCATCAAAATCTCAAGCCCAAATGTAGAAACACTTCTTGTTGTTACGATCTCCCATTTTTTGATGATGACAAAATTATGTATTTTGATAGAATAATTTATACATCGTAATCACCATAACTGGAAAATTCAAAGTTAAGCTCACAACTCCCTCTGAATCTGTTAAACCCAAAATTTCATCTAAGCATATTCAGAGTCTCCCCCGAGCCCGAGACTCACAAAATAAATTTTGAGTATTCATAACATATAATAGAGAAGTAGCACTTCCCTATAGCAACTCATCAAAGTCTGACAAGAACACATAGTCTTTATCTCAGAACCTAATTTATATAAACACTTGATGAAGAATCAAAATCTTGATTTGAGCGTGATTGAATAATTCCACGCATCATGTATCAACGCTTATGTTACTTGATTCTTATATCACAAACAAAACACTATATTTCTCAAGCATCAACATTTTATATGATATTATCCATTGTATCAGACATTCAGACACTTCACAACTTGTGAATAGAGCATACGTGCAAACGTACAACTTCTGAGTGGAATCCATGTATGAGAGAATGAATCAGAATGCTGACTTGTCTTTTTTTCAGGAGAGCACAAGTTCTGAGAATTAAGTTTGAATTTCATACTTTCAGAAAGTTAACAACTTCTAAACACTATGATATCAAGCAAGATTGCCTTACTTTCAATAAGTTTATAACTTCTGAATTGCGTTTGATACATTAATTTGAATATTCATATATTCACAAAGTGTACAATTTCTTTGATATGAAATTAGAGTTGATTTCGTCTATAAGGTTTTCAACCTTTGCATCAGGATCTTCATCTTCAACATGTCTTAGAATACTTGGTGAACTTGTTTAGAGTTCCCAGATTGATAACATTAAACAAACAGTTAGTATCAATAACATTTTATATGTAAGTTTTAATATTATTAGAATAAGTATTATCAAAATATCATTTTACTTTCTCCCCTTTTGTATGAAATCAAAAAGGTGTTAGAGGGACAAAAAAAATTGAAATACAAGTTAAAGGAAATAGGAGATAGAGAGAATATAAATCACACAGATTATAAACATTGGGAAGGTAATAAAGATAGATAAAATTTAATCCAAGAGGATAATCAATACAAGAAACAAAATTCATTGCAAGAAAGATAAATAGTACAAGCAATTAAAGATGGCAGATGATTTATAGTTTCGTAATTCTTTGAACTTTTCATGAAGGTTTACTTATAATACGTTTTAAGTTTTATCTTAAGATTAACCAGAGATTAAGTATTGAGATAGAAAGATAAACATTAAGGATAAACAGCATTCAAATAAATTATATTAAACATAAGAGTCTAGAACTATAAAGTTTTAGAAACATAAGGGAATAATCCCTAAGTTCTACGGACTAATCCTAAGACTCTTTGTAAAAATTCACCATGAACTTCTTCAACATATCAACCAATTGGTTAAAGGAAGTTGCTCGATCTAGACTCATTTTCTTCTGACTTTCCAGACGCTCTTGAATAATTCGACTATATTTTTGCATTTTCTCCAGGGTTTCCTTTATCCCATAAATTTCCTTTTCTACATCTATAAACAGGTTTTATATCAGAGCAAGAGGGTTGGTTTTCAATTGTTACTGAAACAATATCGGGAGTATTGGAGGGGCGCACAACTTCTAAGCCAAGAACCACTCATCTTGTAGGCTCTGGGGCAGATAAACACAAAGAAGGAAATGATAAGGATTCAAGAAGTTCTTAATAATTCCTTATAGCCTCTAGGAAGTGTAACACCCCCTTCTAATTCCCCAAAAATTATATATATATATATATATATATATATATATATATATATATATACAATTAGAGTAATAGAATGCATAACAAGAGGGTGTCACATGATATTTCTTTAAACGTTAAAATCATAGATGTACACTGGTCATAATCATAACACATATTTGAATCTTATGCTTTAGAACAATTCATGCATTTTCACAGCGGGTCATTTAATGTTCACAAACACTATCAATAATTACATCCCATACTATAATCATTGGATGAAAAGTAATGAATCCATAATATAACCAAATCATTATAATTCATGGCATAATCATGCATACATCATCAAATATCATCAAAATAGATGAAATACATAATAAATCCTATGTTACATGACCAGAGCAATGACTCACTACCTAGTATAAGGAATAAACTAAGTAAACTCCTTCAACTAGTCTCGTGCGAAACACCGCTATCCTCGGAACCTGCATGTTACCCACGTACAGGCAACATCATAACAGAAGGGTGAGAATTCACATCATTCTCCAAAATTATATATATGGAAATAATATAGAAACAAGATCTATTCACGGATTCCACACACTTCAAGTAACATTCCAATATAACATGGTTATACAAATATTCCAAGTATAACATATTCATATTTATTACACATAGCATAATTGTCATCTATCAAAGTCATTCAATAATCCATACGATTAAACATCACAATTTCATTACACACGTCGCATATTCAATAATGACTCATGTGACAACAATGAAATGTGACTCAATATGCATGTGGTACCAATCTTGGGAATATTTTGTTAACCCAGCTTCCGATTATTTATCATAGAATCTAAGCCATTGATCCAGACAAGACCCAAAGCCTCCTATACTTATCCCTAATGCGATTGAGCCAAATGTCAACCCAACGTTTCACCACTACTTATCCATCATGGATCGAGACATTTGTGAACCCAACGTTTCACCGCTACTTATACACACAAGGATCGAGCCAAATGTATGCATGTACAACTCATCAAGACAACATATACAAATTGAGATTATTCACAAAACCTCAATTATCCAAGCATATCATCACCATTCAACTCATGTGAATTATCCATCAATTGCACATCATCATATTCCAACAACAAAATCATTACATGTATCATATACATATCATCACATATAACCAATAACATTATGACATATCACTCCACCAATGTCATTCACAACATTCAATTAAGAATAGCACACACTATATTCAAGTAATCAATCATACATTGAAATAGTATTCGAACCAATCTAAAACTCATTATATCACGATCGGATCAATTAATAATATACATAAAAATACTACAATAAATATAATCATATAAGATTTCATGTCAAAAGATCCTAAAAATAACATTTTTTATCCCAGGTCACGCTAAGCCCGGCCTATCGCGCTAAGCGCACTTTCTTGAGCAAACAAACCCAAAAGTCAGAACATTTTGCGCTAAGCGAGCTTCTTCTCGCGCTAAACACGGTGAGCGATTCTACACTTTTCTGCTACGAACCAACTTCTTTCTCCCACGAAATTACCACATAAAACTCATTCTAATCAACCAAATAACATCATTAAAGGGTATCCTAACATGTTTTTAGTCATGGGTCATCATTCTAAGTTGAAAAACATAATTTCCTTTCAAACCCTAACATTCAAAGATTCTAGAAATTGAAATTGAACAACCTAGCATGTTACTAATCATTACCCACAACTTACAATCAAACAATAACATGGATTCTCCCCCTTAACTCTTGAATATTCCTCTTCTAGGGTTTCCTCTTTCTCCTCTTCTCTTCTCTTCTTTCCTCTTTCTATTCTTTCACCAAATGACAATTCTAATTATGATTAACTTCTAACTCTTTACTAACTAGGATTGTCTTATTGGGCTTAATACTTAACACCTCTCCATTACTTCTATTTTCATAAATATGCTCAATACTAAATAACCACTATTCTACTCATAAAACACAATTATTTAAATAACACACATATTCAAATAATTCCCATTTAAATTAATACACCCAATTAAATTATTTATCACATAATATAATATATCATAATAATTAATAATTAGCTATTAAAATCGGGATGTTACAACTCCCCCCCACTTAAAAGATTTTCGCCCTCGAAAATTATCTCAAGCGAACAATTTAGGATACGAATCCTTCATCTGACTCTCAAGCTCCCAAGTCACATTACCATTAGCAGGACCTCCTCATACTACCTACACTAAAGTGATTTCCTACTCTCGAAGTTGCTTAAGTTCTCTATCCTCAATACGCATCGGTAAAGTCTCAACCGTCAAATTATCTCTAACTTGCACATTATCTAGCGGCACAATATGAGATATATCTGGCATATATTTCTTCAATTGAGATACATGGAATACGTCATGAAGATTAGCAAGTGACGATGATAAATGAATTTGATAGGCTACTTCACCAATCTTCTCAGCAATTTGATAAGGACCGATAAAACGTTGAGTCAACTTCCTTGACTTCAATGCTCTACCAACACCTGTCACAGGAGTAACTCTCAAAAACACAAGATCACCTTTCTCAAAGCTAAGATCTTTCCTCCTCTTATCATGATAACTCTTTTGACGATTCTTGGCAATCTTCATCTTTTCCCGAATCATCTTAATCTTATCCGTAGTGTGTTAAACTATCTCAGGTCCAACTACAACACTCTCACCAGATTCATACCAACACAAATGCGTCCTACACCTTCGTCCATACAAAGCTTCAAACGGAGCCATTCCAATACTCGAATGAAAACTATTGTTATAGGTAAACTCAATCAAAGGCAGATAGTTATCCTAAGCACCTCCGTGCTCTAGAACACAAGCTCTCAAAAGATCTTCCAATGATTGAATCGTCCTTTCACTCTGACCATCAGTTTGCGGATGGTACGCCGAACTCAAATGCAACTTTGTACCCAAAGCACTTTGCAAACCTTCCCAAAAATGTGAAGTAAACCTCGAATCTCTATCCGAAACAATACTCGATGGAACACCTTGCAAACTTACAATTTTCTCAATATACAACTTAGCAAACTTCTCCATAGGATAATCTATCAAAATTGGAATAAAGTGAGCAGATTTCGTCAATCTATCCACAATAACCCAAACAAAATTATGACTACTCGGAGTCCTCAGAAATCCAGAAACAAAATCCATAGAAATGCTATCCCACTTCCACTCAGGAATGGATAACGACTGCAACGAACCAGACGATTTTTGATGTTCAATCTTAGACTTCTGACAGATCAAACAAGAATACACAAACTCAACAATATCCTTCTTCATACCTGACCACCAAAATAATTTCCTCAAATCTTGGTACATTTTAGTAGCACCAGGATGAATACTCATACCACTACGATGTCTTTCATCAAGAATTCTCTTTTTCAAATACCCAACATCAAGAATGCAAACTCTATCATGACACCTCATGATATCATTCTCATCAATTCAAAAATCACCACCTCGACCTTGATTGATCAACGCCAACTTATCTACCAAAACCAAATCAAATTTCCGACCTTCTCGAATCTCGTCCAAAATACCACTAGTAAGCTTAAACATACCAAGCTTAACACACGAAGATGTCGCTTCACAAACCTAACTCAAATCTCGGAATTGTTCAAGAAAATCAAATTCTCGCACCATCAACATCGACATATGCAAAGATTTCCTACTTAATGCATCAGCTACAACATTTGCTTCACCCAGATGATAATTCAAACCAAAATCATAATCCTTCAAGAATTCCAGCCATCTTCTTTGCCTCATATTCAATTCCTTCTGATCAAACAAATACTTCAAACTCTTGTGATCTCTATACACCTCAAATCTCGAACCAAACAAATAATGCCTCCAAATTTTCAACACAAACACAACTGCGGCTAACTCTAAATCATGCGTCGGATAATTCCTCTCATGAACTTTAAGTTGCCTCGAAGCATAAGCTACCACTTGTCTACTCTACATTAACAAACCTCCTAAACCCATCAAAGAAGCATCACAATACACCACAAATGGTTCTACCGGATTAGGAAAAATCAAAATAGGAACAGTCATTAATCTTCTTTTAAGATCTTGAAAATTAGATTCACACTGCAAAGTCCAAACAAAAGCTCGATCTTTCCTTGTCAACTGCGTCAACAGTAACACCAACTTAGAAAATCCCTCAATGAACTTACGATAATAACTAGCCAAACCAAGAAAACTTCTAATCTCAAAAACAGATTTCAGAGCTTCCCATCAAGATACAACCTCAACCTTAGAAGGATCCACAGAAATACCACCACTCAAAATCACATGCCCAAGGAAACTCACTTCCTTCAACCAAAAATCACACTTAGAAAGCTTAGCATACAACTTCTTCTCTTTCAACACATATAACACAATCCTAAAATGTTCAGCATGATCTCCTTCACTCTTGGAATAAATCAGAATATCATCAATGAACACAACTACAAATTGATCCAGATACTCATGAAAAATCCTATTCATATATTCCATAAACACACCAGGAGCATTAGTCACACCAAACGGCATTACAAAATACTCATAATGACCATACCTTGTCCTAAAAGCAATCTTCTGAATATCCTCAGCTTTCACAGGAATCTGATGATAACCAGACCTCAAATCAATCTTACTGAAAACACAAGCACCAACCAAATGATCCATCAAAAACATCAATCCTCGGAAGTGGATACTTGTTCTTAATAGTCACATTGTTCAGTTGTCTATAATCAACACACAACCTCATAGAACCTTCCTTCTTCTTAACTAACAAAACAGGTGCACCCTATAAAGATACACTCAGATGAATAAACCTCTTTTCAAGCAAATCCTCAAGTTGACTCTTCAACTCCTTCAACTCAGAAGCAGACATCCGATACAGAGCCATCAAAATAGGACTAGTTCTAGGAACTAAATCAATCGAAAAATCAACCTCACACTCTGGCGGAAAATCAACTACATCTTCAGGAAGTACCTCAGGAAAATCACAAACAATAGGTAATTCACCCATAACTTGTTTCTCACCGAGATCCAACGATGCCAACAAAGCAAACAACACAACACCATCTTTTAAAGATTCATTCACTTGCTTAGCAGACAAAAACAAATCATTCTCGACACCAGAATCAAGAAAGATAACTGACTTGTTAAAACAGTTGATAAAAACATGATTATATTCCAACCAGTTCATACCAAGAATCACATCCAATTGATCTAACAGAAGACAAACTAAATCCATCCAAAAATCTCTACCAAAAATACTCAACGGACAATTCAGACATGCAACAGAAGTACAAATAGAACCCATAACAAGAGTATCAATAATCATATTCTCATGCATATTAGACAATTCAAGATTCAACCTCTTAACACAATCCGCAGAAATAAAAGAATATGTTGCACCAGTATCAATGATAGCAATCAAAAGTGTCCCATTACTAAAGCACATACCTTAGATAAGCGTATCCTAAACCAGAGTATCACCACCAGACAATGCAAACACTTTCCCCTTAGATTGCTCCTTCCTTGGCTTCTCACACTTAGTACTAATATGACCTCGTTCACCATAATTATAACAAGTCACATCTGCACTAAATCTACACTCAACAATTATGTGACCTGCCTTGCTATACCTAAAGCATTTCACAACATCTTTCTCAACCTCCTTCCCACAATTACAAGCACGATGCCCTTACACACCACACTTGTAACACTTAAGCAGAGCAGATGATCCTCCCCCGCTTGACTTCTTGCCATCACTAGATTTCTTCTTATCCTCATAAGTTTTCCCACTAAATTGACCTTTTCCGTTCCTATCATTCACATTCTTGTAGTAAGAATCACTCTCCCTACTATCCTCATCATAAATCTTACTCTTGTTCACCAACTCACCAAAATAAGTAATATGTTAATATCCAATAGCCTTCTTGGTATCAGGTCTCAAACTGTTCACAAACTTCAGGAACTTAGATTTCTCAGAATTCATAGTATTGTTATAAGGACAATACTTAATCAGCTCTTGAAATCTTGCAGCATACTCAGCCACAGTTCCATTACCTTGCTTTAACTCAAGAAATTTCACCTCTTTTTTTCCATGCACATCTTTTGGAAAATAGTTCTCCAAAAATGAATCACGGAAAAGAGCCCAAGAAACGTCAACACCTTCCTCATCAAATCTGAACAATGTTGCTCCACCAATCTTCAGCTTCCTTCTCTAGCATATATGTATCAAATTGCACCTTCTGCGCATCCGTACAATGAAGATCTTCTCAATCGCCTTCAGCCATGCTTAAGCCTTGTCAGGTTCATGCTCACCCTCAAAGATAGGAGGATTGTTCCTTTGAAACTTCCCCAAAGCACGAAACTCATCTTCCTCAGCTCGGTGTCCAACTTTCGCCTGTGGAATCTGCCCAAGAGATCCAGTCAACAATCTCAAAGCCTCAACAATAGCATCATCATTCCTTCCTGCAACCATTCTAGAACCTTCCTAGGACAATGGTATAGATTGTGTCAGATACATAAATCAAATACAACAGGAATTAAATCAATTAATAACCTGGCCAAATAAATTTGACCGACCATTGCTCTGATACCATAATGTTACACCCCCTTCTAATTCTATATATATATATATATATATATATATATATATATATATATATATATATATATATATATATATATATATATATATATATATATAACACAATTAAAGTATATAAAATGCATAACAAGAGGGCGTCACATGATATTTATTTAAACATTAAAATCATAGATGTACACTGGTCATAATCATAACACATATTTGAATCTTATGCTTTAGAACAATTCATGCATTTTCACAGTGAATCATTTAATGTTCATATATACTATCAATGATTACATCTCATACTATAATCATTGATGAAAAAGTAATGAATCCATAATATAACCAAATCATCATAATTCATGTATCGACACCAAGGCCACATCAACATAGTATCACAATCATACAAATCAAAATAGATGAGAATATATAACAAATCTCATCAAAGCAGAAATCTAGATAAATCCAGTGTTACATGACCAGAGCAATGACTCACTACCTAGTGTAAGGAATAAACTAAGTAAACTTATTCAACTAGTATCGTGCGAAGCACGGCTATCCTCGGAACCTGCACGTTACCCACGTAGAGGCAACATCATAATAGAATGGTGAGAATTCAAATCATTCTCCAAAAGTATATATGTGGAAATAATATAGAAACAGGATCTATTCACGGATTCTACACACTTCAAGTAATATTCCAATATAACATGGTTATACAAACATTCCAAGTATAACATATTCATATTTATTACACATAACATAAATGTCATCCATCCAAGTCGTTCAATTATCCATACAATTAAACATCACAATTTCATTACACACGTCACATATTCAATAATGACTCATGTGACAACAATGAAATGTGACTCAATATGCATGTGGTACCAATCTTGGGAACATTTTGTTAAACCCGCTTTCGATTCTTTATCATAGAATCCAATCCACTTCCGATCCGGACAAGACCAAAAGCCTCCGCTACTTATCCCCAATGGGATCGAGCCAAATGTAAACCCAACATTTCACCGCTACTTATCCATCATGGATCGAGCCATTTGTGAACCCAACATTTCACCGCTACTTATCCACACAAGGATCGAGCCAAATGTATGCATGTACAACTCATCAAGACAACATATGCAAATTAAGATTATTCACAAAACCTCAATTATCCAAGCATATCATCACCATTCAACTCATGTGAATTATCCATCAATTGCATATCATCATATTCCAACAATAAAATCAGTACATGTATCATATACATATCATCACATATACCCAATAACATTATGACATATAATTTCACCAATGTCATTCACAACATTCAATTAAGAATAGGACACACTATATTCAAATAATCAATCATACATTGAAATAATATTCGAACCAATCTAAAATACATTCAATCACGATTGGATCAATTAATCACATACATGAAAATACTACAATAAGTATAACCATATAAGATTTCATGTCAAAAGATCCTAAAAATAATATTTTTCATTCCAAGTCACGCTAAGCCCGGCCTATCGCGCTAAGCGCAATTTCCTGAACAAACAAACCCAAAAGTCATAACATTTCGCGCTAAGCGGGCTTCTTCTCGCGCTAAGCACGGTCAACGATTCTGCACTTTTTCTGCTACAAACCAGCTTCTTTCTCCCACGAAATTACCACTTAAAACTCATTCCAATCAACCAAATAACACCATTAAAGGGTATCCTAACATGTTTATAGTCACGGGTCATCATTCTAGTTGAAAAACATAATTTCCTTTCAAACCCTAACATTCAAAGATTCTAGAAATTGAAATTTAACTACCTAGCATGTTACTAATCATTACCCATAACATACAATCAAACAATAACATGGATTCTCCCCCTTACCTCTTGTAGATTTCTCTTATAGGGTTTCCTTTTCACTTTTCGTCTTTCTCCTCTTCTCTTCTCTTCTTTCCTCTTTCTCTTCTTTCACCAAATGAAAATTCTAATTATGATTTCCTTCTAACTATTTACTAACTAAGATTGTCTTATTGGGCTTAATACTTAACACCTCTCCATTACTTCTATTTTCATAAATATGCCTAATACTAAATAACCACTATTCTACTCATAAAACACAATTATTTAAATAACACACATATTCAAATAATTCCCATTTAAATTAAAACACTCAATTAAATTAATTATCACATAATATAATATATAATAATAATTAATAATTAGCTATTAAAATTGGGATGTTACAGGAAGCATACAAATTGCATGATGTTAGAGTTTACATCCATTGCATGACTGAAGTTAATCTAGGCGGCTTCAGTTTTGAAGGGATCCATGCTAGAGGAAGAGATTCTCAAGATATTTTCAAGAGAGCTTAGAGAAAGTTGTTGAATGTTTGGAAGAGTTCATATGAGATTAGAGGCATGAGTGAGGTTCGATGAAAGTCGGGATGAAACGGTGTTGGAGGCAAGTTGTAGGATGTGATGGATAGAAGAGCTATTTGACTAGGTTTTGATTCAAGATTAGAAGGAGAAAATGAGAGGGGTAAGTTATGATGGAGGTTGACAAATGAACTAGGATTGAGCAAGGGTTTTTTTTGTGTGTAGATAGCAAGTTGGTTCGCAAGACATAGTGTGAGAGATGATGATTTGATTTCCTCCTTAGAGTTAGATGACACCTCAACTAAGTTAGAGGATGTTTCTTTATCAAGAGGTTCAAGAATTTCCCAGGTCCAACACATAGACTAATGTGCAGTATTTCTTATGCGCCCAAAATCAAATTAAAAAAGTATATGACATAAAAAGGATTAAGAACAAGGTGCTAATAAATATAATAAGAACTTGATTAATTATGCAATAATAAATCAAACATGTGTCTCAATAGTATTGAAAATCTTCATCAAACTAAACCTAACCTATAGAAAATTAATACTCATGATGAAAATTACAATACTAATAAAATATAAGAGGTTTCCATAAAAGATCCCTTGAAGAACTGGCCATGTGCTCCAAATATGCCTTCCGATGTTATAAATTGTCATTTGCAGTGTAAAATCGCAGAACCCTTACAAAGTGCCAAAAACTATTTTTAAAAGCCTTTTGGAAGTGTCAGATCACGTCAAAAAGTGCCTAGAAAAAGGCCAATCGTGTGTGTGACAGCTTGCATCGCACATGCGATGCAACTTATCCTGATCCATGACACTTGCGATGGCAATCGATGGTGTCATGATTATTACAGTGGACACACATTTGCTTCCTTTTAAAATCAATTTCCCCTAGTCTCTATTTCTGCATACTTGGTCGTTTGTGCTATGTTGTTTACCTATTCTTTCTCAAATTTAGTGATCTTTGACTCGTTTTTCTATGTTTATTCGAAAAAATATATGCAATGATAGAGTGTCATCAGATCTATAGTTTGAGGAGTTATTTTACATAATAGGTTTGTGTATGTAAAATATCCACACATGACTTAAGCTCTTACCGAAGTATTGATAAAATGCATGCTTGATAGGAATATTGAAAGAAAAATGACTACCAATACTTTGGATAATTGTAGCACTAACGACTCTTTAGTTACATCTATGTTGAACAAACTTAATTGATATTCCCGTATAATTGATGGACAATTACTTCATATCAGTTGTGCACACATTTTAAATTTAATTTCTTAAGATGGATTAAGTGTTCTTGAATATGGTATATAAAATGTTAGCAACAATGTGGCTTTTGGACTACCACACCTAAAAGAGAGAAAAGTTTTAAGGAAGCTACACGTCAGATAAAAGTTTCTATCACAAAAAACTCATCATTGATTTTAAAACTAGATGAATGTTTATTGTTGCACTAGGTTATACAAATATTTTTATTCATTTGAAAACAAGTGACCCTTTGTATAAATTTTTGCCTACAACAAGTGAATTAGAAAACTCGCAAAATAAATTTGTAATAGATTGGAAGTATTTCATCGTGTAATTGAGATGTTTTATAGTACAAATTATCCCACAAAAAAAATTATTTTTCCTTATATTTTATGAGATAAAGATTTCTTTGTAACAATGGAAGGCTTTCTGAGTTGAGGCTATTAGAAAGATGTCTTTAAAGATGATTGAAAAATTTGAGAAATATTTGCAGGTAATATATGGAATCATGGAGATTGCCATTGTTTTGGATCCAAGATAAAAACCAAAGTTTTTAGAATACTTATTTCCGAATCTCTATGGAAGCTCATTTTTAGTTGAAATTAACAATGTGAAGAAACTATGTTACTCGTTGTTTGAAGAATATCAATCTAAAACCACTGAGATATTAGAAAATTGAGCTGAGAAGTTTAATGAAAATTACTCAAATTTGAATAATCTTGATGTAAGTAATCCTTTTTGTGGTTATCACTCATATATCAAAGATTTAAATGATGTAAAATATGTGAAGTCAAGCTTCTCCATTTCTATATTTTGATGAAGTCAATTAAATTGCATGTGTATCAAAAAAGGATGAACAAAAGATAAAAATGGACATGGTTTGAAGTCAATTAAATTGCATGTGTATCAAAAAAGGATGAGCAAAAGATAAAAATGACTATGGTTTAAGATTGTAACTCCATGAAGATTAGTTTTGGTTGATTGATCTTCAAGCCTTTTGGCACAAGTTTCAATTAAAGCATTGATATTCTTAGAATGTGTGAGTTGGACCTAAATCGATCCTACAAAACAGACTTGTAAGGTGAGGATTGCTCCCACTCATAAACACATGTTTCTGCCATATATTTTCTGTTATAAGACTCTTAAAGGATATATTTTTAGTGCTCAAAATATATTATATTTTCATACATATGCATAATCATCTTTTAACCCTTTTGTCATTGGTTTGAAAACTCTTAAAACAATTTTTTTTCTTCTATTTTTCCTTTGAGGTAACCAGTTACATGACAAAGATTACCAGTTACATGGCCTTTGGTAGAAAATTTATTTTTATGTATTTTTGTAAACCTACTTTAAGGTAAACTGGTTACATTACTGAGGTAACTAGTTACATGGGCCAATTTTTTTGGTAACTAGTTACACCCCCGAGGCAACTTGTTACCTCGAAACAAAGCTTTTTCTCTTTTTCAAATTTGATCAAAACAAATTTATTTTTGAATCCCTTAATCATTACATACATTCATGATTTCATACACTTTTATAAGGGTGTTAAAGTGTTATATATACTCTACATTTTCAAATTTAAAACTCATCTCTTCCATTGCAATTAGAAATCATTTATTCACTCAAATTTCAAACACGTGTTTTAAAACTTTAATTTTTATTGAGAATTTTTCTGCATTTGTTTTAGGCAAAATACTCATTTTGGTCTCTTAACTATATCCCCTGGTTCACTTTGGTCCATTATATTTTTTCGTGCTAAATTGGTCCCTTAATTTTAAAAACATAACCACATTAGTCCTTCCGTTAGTGAGCCGTTAGTGAAACTTCAAAAACATGTTCTAGGTGGCAATTGACTTCCTGAGGTGGTAGAAACGACGCTTGAGAAAAATGAAAAAGCTGAGCAAGTTGTCCTGGGATCTTCTTCCTTAAGAAAAACCGGACCTAATTTCTCTATCAAACCTCTATTTATCTTCTTTCTCACCCTCTCTATAACCAATCATAGCTCCGACTGATACCTCACTATCGCCAACCAAGCATACTCCCTCTAGACACTATTTCACCCATCTTTCACAAAACCATAAAAACACTCATAATCTCACAATTTCAACCTTGCATCTTATACTCCAACCATCTTTTTCCAAAAATTATCGCAACCTTTAAACAACATGTAAACATAATCCATCATTTTTTCTTGCTCAGCCTCAAGAAATCATAGATCATACACCTTCTAATGACTAAAACCCCCTCCATTCCTTATCAACCTTTAACAACCAATGCAAACTCCATCTGAGATTTTACTCTGCTAGAACCTGCTCTAACCAACATTATTTCGTTTGGTATTCATTATCAACTCCACCACAACTAGATCTACAACCATAACCACCATACACAACTTTAGACAACAACCAAATCATCACCACCTTTTTACTCTGATCCGCAATCACCATGTTCCATAACTTCCTCACAATGAAGAACAACAACAAAGTCACAATAATAATATGTTATAACACGAACACCAGTCCACAAAATGCAATAGCTTTGACGCACATCTAATCATTTAGCTTGCAGTTTCAGATATCAGGTTGAATAGAAGAAAGAAATTGGATAAGAGAAACAAGAAAGAGAAGACATGAATGTTCGCTGAGGTTTTGAATTGGCCTATTACTACTCTGTTCGCACTTCATCCCGTTTCAAGAAAGATTCTGAACCATGGGGATGATTGAGATTCTAGAAATAGGATTAGAGATTTTGAGGTTTTTGGTTTAGAACAAAGTTTTATTTTTCACCATAAATGAGTATTGAAAGTGGGAAAACAATGTGAGGATTGCGTTTCATCTGATGGTGATGGTGAATAACGTAGAAGCATGTTGCATATAAAGAAGATGAGGAAAGCTTGCCAGCTCACCCGCCACATAGATAAAATAAACACACGTTTGAGGCCAACTGACGAAAGAGAGTTGTTTGCATCTTTTTGAAAATTAAGGGATCAAATTGACACTAAAAAAAGATAAGGGACACAAGTGGACCAGGGGTTATAGTTAAGAGACCAAAATAAATATTTTGCCTGATAAAATATATAGAAATATCATTAAAATAGTCTCACCATTGTAGTGAAGAAAACCTAACGTTCGAATAAAATTACAAAAGTTTGACAAATAAATCTTATTCTACAATATGTAAAACTCTTATCCTATTTTAAAATTCACAATAGCTTGTACATCATTATTCAATGTCCTTCTTAATATTGTCTTCATTTCCAATATTTGGTTCATGTCAACATATTATATACGCTTTTCCCTATCCTTGATATGAATTGAATCACCATTACATCTGCACTCTTTTAAAATATGTATAATCAATACATATAATGCACATTATAATGCATATAAGAATAACATAAAAAAGATTCACTAATGTATTGGAAGAAAACAAAACCCACCATAAAATCACAAAAGTTGGAGAAGTAATTCTTCTTTGAGATTTCATTCTTATTTATCGTAAAATTGAAGGTTGAGAGTTAAGTTAACAAATATATATTAAAAAATTATTTATGTATATTAAATATATAATTGATTGTATATTTTCAATTCATTATTTAACTTGGAGATTGGGCTATCCACCATTTCCACTTTTCTTCTTTTTCATTTTTCTATTTTGATTATATATTAAATATATAATTGATTGTATATTTTCATTCATTATTTAATCGGAAATTTAATCCATTATTCCAATTATTTTATGAGATTTTTTTAATTTTTTTTCACTCTTTGAAGAGATATTTATAATAAATAGGTAATGTTTTATTTAACATATATTCTAAAATAATTTATATTATTTTTTAAATTTTATGTACTTATTATTTAAACATGAAAGGTAATAGATAGCAACTTTTTTAATCTTTGAAGGGATATTGAATTCATTAGGTCAAAATTCCATTAAACATGTATTCTAAAATTTTATTTTTAAATTTTTAAATATTTATAATTTAAATCTAAAATTTTAAATACTTATTTTTAAATGAATTCTAAAATTATATATATAATTTAAATATTTGTTTTTTGAGGTTTTTCTATTATTAATAGGAGTACTCTTAAACTAAAATTTTAAATATCTTTAAAATATATTTTAAAACTAGATATAAAATTTGAATACTTATTGTTTTGAGGTTTTTTTAAATATTTGTTGTAGAATTCAATTCATATTTTTTGAAATTATTATTCACTTTAAATTTTTAAAATTGTACAAAATAAATTATTATTAATTTTATCGAGGTTAATGTTGTTATTATACACACAAAAATACGTGTGTACACATATATTAAATAACTATATATATATATATATATATATATATATATATATATATATATATATATATATATATATATATATATATATATATTTGTATATATATATTATTGATTATTAATTTACTATAGACTTTTAGAAATTAGCGATTTTTAAATATTAAATACTAATGATTTTTTTTCTATTGAAAGATTTTAAGATTTTTTTTCTATCGAAAGATTTTAAGATTTTTTAATTGATAGAATTTTGTGAGGACGATGCATCATAAGGAGACTAGAGTTTTGTCATGAAAATTTTAAATTTGTATTAAGTAGATAAATGATAAATTAATTTGTAAATCATTATATTTATTAATTAATATATAAAATTTATAATTAAATTTATTCATTATTTCATTTAAAATATTGACTAACCAAACCATCCATAATCGTTAAGTCTTATAGATTTATCTCCAATATAAGTTTTAAAACATTATCCAAAAATTAATTAATTCAATTTTTTTCTTATTATAAAACACAAGGCTGCAACTAATCCGATAAGTAATAAAATAAAGATGCAATATTAATTAAAAAAAGGGTGCAATTAGTAAACCCTTACGTTACGTGAGAAATTAATTCTCTCACACAATCCTCGCTTCGCTGCCTTCAAGTATATCAGCAGTAGTGATCAGCACGAAGAAACAGCGCTCACAAGTCATTGAAAACCACCGTAACCAACCATTATAGTAACAACCCTCTGCTTCATTGATGGCCGGAATCCGTTTGCAACCGGAGGACTCCGACGTGTCGCAACAAACGCGTGCTGTTGCCCTATCCGCCGTCGATCTGGTCTCCGACGACGACCGCTCCATCGCCGCTGACTCATGGTCCATCAAGAGCGAGTACGGAAGCACTCTCGATGACGATCAGCGTCATGCCGATGCGGCTGAAGCTCTCTCCAACGCCAACTTCCGTTCAACCTCAGACTACAGGTTTCATCCCTCTTCACCTTCTCCGTCTCGTCAATTAGACTGTATGTATCCAATGAATTGAAATCTGCGTTTCATCCACTGTTAATTTGTGAAGCATGACTGTGTCAATTTCCGATTCGTTGATTGATTGCATTTCTCGCTACCTTGTTTTTTTCTCTGTTGTTGTTAATGTTATGAGATCGCGGATTCGTAAGTATGCTTGAGAGTGAAAACTGTTGATATTACTATGATTAGGTTTTCGGATTTTAGTTTTAGGGGAAACAGGTGTAGTACATAGTTAAGATCTGGTTTATTAGGTTACTCGCATTTCCAAAATTTACGGAGGTTAAGGTGGTTTATATTTGGAATTGACTGGTAATTTATGGATCTGAGTTCTAGCTGTATGGATTTTGGAATTTAGAATTTACTTTGAGGGTTTACAATCGGGAACCGGTGTGTTTGTATGCCGGAACTTGTGAAATGAGTTGAATGATTGAATCTGAATCATCGAGTTCTTGATTTACTTATGCTGACTGCTTTATTATATACTTGAATAATTTTTGTGTGCAGTTCTGATAAGGATGAACCTGACTCTGAAGCAGTTTCATCAATGCTGGGATATCAGAGTTACTGGGATGCTGCATATACTGATGAGCTTACAAATTTTCGTGAACATGGTCATACTGGTGAAGTTTGGTAAATTTATTTTCGTGAACACATGCTTTAGTGATTTATATGTTTTTTCTGCAGAGGTTTTCTTTGATTTTAACCTAATTCTGTATCATGTCTGTATTTGTAGTCTATTTTTTCCCTTAGATTAGGATAATATAATTAATTCATTATTATTTTGTGATGATTTGATTATTTAAACATAAATAAATGGTTGGATTAGACTTCTAGAAATAAGAAACTATTTGAGCTTCTACTTGATGAATTTTTCAGAATCAGGATTTCTTCATTGCTTATTTTGCTTTCCTAGCTTGTAGTATTCAATATTCAGTTTCCTAACAAAGGTACTCAGTTTTAGGCAGTGTTATTAATAGTGGATAGAGGAAAATAGCGGATTACCAAAAATCCGATATGAGAAATAGTAGATCTCCAAAAAATAGCAGATGTTATCGTGGGTTAATAGCGGAAGTCGCAACATGTTGAAACATAATATATGTATATAAAATAAAGCATGTCGGACACAAATAAAGTCTTCATAAACGTAAATTAAAAAAAATAATTTGACATAAGACTCAATTCCAATATTTCAAACAACTAATAAAGCATCAAGCATAGTTGCATACATTGCGCATAGGTGAAGGACCAAAGCGGTTACTTTTTTTGTTTTGTTTGAGCCAGTGAGTTATGTTTTTACCTAAGTACTGGAAGTTTCATTGTTTTAGGTATTATATATAATACCCGCAACCCACTCACCACTTCATATTTAGTAATTTTTCAATGTTTTTAAAAGCTTGGCCACACCTAAAACACACAACTCCACTATTCATTATGTACCGGTATAACTGATATACATGTCGTTGTATATCGTTATACTGCAAATAGCGGAGTCAACATATTGTATCTAAAATACCAATTTTTTTAACAATACTGGTTTGAGGTTAATGTGAACTTCAGGCCGACATTAAGCTTTTCAGGGTTTTAACACATAACTTTGCTTTATATAATGTTTAGACTTTTTCAATTCTTTTTAGGAGTCAGTCTATGTATGAGATCTTTTATGGAAAAACTGAGGTAACTATATTGTGATTCAGTAAGAATAAATGTCTGTGTAAGAGATATCAAATGAACATTTTATATTGATGGTGATGAACCTTGACAATGTGGGAAATTGTTGGAAATGATACATTCTTAATTTTTTTCATTGAAAATTGTTCAGCTGTTACATTTTGTGCTGTTAATTTCCATCTTTGTAGGTTCGGCGATGATGTGATGGAGGTAGTTGCATCTTGGACAAAGACATTGTGCATTGACATTTCTCAAGGTCGCATTCCAAATCATGTTGATGAGGTTAAGGGGGAAGCTGGTGAACTAGGTGATAAACTTTTGTCTAGTTGGAATGTACTTGACATTGGGACTGGCAATGGTTTGCTTCTCCAAGAATTAGCTAAACAAGGGTATGGTTTCACTTTTTATCCATATTTTTGGCAGTATACTGTGTAAATATTAAAAAATTATACTAACTATAATCCATTGTCTTTCTTCACTTCTCCAATCTCTGGTGAACATTATCTCCCACTCCCAGTCTCTCACAACTACACAAATGTAAAAAATGATTTATATCAAATAACTTTTAAAATATATAGAAGTTTTAATTAATCAAAGGAACTAGCTTAATCTCATGTTGGTGCATACCTGTAATAAATGATTTATCAAATAACTTGTAAAATATATGGAAATTTAATTACTTAAGGGAATTAGCATAAGCTCATGGTTGTGCATACCAGTGGAGCTATGAGCCTACAAAGGTGGAATTTTCTACTTAAAAGAGGTCATGCATGTTTCTTTATTAATAAAACAAATATTATTAGAAATGGTAGTGTTGGAACATGTAATTTTCTGGCTAACAATTAAACTGAAATGCCCTTCCATTTCCTCCTCAATTTATACCGTTTAATTTATTGGGGTACTTACAGCTTGTAGGTGCTAGATTGCTTATAGATCAAATTATGCACTACTGACCAGTTATTAAAGTTCAGATTATCTGGGCATTGTCCAGAGAAGACATTGATTGAAAAATATATAAAAACGTAACTTCGGAAAAAGAGGAAATCATGTTTGGAGGCTTCTTCCTGATTGCTTAGATCCAAGTTTTCCCCAAAATTTTACTGATACCTATATATTTTTCCCAGAATTTAACTCAAATTTTACTTACGTTGCGGTAGTATAGAAAATAAAGAAATGAAGAGACAAAGAAAGTTAAAGAATATTGAAGTGAAGAAACAAAGAACTACTGAAAGAAAGGCTGCTTAAATATATATTTTTGAATGGCGGCTGCATAAATATATAATTTTATAGTTTTCCTAGGAATGGAACTGCCGTTTGTTCAGTCTTTAGATCTTGCGTATTTTGAATATTGATTGTGGAGTGATATTTGCATTTATTCTTTTAGTATTACAAACACCTTATTGATCAAACTCATGGTATCTGCTCAGGTTCTCGGATTTAACTGGAACTGATTATAGTGAACGAGGCATCAACCTTGCCCAAAGTCTTGCTAACCGTGATGGGTTTCCCAACATCAAATTTTTGGTATGTTAAACTTTCAGAGTCTGTGCGCATGTATGCTCTTGTCTGTGTTTAAATACATAATTTTGGTGTAATGTCCAAACTGTGCCACAATAAGGTATATTTGGCTAAAACAGAACTCTCAAATCTTCAACAAGTTTTCTTAGGTATATCATTAGCTTGGGATAAGATCAAGCAATTGACATCTATTTAGTGCAAAAGTTAAGATCTATTTTGTTTCTTAGCATGCCTATTTGTATGCAATAAATATCCTTACGTTATTGCCACGTCTAATAGAGATACATTGATTTAACTGTTTAAAGGTTGATGATGTCCTTGAAACTAAGTTAGAACAAGTGTTTCAACTTGTCATGGATAAAGGAACACTCGATGCTATTGGGTTGCATCCTGATGGTCCTGTCAAGAGGTAAGAGAAAGTACTATCTTATCCATGGTTCTGTCATAATTCTATTGGGGTGATGTTATTTTGTTTTGTAAAACCATGTTACACATTTCTTTCCCACTTGTTGTTCTCCATATAATCTTCTACTGGTTGCTTTCTTATTTACAGAATGATGTATTGGGATTCTGTTTCAAGGCTGGTTGCTTCTGGCGGAATACTTGTAAGTACTTTTGAACTTGTTCTTGTCCAAGGTTAATATTTTAGACGTGGTCACTAAAAACAATGTTGGATTTAGGCCCATGTTTTATTTATCTGCCAAGTAGTTGGGGCTCGTAACATGAATTTTGCCTATTACAAAGTGGGAGGAGTCCTTTGTACAGCACATAAGCTGTGGTTATTTTATTTTCCGCTGTTAATTGATGCTTATGCACTTGCTATCTTTCTCCCATGTTCATGACATTGCTGAAGTTCTTCTACTTTATGACG
This sequence comes from Vicia sativa, assembly GCA_021764765.1. Classification (NCBI taxonomy): domain Eukaryota; kingdom Viridiplantae; phylum Streptophyta; class Magnoliopsida; order Fabales; family Fabaceae; genus Vicia; species Vicia sativa. The sequence continues at coordinate 297,935,727 of CM038793.1, forward strand.
CCTGTCCTTTCTGACTTTTCTGTGTATTGTGTAATGCAAGGTGATCACATCTTGCAACAGTACGAAGGATGAGTTGGTACAAGAAGTGGAAAGTTTCAACCAAAGAAAAAGTGCTACTGCCCAGGAACTTGATGTAGCCAAGGATGATGAATCAGGCAGAGAACCACTATTTCGATATGTTAATCATGTCCGCACATATCCAACATTCATGTTTGGTGGATCTGTAGGCTCCCGCGTTGCCACCGTGGCATTTCTTCGGAAATGAAGCCTGCCTTTTTTTTTGGTTCATGATTTTAGGTGTCTTTGGTGAATGGTTTGAAGATGTGTGTAGTTAGACATGTGTTGAACTTCTGGTGTTATATTTGCGTTGAATAGTAAATATTTTTCTTATTTATGTGGCAGTGAAGTTTCCTCCTTTTTTGTTTGGGTGAATGGTTTTGTAATCGTTCAATTTCCTTAACAAATGGAGTAAAGGGAAGGACAGTTAGTTCAGTAAGGCAAAAGATTATTTCACTCCGCTTCTTTTTGTGGCAGTAATTACAAATTTACAATTGGCTTATCTTATTACAAAAATTGGAGTTCTTTTAATAAGTTGATGTGCCAGATGAAATGTATCTCACCTTAAATCAGATATAGCACTACCAACTATAAATCTATAAGGTTGAGTTGGCTGATAGTGTTTAAATATTGTTAGAATTTGTAGAATTTTTTTTTATACATAAGCATGTATTGAAAAAAAAAAAACACAAATAACCATGTTTTAGAAAAAATTACACAAATAACCATGTTTCGGACCTCATTTAAGTTAAGGCACCATCCTAGATGGCGCATACATTGATCAATTACACTTAGGTGCCATCCCACATGGCGCATGCACTTGCTGCAAGCTATGTCAGATGGCGCATGCACTATATTTTTAGGTGTAGGAGCCTAATGAAATGGCTCCTAGGTGTATTGAAAAAAAAAAAACACAAATAACCATGTTTTAGAAAAAATTACACAAATAACCATGTTTCGGACCTCATTTAAGTTAAGGCACCATTCCAGATGGCGCATACATTGATCAATTACACTTAGGTGCCATCCCACATGGCGCATGCACTTGCTGCAAGCTATGTCAGATGGCGCATGCACTATATTTTTAGGTGTAGGAGCCTAATGAAATGGCTCCTAGGTGTATTTGCATTTTCTATAAATAAAACACTCATTCTCTTTTATTTTTCACTTTCTCACCTTATCTTCTCTTTTTTTTTTGTCATGACATCACCATACATCAATATCAGAGATGAATACGTTGTTTTCTCGATCACCAAACCTTTGATGAAAATAAAATTTTGGCACATTTTTACCATGGTCAAACTGAGGTAAGAGTTGATGCGCTGGTTAGAGGGAGAAATCGAAGTCGGGGAAGAAATTAGAAGGATCAAGAGAAAAAGAACAACCATGAACTTCACAACTGGACAACCTCGAATTTGATTGGAGGAAGTCAAAACAGATGTAGACGTTGTCGCAATGATGTATGGTTCTGATGAAATTGTTTTGACGATCGTAGTAGCTTAGATATTTGATTGTGTTGTTGATGTTATATTTTCATGTTGTTTTAATTGTGATGTGTTTTTAGTTGTTGTTTGCGTATTGGTTGTTTTTAGTGAATTGGTTGTTGTAAGAAATGCTCTTAATGAAAAAAAGTTCAGGTAAATTATAAAAAAGTGCAGATACATTGCATACATTTATCACATTTATCATGTTGTCGAACTTGTAAGTTTTATAAATTATTTGTTATATTTGTGTATTTATATATATAAGTGTTTTAGCAAGTTATTATTTTATGAATACTTACACTAGTTTATTTGTATATAAGGATCCTAAAAGATTTAGATGCCGTGGACACAACTATATTGCTCCTGATCCGCTTATCGTCCCGTACCTTGAATGGTCCGAAACATGGTTATTTGCGTAATTTTCTTTGAAACATGGTTATTTGTGTATTTTTTTCAATACTTGGTTATGTATAAAAGAAATTGAATTTGTAATCACATAGAGAGAAAGAGTAGAGAGATAAGGGAGACCGAGAGTTAATTGAATTTGAGCAGAGTTCCTTGATCCTGTTACAATTAGACTTATATAGAAGTGATTAGTGTAACTTCCTCTCAATAGTTCTATAGCATAAGAGAATTTCTTATTACACCCCGTGCCTAAAACAACGATCCTATGCAATTTCTAAAATATCCCTTTGAAATTGGAAGTGTATTTTTGATAAAATGTCATTTTTTTCTAGTTTTGCATTAAATACAAAAACTTGTACAATTCATACAATCATGACAATTGGAACAAAGACATATAATAAAGTCATAAACTCATTGTATTGTACACATCACAAAAAGTTTTCGTGGTCGATAAAGAAATAATCAAAAAATATAATCCAAATACAATAATAAGAAACTAGAACCAAAATACAAATTCATAATAAAAATGTAATAGAAATCAAAATTTATCTAGAAATATGGTCAGGATAAAGAGGCAAAAGAGATAAATTAGACGGTCCTCCTCTAAAAGCCTGAGGTGTCACAGGTGCAACCTATACTATTGGTGCCGCAGGTGAAAACTCAGGTGCCATCCCAGTGCCCAAGATGACTGAGGTTATGGCTGGGCCTTTGGTGTCGCCTGAGAACCAGACGTCTCTCCTGCCTCAAATACACTTAGTGGAGAAGTGCATATGCAGGTGGATGGGGGCGGAGACAGGTGAACTGGAGAATCCCGATGCCGCGGGAGGATGGCGTAGTAGGAGTAGAAGCATGAACACCATAGGTTAAATTATGGTTGGGTGCTTGAGAGACTGATGCTTGATGATTTCTAACAACTTCAGTTGCAAATATGGTTGATTTGATGAAAATGAGAATGAGAGTTTTAGCGTGTTTTGTGTTTTTTGTTTTGAAAGTGGCACTGTAATGGGAGGGGAAAAGGCATAGCGCCTTTTAGTTAGTCCACAAACTAGAAATATATTCGCGGTTCTAAATCGTAGTTATATTTCCGGTAAGTATCTAACTCTTCCAACGTAATTTAACATGGTGCGAACCGGAAATATATTTCTTGTTTTCAGGGGCATTTTTAAAATTTTACGTGGTATGTTAGAAAAACTTGGGGTGAAATGAGAAATTCCTATCTAAATTGGATTGGGTTAACAAAATAGAGAGAAATTAACATGTCACCCCCAATTTTTTTATTCCAATTTTGCCCCTGATGAGATACAAAGAAATTTCAAGATTAAATTTTTGGTATAGATGAAATTTTCGGTACACCCCTACCAAATTTCTGGTTATAGTAAATTTTTGTTGGTGCATTTGAAGTTTCTGGTAATCCAAAAATTTCAAATTTTCGTGTTAGTACCTCAAATTTGAGTTATATTGAAGTTTTCAGTAGGTTTTAATTTCAGGTTTTTTCAACGGTCGAGATTTTTCCGACTATTTGGAGGGTCCTAATTGCACCGACATATTTGTGTGATCTAGAATGCATCACTATTTGTATAAATAAGGATATCAGGTTATAGGGTTAGACATCTAAGAAAATGCCTCTTCCTGAGTATCTGATTAATGCATAAGTGTATTACAATGTATGCAATCCTACTGTTGAGTTTAAGATTCCTGATGGCTCCGAATCCCTTTCTATCTTAAAAGAAACATTGAATAGTTTGCTATTTGATTCCGATAATAGAAGGGTGACAAAGTTCGAGTTTCAGGAGGATTGAATCGATATAAATGGAAATGTGTAATACAACCTAATCGAGTTGAATAATGATGTAGATGTGAAGGCGATGTGGAAATCATTTCGCCGTAGGATAACTAAAGGTCTGATCGAGTTGGATGCGGAGATCTGAAGATCTTTCAATGACATAATGATGATCCTGAGTCGTCCATCCTCACCTGGTAGTGTCTAGGTTTTCATGTTTAGATGTACTATTTATGTTTGTTGTTTGTTAATTATGTTTTTTGTAGTATGTTATGTTATTTTCTTCATTGAATCAAAACATGTAATCGCCAAAAGATTATGCAATCAATATGATGTTTGTTTGTCACAAAATATACATATAATACCATAATAAAATAAATGTACACAGGCCGTCCACGGGAAACGTTGGCCAACCTAGCTAAACCAGTATAAACCTCACCATCAGGGTTTACTAGCCCCATGAGGCTATCTAAATGAGCTCAACAACAGGAACAAAAATATGTACCCCCGCAGGAGATGGCTCCACAATATGCTCCACAACTAACTCTGCAACTGGCTCCTCAACAGTAGAAAGTCTTGAGCCTCGACAACGGGGTACGCGAAACTGTGTCTGCTGCTTAGCCAACCATTTCAGGTGAGAACCTGTCGGTGGACCTATGCCTCCGCTCTATCAATATGTCTTCCCACAACGGTATTGTAATTCCCCAAAATCTAGATTTAATCATTTAATTAATTAATTAATTAATTTAGTATGAGTATATATATATATATATATATATATATATATATATATATATATATATATATATATATATATATATATATATATATATATATATATGATGTTTTCAGTGTGTTTTATATGAGTAATTGTGATGTTTTGATGATTATGATGATTGATCTGATATTTTTTGTAGTGTGTTATGGTGCAATGGGAATTAAGACGATTAAGAGGAATTTTTGTATTTTAGAATATAATTATTTAAAGTTATTTTAATTAATTAAATAGAATAAAATTGTTAGATATAGGTCATGAGAGTAAGGTGGTAATTAGTGAAGAGTAATTAAGGGCATGATGAGAAGTTCATTATTAGGGGTCTAAAGGTTAAACAAGAAATAGAGAGAAAAAATATTCATTTTGTGCGATAGTGAAAAGAACTGACGTTGTGGAGATAGAGAACTAGCACACAAAGAGGAAAAGAGGAATTTGTAGAACACGAAGAGGAATCAAAATACAATAATAGTCGTAAGGTAAGGGGTGTTCATCTTGATTATTATAATTTATATAAGGCATGAATAATTGTAGATTGTAGTGGGTTTTGGTTGTGATGAACATGAGATGATTTGATGAAATAAATGATGTTTTGTGACTTTAGATTGAAAATAATTGTACCCATAATGTAGAATACAATGGATTAATGGTAATTGATGAAATGATTAGATGATGTTTTAGGACTCGTACTGTGAAGAAATCGTAAGTTTGAGACTGGTTTTTGTGCAGATAATCGCAACAAGAAAACTATGTTTGGGCTCCCGCAGCGCCAGGAGATGAGGTGCCGATGATAAGGGGTTAAAAACAAAGCCCCTAGATTTAGTATATGAGGTAATCTATCTCCAGAGAGTCTACAGGCGACGTTGAGGAGAGCGAGTAGCGCTGGGTGATGGAGACCAGAAAAGAGAAGTTGTGTTGTCGCTCCCACGTCGTCGGGCAAGCATATGGCGATAGACAATAATGTTAGTTTTAAAAGTGTCATAACTTGAGTTTCAGGACTCTGATTGACGTGTCGTTTGAAGCTTTGGAAAGCTAATGTGACTATCTATACTTTTGTGGAATAAAAGAGTCATAAGATGTATTGGTCTAGTACCTAGGCTTTGAATGAATAGGATGATTCTATGATTGTTTTGATAAGATGTGTTTATATACAATAAATTGTTGTTGCTATGATAACTTGATGATGTTATGTTTCCCATATATATATATATATATATATATATATATATATATATATATATATATATATATATATATATATATATATATATATATATATATATATATTGGATTTGATAAATGGTCTTGATGAATATTTATGGTCTTAACTTCATCAAGATCATTTATCAAATCCAATGGTTTGCATTCAATCCTCCCATCTCCTATTTCAAAACCCTCCTACTTGATATATCCTATATATATATATATATATATATATATATATATATATATATATATATATATATATATATATATATATATATATATATATATATATATATATATATATATGTGTGTGTGTGTGTGTGATAACCTATGATGAAATTATGGATGATGATGCATTTTGGACTAGTAGTGGTCATGTTGTTATTGAGATGTTTAACATCATGAATTTATGGCATATGGTAGAACATTTGTCCAATGATGTTTTGAAGGATATTGAATCCAATGTTGTTTATAGAACGATATAATCCAGTGATGGCTTCAATCCCATAGTGTGGATTGAGTGCAAATTATGAAGTGCTATGGTTCCAAGCGGGAATCGATCCTATTGGTGTAGGTCTTTGGAGATGACAATGACTAAGTCATCAGTGAAGTATTTGGTACCACATGCATGAGTCTATGATGTTGCATTACATTCTATGTGACATTGCATAATGATTTTATTTGAAGATACTTGATGATAAGTGTCTTGAAATGATTGGTGGTTGTGTATTGATGAAGTTATGAAGGTGTGAGTATAGTGTGAGGATCTGCTAATGTGTAAAGCCTTGTCGTTGTGCATATCAACTATGTTTATTCCTTATGTCTTTTATAATGATTATGATTTACTCACCATTTCTTCTTGGAAATGTTCCCTCGAAATGTGGGTAACTTGCAGGTGCTCAAGCTTAGTGCATGGACCTTAGAGGATAGCTTCAAAGTGTTTCTATTTGTTTTTCGTAGAATAAATAGAGTCTTGCTCTGATATGTAACATCGGGGTTAGGATCATTTATTTATGAACTCATGTCTTTTGTTTCTTCGAGATTTATGAGTTGTTTTCCTTGTTTTATAAAATAGAATGTCAGCTGTCAAGCTGAATGAGTTGAAGAAATAAGTGGAAGAAATTATCGAGAAGAAGTTTGTTCGACCGAGTGTTTCATAAAGGGGTGCACTTGTGTTGTTAGTCAAGAAGAAAGATGGAAGCATGAGACTGTGTGTAGATTACAGACAGTTAAATAAAGTAACAATTAAGAATACATATCCATTGTCGATGATTTACGATTTGATGGATTAGTTAGTGGGTGTGTGTGTTTTCAACAAGATTGATTTGAGGTCGGGTTATCATAAAATTTGAGTTAAACCAGATGATATTCTGAAGACGACTTTCTGGACAAGGTATGGTCATTATGAGTACACTCTGATGTTGTTTGGTGTATCTAATGCGCCAAGTGTTTTCATGGAGTATATGAATAGAAATTTTCATTCCTATTTGGATAGGTTTGTAGTGGTTCTTATTGGCTGAATTCCCACTTCTAAGTCTCACACACTTATGACATCTACTGACACTTAGCACTTGGTCCCACCAGGTGTGCCAATTTGTTTATTGTGGAAAATGGTAAACAAGCGCTGGTCCTCCCTAGGTCCTCAAAGTAAGGGTTACTCGCAAGATCGACCAATTGATCTTAAGACGCGTGCTAAGATTTTGTATGTTATACTTACTTTGTCGAAATATACCTTGGCCAAGAAACGGTTTTCTAAGACCAAGGGAAGCAGTACAACAGCTTTCCACACAGAAGTTTCGACTACCTGCCTAACTGACAGTAGGTTCTGGACGACACAAGATTAAACTAACTAACTGATTGGTGACTCGTGACCAACAGGTGATGTTGAAAGGTTTATGTAAAGTTGTTTGAAACTAAACGAATATGAAAAGTAAAGACATTAAAGAGATAAAATTGAAAGATAAACTGATTGCATTAAAAGTAAAGGTGGTGATTCACGTACATCAAAAGCTTAATGACTCTTTCTTCCTTAAGCGCGGAATTGGGCAGAGTGTTGGTAAGCAATTTGAGAATACAAGTGAACACCCCTAAAAATTAAAATGGAGTGACTTATTTATAGTACTTTACAAGATAACTACTGAAAGCAATCAACGAATGAGATGAACCTAAAAACACAACTGCTACATAAGATTTCGCCATCTATTTAGCGCCTAACAACCACGATCTTTGAGTTAACTTCCCACGATCTCCATATTTTGACTCTTTCCCGCTTGTGATTTAGAAGGGTTAACCACTCTTAGTTTCGATGCATCTCTGGAAGAATAATATTTCTCTAAGTCCTCTAAACTACGCCTTCGACAACATCATCTGAACTTCGACCAATTCTTTCGCTTAGCCCATGATATGGAAAATCTACCGACAGCAATTTGTTTGTCCCTCTAGTCGATGCGGTTATTTTCGGCACATTTGTCTTGTGTTTATTCCTTCCAGGTTCATTTGACACTTTGGTCGAATCGATCGTTTTCCTGGATCACTTTTTTGGTCGACACACTTCTTCCTGACATTTCTAACTTGGTTTTATGAATTCTCATAAGGAAACTATATTCGTTTAGGATCGACCCTTAACTTGTAGGGATGTTTGCCTTTGACACATGCCCTTAAACGTATTTAGGAATTTTCCAGTTAAGACAACGTTCATGGTCTCAAAACCTCCAATAAACTTCCACATCTTCTTCAACCTATTTTTCATAAAATGATAACCCACATTCTTTCCAAAGAATTTTATGAAAAGTGACTCCTTTCAAAGATTACACAATTTTTAAAAAAACTTTTCATCCATCGTGAACTTTGGCAACCATCAAATTAACTTTCTCGTTCACAATAGTGACTTTTTAACCTTCCGTGAGAATATTCCAAAATAATGGTTAAGAAGATTAGATATACCTCTATCTAATAGTTTGACCAATGGTGGCGGAGAATCGGAAAAATAAAAAAACTCCAAGAACTTGACAAATAATATCTTAACTATGTTTTCTTCTTTAATGTAGGTCAAAACAACTTTCTTACAGTTTCGATTCATTCAGAGTAAGTATCATTTTATCAAAAAGGATTTTAAAAGCGGCCATCATCACAGTTCAAATTCTTTTCTACTTTCTAACATCTAAAATTTGTTGGTGTGTATTTTATTTATTTATTTTAGTTTATGGGAGCCTTCATTTTCCTTTGGATTTAAAAATAATGTATGTATTATTGTGTAATATCTTATTCCTATTTACTAAATTTTCACAATTTTAAAGATATTCAATTTTTTATTAAATATTTTGATAAGGATCGATTCATAATTTTGAGAACTAAAATTTGATTTAATCCACTTTAAATAAAATAGAATGTTAAAACTAAACATTTTGGTCCAGTAATATTTGACATTAAATTTGGTAGAGGATCACTGTTCGATCTTTCGTAATTATGATTGGCATATGACTAGAATTACTTGACGCCGGAACTTGCTCTGATAAGATTAGTCGGTCCAATGGACCGAATTTTGATGCTGAAAATTTAAAAAATAGAATATCAAAGGTTACAAAAATCACATTATAATGTACTGATATAACTGTTAGAAGAACTTGAAATTATAAGGTTGACGAAGATTGAGTAATTGAATATGGAGAGGGAGAGAGAGTCATAAAGAATTAGAGAAAGTATAATTGAGGGTAATGATAAGTGCCAAAATTTAGTTATTTTGTATATATGTTTAGTGACACTTATCGGTTCTTTTGTTGATATTCTTCGAATAAATCCCCCGCTTTTGGTATAAATGTGTACATAATAGAATAATTGAGTTTCTGTGTAAATATTGTATCATTTGATAGTTTTTCATCTCTTTTATAGGTATTCATTCATAATTGGAGCATTGAGTAATAAAGTGTCGAAGACACGACTTCAAACGCGCGATTTGAGCAACTCATCAACGAATAAGGCTCAAAATCAAAGAATAAAAATCATCAATTTGATTGATATTTTGTCATGGTTAGATAGGAAATTTAATAAGCTTTCCAACGCTTCAAACCGGGCGCAATTCCGAGTTACGGTTCTCAAGATATGGCAAAAACAATATGCTGATTTTTTTCAGGACAACACAGACCGCGCTTAGCGCGAAAATACCGGGCTTAGCGCGCCCTGCGATATCAAAATTCTTTAAAAGGGGCTAAAAACACATTTTTAGGTCATGGGTTGGGTATTTTTGAGTCCCAACACCATCAACATTATTTTTTGGTCTAGAGAGCTTAGAAAACAACATTGGAGCTTGCGTTTGGATGATCCGGAGTCGAATCCCTCGTCGATTGGTGTTGACAAACCAAGAAATGTTTGGTTCCTCTTCTTCTATTCTCTTTGTAATCTCTTTTGTTGGGTTTTGTATGTATATCTACTCATAACTCATGTACATTTGTCGCCCTTGGCGTTATATAAAGCTTGTTTTATGAATCTGTGTTGGTGATTGTCTTAGGTTTTTACTCTATGTTAGGGATTTGAGCTTTACTAGAGATAGATTGCTTAGATTCTTACCTAAGATGATTATCTGTTAGTTTCTGAATACTAGAAATGGGTTTAGAGCTGACATTCACTATAGAGTATCTGATCTTAATGCCTCTGCGTTGGTGAAGTATGCCAAAGATGGGTATGGAGGTGACGCAGTTGACTTCTGGTTGTCGAGGTATGCCAAAAATGGATATCTAGGTGATTCGGGAGGATTCTCAATTTGAGTTAGAAATAGCTTAGATTGTGAGAGATATGTGATGACACGGACGAGTATCGTAGGCCGAGTATGACATGGGTGGTAGATTTAAGTGACGGGTAGTTTACATTCGCTCCGCATGTCGCTATCCTTTATACTTTTTGTTCATTTATTTTTTGTCTTTTATTTTCATTTCTTTTAATCTCAAACTCATTAACGGTAGAATTGTCGAACGACGAATCAATAACCAATCTCTGTGGACACGACACGATATAACCTAACCGGTATATATCACCCAGTAAAAATAATACCAACTATTTGCTTGCCGCTATACCGCAACAACAAAATGGCGCCGTTGTCGGGGATTGGTTTTATTGTTTCTGTATTGCGATAATTATGTTGTTTTTGAGTTTTGTAATTATTGTATATGTTGTATAGACTTTGTATATGAATTTGTATATGTTACTTGTACATGTTGTGTTAACTTTCCATACTTGTACACATGTGTGTTTTTCCTTGTTTTCAAGTATTGTTGTAAGTTGTCTCGTATTTGTAACATTTATTGTGTGGTTTTTAGGACACTTTCTTTAGGTTTGCACGGTGTGGCAATACCATGACATGACGAGAGAAGGTTACTAGTGCTCGCACAATAAAGGCGTCAAGCTTACGACGTAAAACAAGCATGTTTGTTTATGTTGTTTATGTGTGTGGTGACTTGTGTTTTGACAAGTTGAAATAGGACTTGCTCTTAATTTCAAATTTTCACTTTTCAACTTGTTAATTCCTTTTCACCAATAGTGTGTATTGTTATTTGCTTTTGTTTTGTTATGTCAATTTGTTATTTTACAAAAGTTTGTAGTGTTTTATCTTGTGGAAGTGTGTATGTATTGTAAATATTATTTAGATGTGTAAATGAGATTGTATAGGTGTGTAAGTGGAGCTTGCATAGCAGTTGCACCTGTTGCTGTCATTTTTTTTGCAACTGGTGTAGCGCGCTTAGCGTGCTCTGCTGGCGCTTAGCGCGCTCTGCTATGCAAGGCCAGTGAATTCTTTTAAAATTTCACTTGGTTTTCCTTTTTCCCACTTTCACCAAGACTTTTTGTATTGAATAAAATTAGTATTGTTTTTATAATTCTTTTGTTGTTGTTTGGACTCAAATTTTGGTCCGGTAACTTGAAGACTTTTGAGGTGATTTTCCGAGTTTGATCGTTTCAATTCGCGGATGTATGGCAATGATAGTTTTTAAAGTTGGTACATGTCAGGTACTCGTTTATCGCTTTCTATAACATAACATGTTTAGGAAATTTATCATTTTTATAATTACCATGTTATTCATTATTTTTGCATTACTTGCTCATGAGTTGAATCACTTTAGTCCCCTTTTTACCCATAAATGTGAGGAAGCTTTCCATTGTTTACATATGAGAGTCCACATTCTTGTTTTAACTTGATTTTATTATGCTTAATCTTTTGTTTTGTGTTGATTGTATGATTGCAAGAAAATGATCAAGACATTTTGTTGATTTTGAGCATAACTACCTTGTCCAAATATTCAATTCACCTTGTGAGTGTGTGAACCTTTGTTACCCCTTTGAGCTTTTATCAATATCCATGTTTATTTGAACTTGATGCTTGTCTATGAGTTTCAATTCACTTTTTTTGTATGGATGTTGATTTCTTTGTTTCTTGAACCCTCAACTATAGGTTGTTGTATGAATATTTACCTTGCCTTAGAAAGTAGGGAGTATTCACATAATGATGTTGGTTGAATTCAAGTTGGGAGAGGAATGTTTATGTACTTATATTGTGGTTGGTATGAGGTTAAGAGAAAAGAAAAAGAAAGAAAGAAAAAAAAGTGAAAAAGAAAGATTAGAAAAAGAAAGAAAAAAGAGAAAAGCTTTGAAAAAGAAAAACAAAAGAGTAGGAATAAGTTTATGTTAATAAGTGAGGTGTGTTTGGTGTGAAGTTTGTGATGAAGAATAAGTTTGATTGAAATTATATTGTTTGAAAATTTGTGAGTTGATCACTCCCTTAGGTTTAGGCAAGTTTTTGTTTCGATTAGCTTTAGGACTTTTCAGTTGTTTGTTAACCAAGCCACATTACAACCTTGAAAAGCCCTTGTGATTCTTGCATTTGTATTTTCAATACGTATTTGGATGAATGCATAATTTAGTCTATTATATGCAAGATCGTGGAGGAGTATTTTTTATCCCCCACCTTTGTGTGTTCTTCATCTACCGATGAATTTTTGCTAGGTGTGTTTCATGATTGAGCTTGTTTTGTTTTAGAATGTTTTGCATGATTTTTGTACTTAGGATTTGTTTCGTTTATTTGTTATTGTTGTAGTATGGTGGTAAGTTTGAATTCGTCGTGTACGTTTTCGTTTGAACCATACATTTGTTTTCCGTTTTAAAAACTTGTTGATTCGTGATTCTTGGATTATCATCTTTTGTTTCTTTAGGTTTACTTGACTTTGTTTGAGGACAAACAATGTTTCAAGTTGGGGAGAGTTGATAAGTGCCAAAATTTAGTTATTTTGTATATATGTTTAGTGGCACTTATCGGTTCTTTTGTTGATATTCTTCGAATAAATCCCCCGCTTTTGGTATAAATGTGGACATAATAGAACAATTGAGTTTTTGTGTAAATATTGTATCATTTGATAGTTTTTCATCTCTTTTATAGGTATTCATTCATAATTGGAGCATTGAGTAATAAAGTGTCGAAGACACGACTTCAAACGCGCGATTTGAGCAACTCATCAACGAATAAGGCTCAAAATCAAAGAATAAAAATCATCAATTTGATTGATATTTTGTCATTGTTAGAGAGGAAATTTAATAAGCTTTCCAACGCTTCAAACCGGGCGCAATTCCGAGTTACGGTTCTCAAGATATGGCAAAACAATATCGATTTTTTCAAGACAACACGATCGCGCTTAGCGAAAATACGCTTAGCGCCCCTATATCGAATTCTTTAAAAGGGCTAAAACACATTTTAGGTCATGGGTTGGATATTTTTGAGTCCCAACATCATCAACATCATTTTTTGGTCTAGAGAGCTTAGAAAACAACATTGGAGCTTGCGTTTGGATGATCCGGAGTCGAATCCCTCGTCGATTGGTGTTGACAAACCAAGAAATGTTTGGTTCCTCTTCTTCTCTTCTATTTGAAATCTCTTTTGTTGGGTTTTGTATGTATATCTACTCATAACTCATGTACATTTGTCGCCCTTGGCGTTATATAAAGCTTGTTTTATGAATCTGTGTTGGTGATTGTCTTAGGTTTTTACTCTATGTTAGGGATTTGAGCTTTACTAGAGATAGATTGCTTAGATTCTTACCTAGGATGATTATCTGTTAGTTTCTGAATACTAGAAATGGGTTTAGAGCTGACATTCACTATAGAGTATCTGATCTTAATGCCTCTGCGTTGGTGAAGTATGCCAAAGATGGGTATGGAGGTGACGCAGTTGACTTCTGGTTGTCGAGGTATGCCAAAAATGGATATCTAGGTGATTCGGGAGGATTCTCAATTTGAGTTAGAAATAGCTTAGATTGTGAGAGATATGTGATGACACGGACGAGTATCGTAGGCCGAGTATGACATGGGTGGTAGATTTAAGTCTGTGACGGGTAGTTTACATTCGTTCCGCAAGTCTATCCTTTATACTTTTGTTCATTTACTTTTTGTCTTTTATTTTCATTTCTTTTAATCTCAAACTCATTAACGGTAGAATTTTCGAACGACGAATCAATAACCAATCTCTGTGGACACGATATGATATAACCTAACCGGTATATATCACCCGGTAAAAATAATACCAACTCTTTGCTTGCCGCTATACCGCAACAAAAGGTAACTAACTGAAAAAATAGAAAAAAAAACATAAAAGTTTCTACCCGTGTATAGATTTTCTAAACAAGACAAATCAATATAGTGGTTCTCTAAGTCATCCATGCCTATACGCTTCTTCAACCTTTTGAAAACTTCACTTAACACTCCATTTGTCAACAAATTGACCACTTGGTCTTTGTTGATAAGGTAAAGCGACAAGCAAAGAGTTGGTATTATTTTTACCGGGTGATATATACTGGTTAGGTTATATCGTATCGTGTCCACAAAGATTGGTTATTGATTTGTCGTTCGAAAATTCTACCGTTAATGAGTTAGAGATTAAAAGAAATAAAAATAAAAGACAGAAAATAAATGAACAAAAAGTATAAAGGATAGACAGCTTGTCCGAAACGAATGTAAACTACCCGTAACAGAATTAAATCTACCGCCCATGTCATACTCGGCCTACGATACTCGTCCATGTCATCACATACCTCTCATAACCTAAGTTATTTCTAACCCAAATTGAGAATCCTCCCGAATCACTCGATAGCGATGTCTGGCCTATCTTAACAACCAGAAGTCAACTGTGTCACCTCCATACCCATCTCTAACAAACTTCACCAACGCAGAGGCATTAAGATCAGATACTCTATAGTGAATGTCAGCTCTAAACCCATTTCTAGCATTCAGAAACTAACAGATAATCATCCTAGGAAATAATCTAAGCAATCTATCTCTAGCAAAGCTCAAATCCCTAACATAGAGTAAAAACCCAAGATAATCACCAACACAGATTCGTAAAGCAAACATTATACAACGCAAAGGGCGAAAAATATACATGAGCAAGAGTAGATATACATACAAAATCCAATAATAGAGATTACAAAGAGAAGAGAAGAAGGGTATCCAAACATTTCTTGGTTTGTCAACACCAATCGACGAGGGATTCGACTCCGGATCATCCAAATGCAAGCTCCAATGTTGTTTTCTAAGCTAATCTATGAAAAAAATGATGTTGATGGTGTTGGGTCTCAAAAATACCCAACCCATGACCTAAAAATGTGTTTTTAGCCCCTTTTAAAGAATTCAAAGGCGCGCTTAGCTCGGTATTTTCGCTGCGGTCTGCATCTCAAGAAAATCAGCATCTTGTTTTTGCCATAACTTGAGAACCGTAACTCGGAATTGCGCCCGGTTTGAAGCGTTGGAAAGCTTATTCAATGCTCTATCTACCGATGAATAAATATCAATCAAATTAATGATTTGAAATATTTGAAAAACTCATTCTTTGCTTTATGTGTTCTCTTTTATTGCTCAAAATCATGCGTTTGAAGCCGTGTCTTTGACACTTTATTACTCAATGATCCAATAATGAATGAATACCTATTAAAGATATGAAAAACTATCAAATGATACAATATTTACACAAAAACTCAATTATTTTATTATGTACACATTTATACAAAAAGCGGGGGATTTATTCGAAGAATATCAACAAAAGAACCGATAAGTACCACTAAACATATATACAAAATAACCAAATTTTGGCACTTATCAACTCTCCCCAACTTGACACATTGTTTGTCCTCAAACAAAGTCAAATAACTCAAATAAATAAAGAATGATAATCAAATATCATTAATCAACAAGTTTTGAAAACAGAAAACAAATGTATGGTTCAAACGAAAAATGTACACGACAAATACAAACTTACCACTATACTACAAGAATAACATATAAACGAAACAAATCCTAAGTACAAAAATCATGCAAAACATTCTAAAACAAAACAAGCTCAATCATGAATCACACATAGAAAAAATTCATCGGTAGATGAAGAACACACAAAGGTTAGGGATAAAAAACACTCCTCCACAATCTTGCAAACAATAGAATAAATTATACATTCATCCAAAAACGTATTGAAAATACAAATGCAAGACTCACAACGACTTTTCAAGGTTGTAATGTGATTTGGTTAACAAACAAGTGATAAGTCCTAAAGCTAATCGAGACAAAAACTTGCCGAAATCTAAGGGAGTGATCAACTCACAAAGTTCCAAACAATATAATTTCAATCAAACTTATTCTTCATCACAAATTTCACACCAAACACACCTCACTTATTAACATAACATTATTCCTACTCTTTTTGTTTTTCATTTTCAAAGCTTTTCTCTTTATTTTTTTTCTTTTTCTAATCTTTCTTTTTCACTTTTTTTTTCTTTTTCTTTTCTCTTAACCTCATACCAACCACAATATAAGTATATAAACATTTCTCTCCCTAACTTGAATTCAACCAACATTAATGTGTAAATACTCCCTACTTTCTAAGGCAAGCTAAAAATCCATACAACAACATATAGTTGAGGGTTCAAGAAACAAAGAAATCAACATCCATACAAAAAAAGAAGTGAATTGACACTCATAACAAGCATCAAGTTCAAATAAAAACGGATGTTGATAAAAGTTCAGAGGGACAAATAAACGTTCACACAATCACAAGGTGAATTGAATATTTGGGTAAGGTAGTTATGCTCAAAATCAAAAAAATGCCTTGATCATTTTCTTGCAATCATACAATCAACACAAAACAAAAGATTAAGCATAATAAAATCCAGTTAAAACAAGAATTGTGGCCTCAAAAATATGTAAACAATGGAAAGCTTTCTCACATTTATGGATAAAAAGAGGAACTAAAGTGATTTAATCCCTGAGCAAGTAATGCAAAAAGAATGAATAACATGGTAATTATACAAATGATAAATTTGTTAAACATGTAATGCTATAGAAAACGATAAACGAGTACCTGACATGTATCAACTTGGAAAACTATCATTACCATACATCCGCGAGTTGAAACGATCAAACTCGGAAAATCACCTCAAAAATCTTCAAGTTACCAGACCAAAATTTGAGTCCAAACAACAATAAA
This sequence comes from Vicia sativa, assembly GCA_021764765.1. Taxonomy (NCBI): domain Eukaryota; kingdom Viridiplantae; phylum Streptophyta; class Magnoliopsida; order Fabales; family Fabaceae; genus Vicia; species Vicia sativa. The sequence continues at coordinate 297,952,934 of CM038793.1, forward strand.
AGAATTAGAAAAACAAAATTTACAAAAGTTACAAAATTTACAACCAACAAAACTCCTCAAGCTAAACACGACAAGCTTGCGGAAATACAACATTTACGTAACAAAACAAAAGCAAATTACGATACGAAAACATGGTGAAAATGAATTAACAAGTTGAAAAGTGAAGATTTAAAATTAAGAACAAGTCCTATTTCAAATTGTTAAAACACAAGTCACCACACACATAAACAAACATAAACAAACATGCTTGTTTCACGTTGTAAGCTCGACGCCTTTATTATGCGAGCACTAGTAACCTCTTCTCGTCATGCCATGGTATTGCCACAACGCGCAAACCTAAAGAAAGTGTCCTAACAACCACACAACAAACGTTACGAGTACGAGAAAATTCACAACATCACATGAAAGTTAAGAAAATCACAAATATGCACAAGTATGGAAAGTAAACACACAAGATGTACATGTAACATATACAAGTTCATAGACAAAGTTTATACAACATATACAATAATTACATAACTCAAAAACAACGGAATTATTAGAATACAAAAACAATAAAACCAATCCCCGGCAACGACGCCATTTTGTTGATGCGGTAAAGCGACAAGCAAAGAGTTGGTATTACTTTTACAGGGTGATATATACCGGTTAGGTTATATCGTATTGTGTCCACAGAGATTGGTTATTGATTCGTCGTTCGACAATTCTACCGTTAATGAGTTTGAGATTAAAAGAAATGAAAATAAAAGACAGAAAGTAAATGAACAAAAAGTATAAAGGATAGACAGCTTATCCGGAACGAATGTAAACTACCCGTCACAGACTTAAATCTACCGCCCATGTCATACTCGGCCTACGATACTCGTCTGTGTCATTACATACTTCTCACAATCTAAGTTATTTCTAACCCAAATTGAGAATCCTCCTGAATCCCTCGATAGCCATGTCTGGCCTATCTCAACAATCAGAAGTCAACTGCGTCACCTCCATACCCATCTCTAACATACTTCACCAACGCAGAGGCATTAAGATCAGATACTCTATAGTGAATGTCAGCTCTAAACCCATTTCTAGCATTTAGAAACTAACAGATAATCATCCTAGGAAAGAATCTAAGCAATCTATTTCTAGCAAAGCTCAAATCCCTAACATAGAGTAAAAATCTAAGACAATCACCAACACAGACACGTAAAGCAAACTTTATACAACGCCAAGGGAGACCAATATACATGAGCAAGAGTAGATATACATACGAAACCCAATAAAAGATATTACAAAGAGAAGAGAAGAAGAGGATCCAAACATTTCTTGGTTTATCAACACCAATCGACGAGGGATTCAGCTCCGGATCATCCAAATGCAAGCTCCAATGTTGCTTTCTAAGCTAATCTATCAAAAAAATGATGTTGATGGTGTTGGGACTCAAAAATACCCAACCCATGACCTAAAAATGTGTTTTTAACCCCTTTTAAAGAATTATGAAATCGCAGGGCGCGATTAGCGCGGTCTGCACTGTCCTAAAAAAAATCAGCATCTTGTTTTTGCCATAACTTGAGAACCGTAACTCGGAATTGCGCCCGGTTTGAAGCGTTGGAAAGCTTATTCAATGATCTATATAACCATGTATAAATATCAATCAAATTAATGATTTGAAATATTTGAAAAACTCATTCTTTGCTTTATGTGTTCTCTTTTATTACTTAATATCATGCGTTTGAAGCCGTGTCTTCGACACTTTATTACTCAATGCTCCATTTATGAATGAATACCTATAAAAGAGATGAAAAACTATCAAATGATACAATATTTACACAAAAACTCAATTATTCTATTATGTACACATTTATACAAAAAGCGGGGGACTTATTCGAAGAATATCAACAAAAGAACCGATAAGTGCCACTAAACATATATACAAAATAACTAAATTTTGGCACTTATCAACTCTCCCCAACCTGACACATTGTTTGTCCTCAAACAAAGTCAAATAACTCAAAGAAATAAAGAATGATAATCAAATAATCACGAACCAACAAGTTTTGAAAACAGAAAACAAATGTATGGTTCAAACGGAAAATGTACACGACAAATACAAACTTACCACTATACTACAACTATAACATATAAACGACACAAATCCTAAGTACAAAAATCATGAAAAACATTATAAAACAAAACAAGCTCAATCATGAATCACACATAGCAAAAATTCATCGGTAGATGAAGAACATACAAAGGTGAGGGATAAAAAACACTCCTCCACAATCTTGCAAACAATAGACTAAATTATGCATTCATCCAAAAACGTATTGAAAATACAAATGCAATAATCACAAGGACTTTTCAAGGTTGTAATGTGGCTTGGGTAACAAACAAGTGATAAGTCCTAAAGCTAATCGAGACAAAAACTTGCCGAAATCTAAGGGAGTGATCAACTCACAAAGTTCCAAACAATATAATTTCAATCAAACTTATTCTTCATCACAAATTTCACACCAAACACACCTCACTTATTAACATAACATTATTCCTACTCTTTTTGTTTTTCATTTTCAAAGCTTTTCTCTTTTTTTTTTCTTTCTTTTTCTAATCTTTCTTTTTCACTTTTTTTTCTTTTCTTTTTCTTTTCTCTTAACCTCATACCAACCACAATATAAGTATATAAACGTTTATCTCCCCAACTTGAATTCAACCAACATTAATGTGTAAATACTCCCTACTTTCTAAGGCAAGCTAAAAATCCATACAACAACATATAGTTGAGGGTTCAAGAAACAAAGAAATCAACATCCATACAAAAAAAGAAGTGAATTGATACTCATAGACAAGCATCAAGTTCAAATAAAAATGGATGTTGATAAAAGTTCAGAGGGGCAAACAAACGTTCACACACTCACAAGGTGAATTGAATATTTGGCCAAGGTAGTTATGCTCAAAATCAATAAAATGCCTTGATCATTTTCTTGCAATCATACAATCAACACAAAACAAAAGATTAAGCATAATAAAATCCAGTTAAAACAAGAATTGTGGCCTCAAAAATATGTAAACAATGGAAAGCTTCCTCACATTTATGGGTAAAAAGAGGAACTAAAGTGATTCAATTCATGAGCAAGTAATGCAAAAAGAATGAATAGCATGGTAATTATACAAATGATAAATTTGTTAAACATGTAATGCTATAGAAAACGATAAACGAGTACCTGACATGTATCAACTTGGAAAACTATCATTACCATACATCCGCGAGTTGAAACGATCAAACTCGGAAAATCACCTCAAAAATCTTCAAGTTACCAGACCAAAATTTGAGTCCAAACAACAACAAAAGGATTATAAAAACAAAATTTACAAAAGTTACAAAATTTATAACCAACAAAACTCCTCAAGCTAAACACGACAAGCTTGCGGAAATACAACATTTACGTAACAAAACAAAAGCAAATTACGATACGAAAACATGGTGAAAATGAATTAACAAGTTGAAAAGTGAAGATTTAAAATTAAGAACAAGTCCTATTTCAAATTGTTAAAACACAAGTCACCACACACATAAACAAACATAAACAAACATAAACAAACATGCTTGTTTCACATCGTAAGCTCGACGCCTTTATTGTGCGAGAACTAGTAACCTCCTCTCGTCATGCCATGGTATTGCCACACCGCGCAAACCTAAAGAAAGTGTCCTAAAAACCACACAACAAACGTTACGAGTACGGGAAAATTCACAACATCACATGAAAGCTAAGAAAATCACAAATATGTACAAGTATGGAAAGTAAACACACAACATGTACATGTAACATATACAAGTTCATATACAAAGTCTATACAACATATACAATAATTACATAACTCAAAAACAACGGAATTATCACAATATAGAAACAATAAAATCAATCCCCGGCAACGGCGCCATTTTGTTGATGCGGTAAAGCAACAAGCAAAGAGTTGGTATTATTTTTAACGGGTGATATATACCGGTTAGATTATATCGTATTGTGTCCACAGAGATTGGTTATTGATTCTTTGTTCGACAATTCTACCGTTAATGAGTTTGGGATTAAAAGAAATGAAAATAAAAGATAGAAATTAAATGAACAAAAAGTATAAAGGATAGACAGCTTATCCGAAACAAATGTAAACTACCCGTCACAGACTTAAATCTACCGCCCATGTCATACTCAGCCTACGATACTCGTCCGTGTCATCACATACCTCTCACAACCTAAGTTATTTCTAACCCAAATTGAGAATCCTCCCGAATTCCTCGATAGCCATGTCTGGCTTATCTCAACAACCAGAAGAAGTCAACTGCGTCACTTCCATACCCATCTCTAACATACTTCACCAACGCAGAGGCATTAAGATCAGATACTCTATAGTTAATGTCAGCTCTAAACCCGTTTCTAGCATTCAGAAACTAACAGATAATCATCCTAGGAAAGAATCTAAGCAATCTATCTCTAGCAAAGCTCAAATCCCTAACATAGAGTAAAAACCTAAGACAATCACCAACACAGATTCGTAAAGCAAACTTTATACAACGCCAAGGGCGACAAATATACATGAGCAAAAGTAGATATACATACAAAACCCAACAAAAGAGATTACAAAGAGAAGAGAAGAGAAGAGAAGAAGAGGATCCAAACATGTCTTGGTTTGTCAACACCAATCGACGAGGGATTCGACTCTGGATCATCCAAATGCAAGCTCCAATGTTGATTTCTAAGCTAATCTATCAAAATATGATGTGATGGTGTTGGGACTCAAAAATACCCAACCCATGACCTAAAAATGTGTTTTTAACCCCTTTTAAAGAATTCTGAAATCGCAGGGCGCGCTTAGCCTGGTATGTTCGCGCTTAGCGCAGTCTGCACTGTCCTGAAAAAAATCAACATCTTGTTTTTGCCATATTTTGAGAACCGTAACTCGGAATTGCGCCAAGTTTGAAGTGTTGGTAATCTTATTCAATGATATATCTAACCATGAATAAATATCAATCAAATTAATGATTTGAAAACTCATTCTTTGCTTTATGTGTTCTCTTTTATTGCTCAAAATAATGCGTTTGAAGCCATGTCTTCGACACTTTATTACTCAATGCTCCAATTATGAATGAATACCTATAAAAGAGATGAAAAAATATCAAATGATACAATATTTACACAAAAAATCAATTATTCTATTATGTACACATTTATACAAAAAGCGGGGGATTTATTCGAAGAATGTCAACAAAAGAACCGCTAAGTGTCACTAAACATATATACAAAATAACCAAATTTTTGAACTTATCAGTCTTCACCTCTATAATATCTCAATCTCAATCTTCCTTCAATAATAAGTTCTTTCAAATAGTGACTTCACACTATTTGGAATCAATAAAGCCGAACAAATTGAATTTTCTTCCCATGTTTAGTGTGGGAAAAACAATTTTACATTCAATAGATTCTTTGACGTATCTTATAATCCTCTTGACTGCTGACAAGTGAGACACATTTGGTCTCTCCATGAATCTTCTCACAATACCGACACTAAATTCCAAGTCTTGTCGCATATTTTTCAAGTAACACAAGGATCTAATCAGCCTCCTATACCGAATGTTATTAACATGTTGCTCACCCTCATTCATCTACGACCCAGGGGATTGTTTTACATATATCTCATCTTCAAGTTGTCTATTCAAAAACACAAATTTGACATCTATTTGGTAGATGGACCAATTGGTTTTATTCTTGATACCAAAAACTAGCCTAATGGTTTCAATTCTAGACATCATTGCAAATATCTCTTTAAATTCTATGCATACTCTTTGTGAGAATCCCTTTGTATCTAATCAAGCCTTATGCTTAATTGTTTCACCCTTGGTATTTGTCTTTACTTTGTACACCTATCTTATACCAATTGGATTTTTTCCTTCCGGTAGATCAACTAACTCCTAATTCTTGTTATTCTCAATCGATTCCAGCTTCTCCTTCTTAGCAAAAATCCATTTTGGATCACTCAAAGCCTCCTTTATTTTAACAGTTTTGGATTCATCCATGAGTGAAAATTGGGCGAAATCATCATCACCATTGACTTCTTTATCTCAGAACAACTCACAATCTTGGAGGAAAACCTTTTATCCTTGTTTATATTCTCACATTCTCTTCAATTTGGTTTGCTTCTGCACTATCAAGCACTATATGAACTGTTTTCTCATTGGTGTAAACCTTTCTAGTAACCAGGTTAAAGGCTGCTACAACATCTTAATTTCGTAAAAAAACGATGTCTCGATTGATCATGGTTCTTTTATTCACTGCATCATACAACTTTTAACCACCAGTAAAGTGATACATTACAAGTTACATTAATTCTCACTTATCATCTAGCTTCTTTTAAGTAATTCTAGCACATGTCGATATGCTACCGAATCAAAAAAATATAAAGTGATTTAGATTTATTTTAAATCTAGACCGTGCTTCATCTGGTGTTATCTTCTCAAGCTTCTTTATTGGACACGTATTCAACAAATATGTAGTCGTGGACACCGCTTCTCCCCATAACGTTTTCGATAAGTTCTTTCCTTTTAACATGGTTCTCACCATGTTCATAATCAACCAGTTAATCCTTTCAAAATCGCAGTTTTGGTGCGGTGTATCGGGTGGTACAACCTTATGTACTATGCCTTCTTAATCATAAAACCTCATAACATCATTGGAGACATATACACCTCTACCATCCGTTTTGAGAACTTTGAGCTTGTGACCCTCTTTTGCCTCCCAACCATGGACTTGAACTTATTAAACACTTCTAATACCTCATATTCTCTCTTGATTAGGCATGTACATAGATTTCTATTATGATCATCAATGAATGTGACAAGATATATATTTCCATTAATTGAATCAACTTGCATCGATCCACACACATCTGAATACACCACCTCAAGGTAATGCTTTATGGTTATATAACCCACATCCTTGATGCATTTTAATTTATGTTGCTTCGCTTACACACATTCTTCACAAATTTTAGCCGGTATATTAATCAATGGAAGCCCCATCACCATTATGTTATTTTGAAAAGCATTGAGATTTCAAAAATTGAGATGCCTGAACCTATATTGCCATATCTATTCTTATCGACTAGCGGCTGTTGCAAGACATATATGCTCCATAACCTTCAACTTAACCTTGAAAGTTCTATTGGGAGTCAGACGATCCTTTAGGACCAAAACCTCGTTTGCATCCATAACACGCATCGCCTTGTTCTCCATATGAATATTGTAACCATTCTCGAGTTATTGACCAATACTTAGAAGGTTACACTTGATTCCGGAAATATACAACACATCCTTTAACAAAGAATGTCTACCATCCATTCTCTTTATTCATACATCATTGATCCATTATGCCTCTAGAGTGGTATCATCTATGAACTTTACTTTGTTCTTTATGGCACAATTGATTTGTAACAAACCAATATTTCCTTTCCGTCATGCGTGTTGAACACCAGTTGTCTAAAACCATTAACCATTCCACTGCACTGCTTCTTTCAAAGTCACCATATCATTTTCTTCAGCATGTAGTTGGTTACAACATTTACGTAACCAATTATAAAAAGGTTTTGCAAACCACCACTACTGCTATCCCACAACCTTCTATCTCATTATTAAACTTTTCCTTGAAACTCTAGCTTCATCTTCTTAAGGTTATTATTGTTAGAATTTTACTTTTTTACAAATTGGCCTAACTTTTCACATTTAAATCACTTAACACTGCTCTTGTCAACCTTTCTTCTTCCATCTTTACCTCTTAAATTGCCTCCTTTAGAGTTGTTTGATCTAGAAGCCCTACTTCCATTGTTTACACCCTTTTGAAATGTTGAATTCTTGGAATTTTGGGACTTTCTTCCACCAAAATTTTGAAAACTCCCTTTACCTTTGCTCATGGGACACTTTCGCTTTGCCTTCTTGTCTCTCTCATTGACACAGGCTTGTAAAGAGATAGTTACATTTGCCTTATCAATATTTGTTTCCTCAATTCTTTCCTAATGTGCCTTAAGAGAGCTTGTAGCTCCTATTTGCTCATCATAGCAAGATCCTTCGATTCTTAAATCGCTTCAACTATGTTATTAAATCTTACCATCAAAGAACTCAAGATTTTCGCGATAACATACTTCTCCGTGATCGTTTCTCAACATGCTTTTACTTGGTTTACCCACAGAGTAATTATCGTCGTGATATCGTTGGTGGTCTCCTTCTCCTCCCTTTGAATCAATTTAAGTTGACGCTTTTGAGTTTGTAACGTCACATCCTTCTCCTTATCAGCCCTTGCATATGTCTTCTCCAAGATTTTCCACACTTGCTTTGATGATTTACAATCACCAACTTTCTAGAAATTTTTCGCATTAACGTATTGATGAATTAAAAACAACGCCTTGAAATCATTCTTCTTTTCTTCCTTATACGATGCTCATTGTGCATCCGTTGCACCTTCAACAAGATGATTCATACCACTCTTGATCACATAAAGCACATCTTGGTAGCCAAACAACACATTCATGTGTTTTCACAATTTGTCGTAATTCTTCGCATTAAAGATGTGTAACTTTGTAGGAATTCTTCCATTAGAGATAAAATTCATGTTGCACACTAACTATTTAGTGGATCGAATTAGGTTCTTGATGCTAAATGTTAGAACTTGAAACTCTAAAGTAGATAGGAATTGAGTAATTGAGTATGGAGAGAGAAAGAGTGAGAGAGAATTAGAAAAAATATAATGAAGAGTGAAAATGTGCATTCAACTTTCTCACTACATTGACATCTCAAAATATATATACACAAATACAATTGATTGGGATACAAACCACAACTGGAAAAAAAAAAAGAAAAATTGAAATGTCTACAATACTCGGTTACAAGTATTTTAAAATTAATTCTCAACAAAATGGTACCCAATTACCAAAACGCTGTACCCCCGTACAACTATTCTAAACAAGACAAACTGATACAGTGGTAACTCAGTTACCAAACAGCAGTATCCAATTATAATACTCAAGTACACCACTTGAATTATGTGACTTTCACACCAATAATGACCATAAAGACACCTCCAAAAACATTTCTAAGAGAAAATTAATCATATCCATCAACTCTGCTCAACACACTTAACCTAATCAAATATACATTTAAAAAAAAAAATCATACTTGCAAATGAACAATCAATGAAACAAGACAAAGTAAAAGGGTTCCAACAAAAGAGGTAAGACCAATAGTTCCACAAACTAAACCAATCAACTCAATTAAGCTTCTCAATTCTTTGTCTCTTTTGTTTTTTCTATAATCATTAATAGAAAGTGGCACATAATTCCAACCATGTTGAGACTTACAACACCTTTCAAGTCTTTCCTTCACCTTCACTATATCTATCCTCTCCTTTAGAACATTCAAATTTCCATCTACCATATCGGTTGATCTCCCTATAATCATGATTAGCTATAGCTAATAAGATATATTAATCACAAATATATAAAGAAAAAAACAAAGACTTGGAAATATTAATATTTTGTGAAAACGATTATCACCTTCATCTTGATGATAGTTTTGCACTTTTATTACTTGCATCCCTCGACGTATGTTGAATCTCTTCAGATATGTTCCTCTTGGTTTCTTAGGTAAGAAAGAAGACATAGAAGCAGCCATAATTTTGCACCTTCAATTTTTATCACAAACACAATACTTTGAGTTTATGACTTTATTATATATATATAGGTGTGATTAGGTTTGTAGGTTTTCTTTAGTTGTCTTATAAGGACATGAGAAAGGGTGATTTAGGGGTCAAGAATCAACATAACATCCCATGCTATGAGGAAAAATAATTATTTGACTTTTATAATGAACAATATTTATTTGTTTATTCTATGGAGGCTAGCTAGCTATTACTCTGAAGAGGCATGGAGGAAGCCAGACAGGAAAGTCAAGATTATAATTAATAAATGATAAATTGTTTTGTAGTTTTATATCAATATATTACTAGATTAGATTAAATAATAACCGGCTTCTTTAATTTATTTGTTATTAGTTATAGTTTTGGAAAAAGTCTACTAATTACTAATTAGTTATTGATGTAGGTGTTTAAATTAGTATGTTTTGGTAGTGGTGATAATCTAGTTTGGTATTTTGGTTTGGTAGTATATGGTATCTAAAAGTTTGGCTTGGCAAGCTTGTCATGGTATACAGAGTGTCATATGATATCTCGTTGGTTTAGGGTTTAGAATGTATATGCGGTTAAAACCAAATCACAAGAAGAATAGTGAATATTGAAGAGATGGAGAGATTGAGAGAACTAGGTGAAAAGATGATATTTTAATATTAATGGAATATTTAAATTATCAAACAAAATAATACAACTGATCATCTAATGAGAAAGTAAACTTTTTGGACATGTAACCGGTTGTATATTTGGTGTAATCGATTGTGCTAATTCTCTGTCTCAAAATACAAAAACTTCAAAAATACAAAAATTGAAAGGGGTGTAATCGGTTGCGTCAAATCTCTATCTGAAATTGAACAATGCAGAAAAGGGGTGTAGCTGATTAATACAACCTGTTACATTGACTTAAATTATAATTTTTTCAAAACACCACCTTAATTCAAATCCTCCTAATCTTCTATACTCATGTGCTCCTTCAACCTCTTGAACACTTCAATTGTTACTCCTTTGGTTAGCAAATAGGTCACTTGGTATAATCGAATAATTTGCACTTTCTTCCTTTATCTGTTGCGAGAAACATAATTCCGCAGCCAATCAAACCTTTGAAGTGGCTTAGAATTCTCTTGATTGTTGTCAAGTGTGTTGTCTTTGGCTTCCACCCGAATCTACTCACCATGCCAACACTAAATGCCCAATCTGGTCATGTATTGCACTAATATCGCAAAGATCCAATACACCTCTTGTACCACGTTGGATTAATATCATGCTCTTCTTCATTCTTTGACAACTGCAATATTTGTTTTGCAGGGGGTAATTTCCACATTAGAATGCTCTGTTGTAAACTTCTTCAATATCTCAAGGACATACCTCCTTAGATGTATGGATAGTCCCCTTTCGGACTTATGAAACTCAATGCCAAGGAAATATGTCATGAGACCAAGGTTGGTCATTTCAAATTCCTTCTTTAAATTACCCTTGAACTCAACAATGTAATCTTCATTGCTTTCTGTAATCAACAAATTATCAATGTAGAGACATAGAGTGACCACTTGTTTGCTTATATCCTTATTCACATACAAACCATGATTGAATACACATTTATCAAATCATATCTCCTTTAGAACCCCATCAATTCTTTTGTTCCAATCTCTCGGTGCTTGCTTCAACCCATACAATGCCTTCTTAAATCTTTAGAACTTTGATTCTTGATTTTTCAAAATAAAACCAAAAGTTTGTGCCACATAGACCTCTTCTTCCAAATGACCATTAAAAATGCAGATTTAACATCCATGTGGTAGATGGATCAATTTTTGTTATTTGAAATACTAACAACTAGGATAATGATTGCAATTCTATCATCCAGTGAAAATACTTCTTCAAAGTCTATACACTCTCTTTGCAAATATCCCTTTGCAAATAATCGATCCTTATGTTTTATTATCTCCCCCTTAGGATACACACATCCCACACTAATTGCCTTTTTTCCTTCTGGTAGGTCAACTAGTTTCCAAGTCTTATTTTTCTCAATTAATTTCAGCTTCTCCTTCATTGCACATATCCCCTTTGGATCAATCAAGGTCTGTCCCATTTTCACGGGTTCAGCTTCAACCATGAGCGCAAAATAGACAAGATCGCCATTATCGTTTACTTCATTATCAGGGAACAACTCAAGATCTTGTAGTCTGGCGAACATGCCTATTTTCCTCATTAATATTCTCACATTTTCTTAAACTTAAACTTCATCGATTGCATTTTATACATTTTCAAACACTTCAGAAACGGTTCCAACATCATTTGAATTAAATTTTGCATGTTTCGAGTCCTTGAATTCATCAAAAATAATGTCCATATTGTTACGATTCTTTTGTTGACTGCATCATAGAGTTTGTAGGCACCCATAAAATGATACACAATAGGTATCATTTGCCCTCCTTTGTCATCTAGCTTCTTTCTAAGTTGATCTGAAACATATATCTATACACTACCAAACCAAATACCTTCAAATGGCTCAGGTTTTTCTTGAATCTGAACCAAGATTCTTCATGTGTATTATTTTTTATCTTCTTAGTTGGGCACCAATTCAACAAATATGTAGTTGTGGACACTGCTTCTTCTCATAATTCTTTTGGAAACTTATTTCCTTTCAACATGTTCCTCACCATTTTCATAATCAATTGATTCTTCCTCTCGGAGACTCAATTTTGTTGAGGCGTATAAGGTAGAAATTCCTCATGTATAATGCCCTCTTGATCACAAAATTTCCCAAAATCATTTGAGACATATTCACCTCCACCATGTGTTTTTAGATTTTTAATTTTGTGATTAGTTTGTCTTTCCACCATATATTTGAACTTATAGAATACTTATAGCACCTCATATTTTCTTTTAATCAAGTAAGTCCACAATGTTATGCTAAAATCATTAACGAAAGTGACAAAGTACCCATTGACTCCGATTGAGTCAACTTTTACGGTCCACAAACATCAAAATGTACCACCTCAAGATGACATTTGGTTCTGCATTATGCATATTTGTTAAAGCTCCCTAGGTGTTTCTTGTCCTGCACACACTATTCACACAATTCAATTGGCATATCGATCAATGGCAGCCTTGTAAGCATGTTAGTTTTCTGCATTACATTAAGGTCCTTGAAATTCAAATTCCCAAGTATATAGTTCCATATTCATTCTTATCTACTAAAAATAATTATGAGACACCTATGCCCCATTACTTTCAATTGAACTTTGAAAATTTTGTTTTGAACCATAGGGGCCTCTAGGATTATACTCTCATTTGCATCCACAATTTTCAGCACTTTGTTTTCCATATGAATCTTGTAATTCTTTACAAGCATTTTTCCAATGCTTAAAAAATTATATTTGATTCCCAGAATGTACAACACATATATAATCAAAGAATCCTTACCATTCTAATTCTTCGCGAAAATCCTCTACTGCAAGTGTAATATCGTCTGTGAGTTTCACCTTGTTCTTTGATGCTTGATTAATCTTAATAAACAAATACTTCCACTTTGTCATGTGTGTTGAACACCCAGAATAAAGGTACCATTGATCTCTGCATTCAACGTCTTCTCGCATATTCACAGGGTCAGTCCCAACATTTTGGAGGCTCGGGGCAAAAAAAACACTTTAAACAAGAAAACTAACTTTTTACTCGCCTCCAAAATCGTAATATGATTAATTGAATTAAGAATGAGAATCTTTTAGGGGCCTTAATTGCTCCAATTTCTAGGCAATAACCACCTGTTGCACCCCAAAATTCGCCCTCCTCATTTTTTAATAAATAATTGGCTTATACTTAATCAATAGGTGCATTGCATGCATATCATTTGTGCATTAACCATGGGATCGGGATTTTCCTATTATGAGAGTATATATTGTTCTGAAGAAGAGGTTTGATTCTCAAAAGTTGAATATCCGAGGTTTCGTTATTTCAAGCGTCGTCTCAATATACAAGATGTGTGCATCCAAAATTTTCTGACTATCTCACGAGAATCGAGGTTTTGAGGTTCTGATTCCCTATCCTGCAGATATTGATTAATGTTTTCGAGTAAGAGCAGGTTGTGGTCGAATATTTGAGCCTGAAGTGATTCTATGGCCTTCTGTGAGTCTTGAAGTATCTGTATGCGGCTTACCGGTCCACACGGTCAGAACTTCTGATCTCCCAACGGTCAGAACTTCTGATCTCCCAACGGTTAGAACTTCTTATCTCCCAACAGTCAGAACTTCTGATCCCCCAACGGTCAGGACTTCTGATTTCTTTCTTCCAGAAGTCCTGATCTCTTTCTTCCAGAAGTTCTGATCTCTTTCTTCCAGAAGTTCTGATCTCTTTTTTCCAGAACTTCTGCTCTTTTTTTTCTTTCTTCTTTTTTTCTCTCATTCTACAACCATACTTCCGTATTTTCCGCCACACACTCCGAAAACTCTAACAAACTTTTTTCATCACCTTCTTCACTCTCAAATAACCATTCTTCACGACACTAAAACAAAAGAAAACTTTCATTTTTTTCTCTCGGTTCTTCCACAATAACAAAGGGATAACAACCTCCCCCCTCATAAAACACCACACTTCCCTTTCTTCTTCACTCTCGGACTTCACTTTCATTGGGGATCTCTCTCTTTCTCTATTTACCATCCATTATTCTCTCAATCTCCATAACCACCATGCCATAATAGAAAAATGCAGTGATAACAAACTCTTCACTCGCCGTAACTATTTCTAACCACATTTTTCAACCTCCTTCCTCTCTCTTCACCACCACCTCTCCGCCGTAACAGAAACTCCACCCTTCTCCATAACAACCTTGTTTCTCCTCCGTCGACAACCGCAACAACCTTACTCTTTCTTATTTCTCTCGCCTTTCAACTATAACCGCAACAAACTTCATTCGCCACCGTAACAACCATCGGATTCCTCTTCCTTTATCTTTCTGACTTCAATCTGTTTCAAGATTCTTCAGGTTCCTCTTCTTCTTTTTTTTCTTGGCGACGGAATACTTCATCGATATTCGTTATTACTCAAACGAATCTTGCTCACGATGCCACAGTTATCCGGTTCTTCAAGATTCGATCAGCTTCTGAGTTTATTTCTCAGAAATTCAAAGATTATCGTTAAGCTTCATCGCCTCCATCATCTTCAACGTGATACCAATTTCTTAGCATGGGTTCTTCATCCCCATCCGCAAGATCCGAAGATTCAAGGAAGATGCGAATTCGAAGACCAAGGTTTTCAACGTATACCTCGTAATAGTGCAAAAGCTTCACCAAATTTCTAGACTTCGGCGAGAATCGTGGAGTTATCTTTAACGAATGCGAGCTCAAGGCGCAACGGATCGCACATTCGTTAGGTAAGGTTTCAGAAACTCGTACTAAACTCATTCCTGTAGCTTCGATTCATGATTACCAGCATGTAGAAATTGTGAGTTTCATGTTAGATGCAAGGCTTAAATATATCTACGAGTACAAGAATTTTTGTCAGTTTTGAGATCTGAATTCTTCGCTCAATTTTCTCCAAGAATACATGGTTTTTAACTAGATTCAAGGCCGGGTCTGTAACCAGTACGTGCTTTCGCTCAGGATAGTGCCATTGTATTTCTGTTTCCAGTGTTTTCGAGTTTTCTAGCAGCTTGGTCGTCGGAGAGGATGACCGGAAAACTACTCTGGCGCCTCTTCTTGCATGTTACAACTAGCCCTAAGCGTGGCAATCTTCCATTGGCTATGTGTTTTGATTTTCATGCAATTTAATTTCTTTTAGATAGTAATAATAAAAGTAGCTTATGTCAGTTCATTAATCTATTAAATGACCAATTGATGAAGTATATAGCATACATGATAATAACGTGACAGCATGGGAGGAATTCTTTTTTATTAAAAATTTTGAATCATAATTGTTTGGATAACTTGGGCTTAAGAGAAATTCGAAACTGGGCTTAGAGTATTCAGGTTCATACCCCTCATGTAATTGGGCCTTAGCGCCATATAACTAGATTTAGTTCATTCTGCAAATTTAGTTTGTCACCCCCCTGTTTGTACACAAAGTCTTGATGCATAGCTCAATTTAGCTTTCGATTTCGATTCTATCGACTTACAAAAAATACATAAAAATGAGTTCCTGACTTTTTAATGTCTTAGGATATTTTTTGTAAATTTTTAATAATTGATTCCCATTATTTTTTAATCAATTTTTGATAATATATTTAGAAACGATTTATTCCGTGATATTGTGCACATTTCGATGTGGTTTTCGATCGTTTCTCGATAATAAAAATCTGAATAAATAGGTTCCTAATACTTTAGGAATTTTAGAGTTTTATCACATTTTTTTGGGATTTTTTTTGTAATTAAATTTCGATCTCGTTTTAATTATTTTTGATAACATGTTTAAAGGTGATTTTTCCCATAATACTTCGCATATAGATGCGATTTTTGATCATTTCTTAACAACAAAAATTCCTAAAAATGATATCTTGGTTCTATTAGATGTTAGGGGCCTTTAGGAATTTTTCTCATAATTTTTTAGATCTTTTTAGGTCTTTATCTGATTTTCCCTTTGAGTGAACATAGAGATGTATGATTGTTTGCTAGTTCACCTAGTTAGGAATCGATTTCTTTGCATATAATATCTAATACTTGTTCTAACCTTTAACTAACTTTTCGATTAGCATATGGACATGTTTAGGTAGTTGATACCTTGGTCTAGAATCTATAATTGAGTCATATGATTAGGGTACCATGATAATTAACCCTTAGAGCGACGATTGATCGTTTTGACTTAGTTTTGCACATAGTTTTGTTTCAATCATGATATTTCTTGTACATTTTGTTTGAGATTATTTAATATGAATTAGCTACTGACTTGTAGAGTTTTACATATATTTGAATTCAATACTTACTTAATTTTCAAGTTTCGATTATGTTGTATGAATTAAAAGCATGTTTCTCCATTGTCATTTGAATCGACTATTTGTAGGAGTGTAATACCATGTATTTCTTAGAAGCTTTAGGACATTCTCCCATTTAATTGTAGATAAATGTAAACCTCATATTAGGGTTGTAAATAGAACTTCAAAGCTAACCTTTAGTAGTTCAACTCCTAGGAGCTAGTTAGATATTTGTATAGTTCTTTTAGGTTGCTCTTGCATGTTTGATTTGAAATCTTTTCCTCTATCTGTAGAGATGTTTAGGTAAGATTTAGAATAGGTAGTTGCTTCCCCTATTAGAAGTTACACTTCATACCTCGATTCCTTTGTGAATAATGCGTTTTAGGCTATTCTTGTGTAGATTTTTGGTTTCTAACTCCTCTAGATCTCTAGTTATGTTTAACATTTCATTTGAGAACTTTTGTGGTGGACTTAGCTCGATTCCGTTATGGTTCATGGTTTATTTTGCATTGTGTGTGTGTGGCTGCCCGACTTTCCATTCTCATGTTGTTGTACATGTTTACATTCCATTTCTTCGCATTTGGATCATATTTTGACTTGTGATGTGAGTATGCAATTATATTCTTGCCTCCCTTTTATTTTTGACATGTTTGTTAACTTGTGCAAGGTACATTGAGGATATTTTGGTTAGGTATCTAATCTTGGTACACTAATACACCACTTCTCCCGTGGTTCTGTTTGTGTTTTAAACGCATTTTGCTTTGTGTTTTCTCATATTACGAGAAACACATGTTATGCTATTTTGTTTGAATATGTACCTTTGTGCAGGTGTTCTGATTGTTGTGAGGACGTGTCAGCTACACGCATATGTTGCACGATATTACCTTGTGGATTGTATTGATCGAGATATTTCTGATTATTGCTTTGTTGATGGCAGTTTACTCGAAGTTTTCCGGAGTATTTTTAGCTTGCAGTGCCCATCGGATTTTATTATCCGTTTGGTATTAACTTTACTTTGTTTACCACATTCTTTTACCGCTTTTTTAGAGAGTGTTTTGGACTGGCCCACGCTCTAGGCCCAACAGATTCTAGGCTCAATTGCCCTTGGAAAATAGCTTGGAGTGTCCACGCGGGAGCCACGTGGACAACGGTCCTTGACTGCCACGTGCCCCCCGATAATATCGGACCCTTTTACTGGATCTCCTTAACCGTCACGTCTCCCAGGGACTTCGCAACAAACCCGGATTTCCCGGGTGACAATCTAGGGAGGAGGCTGTCATACCCCAATTTTTGACCTAATATACCACCATATATGTGCATCATTTCATAATGCTCGATAAAGATTAATCTGTATAGCATTCAGTGTCAAATTAGGGTTTCATCGATTTTCATCCGATTCAAGAGCTAACCAATTAGGGTTTGAGATTTTTCATCTCATTTGATCTATCTTGATCAAAATATCAACCCCTGATCATCAGATAACAAAATTCTCTCACAGATCAATCGAGGATCGACCAATTAGGGTTTTGATCGGGCAAGAGAATTCTCTGACTTTTTGAGCAGTGGATGACTTTTTTGGATAGAGATTGGTCATCATATCTTAGATATAACCTCTTGACCTAATTTCTGGATTCAAATCATCACAGAAGTTCATGACTTCATCACAATTTCGTAAACGTCGATGAAATTTCATCTCACAGAAAAGTCAAACTTTGACTTTTGGTCAAATTTTTCAAAACAAAACTTTTCAATCATCAAAATACTTCAAATGATCCATCATGATCATCAAAATCAAAGAATTTGAAAAGTCAACAAAAGTCAAAATTTCTATAACTTAGAAAAATTTCTAAGTGTTGAAATTTCACATTTTTCCAAACTTCAAGCCATTTTTTCACCTAGTTCCAATTGGAATTTGAAAAACTCAAAACATGAAAGTTGTAGATCATGGAAAATCTTTCCAAAATGTCCAAGAACTTCAAAATCCATGGAGGCTAGCTATGTTTTTGAAATTGAAACCAAAGAGTCCATGAAACTTGATTTTCAAAATTCACAACTTCAAATTATAGGTCTTTTTGTGTTTTCTCATTCAAACCACTTCTAACACTTGCCAAGTGAGTCATCAAACTGATAAATATCAGCCAAGAGGTAATAATTGAAGATTGGATCAAATTGTGCAAATATGGCACATGGTGAAAAAAGGAAGTTTCCTTTTATGGTAAAAAACCATTCTTGCCCTCTAAGCAATCCATGAATATCCAAATGGCTTGTACTCTTGCCTAATTTTGCAGAGCTTGTTTGCCTATAAATAGCTTTCATTTCAAGTCCAATGGACACCAAAATCAATACACAAATCCATGCTTTTCCACTTTCTTGAAAATTAAGCAATTCATGTTATTTTGCCAAACATAGCATTTTGAAAATCAATTGAAAACATGATAAGTTTTGGTGTCCAATGTGTTTCAGAATCACTATGGAACATGTTGCAAGCTTAAAATCAAACTAAAAGCAAGTAAAAATCAGATTTCCATTTTCAATTTTCCAAACTTTCCAAACTGCCATAAGCAATCGAATTTGGACTTAGGCTTGTTTTCTTTGAGTTGTGAGCATCCTAACACAATCCATATGCATCATGGAGTTGATTCAAAACAAGAGCAGCAATCAGAATCGCTTTTACATCGATTTCAGTTTCGCTTGTCATAGATGCAGGTCGACTTGGTCGAGACATTCAAGCATGCTCATGATGTGCAGATCATTCATACACGATCCTCACATGCCTGGTGCTCTAAGGATCAAGAAACAACAACTGGAAGTGCTCTAGAAAGTTTCGATCTTCACTTTTCCGTATCCATACGAACTTCAAACTCCATATTCCTTGCACCATTTAAGAAAAGCTCACGGCCAATCTTTTCTCGCACTAAAACGATCAATAGCCCTCAAAGAAATCAAACAATCATGAACCATGAATCATTTAATTTGAAAAATCCGCTTTAGGGTTCATACGTGTTCTTCAAACCTAAATCATTCGAGCTAAATATAAATGAAATTAACAAGCATCTTCATGTTCGTGGCATAAAATCGATCAAGTTTGGTTTTACATCGTGCAATTTGGTTGAGAAACGAAGGAGATAGCTCGGTGAAAGGAAGTTCAAAATCGTGTTCTTGGTGTTCTTGATTTTAAATTTTCAAACTTTCCATGTTTTACCAAGTTTTAAACCGCTTGGTTCGGCTTGCTTTTAAGTCTCTGCTTTTCATGGGTTCAATCCTCTCAAGACCATTCTTTTACAAAACTCTTCATATTTTCATATTTTTCTTCAAACTTCAACATTTTTCTAACTAATCAAAACTTCTCATTTTGGGATGATTTTTGCACACTTGTCATTTAATATATATATTTTATGATTATGTCAAAAATCCAAAAATATTTTCATCCGATTAATTTTAATCGAAAACGATGTTCAACACTTTTCAAACCTCCTTAAAAGGTGAATTTTTCAAGTTTTCGACTTCGATTTTTTCAAAACCTTTCACAAATCAACTTAACATTTCAAAACATTCTCAAAACATTTTCAAATCATTTTCAAAACATTTCATCAAACTTGCATCTTTTACCATGATCAATCCGATTTAAAACGATAAACTGAATTCGCTTTTCTCGAATTTCTCGATCGATCATGGGCCTCCCTTATGGTGTAAGTCCCAACCCTTTATGTACATACTTAGCTTTATTTGTACATATTCAAAACATCTTTGTCAATATTCAAACATAAACAAATTTCTTTCATTTGTTTTTCATTCGTTTGTCTATACGCCGAATCCATTGGTTCTAAAGGAAGGTTTCTCCTGAGCAAGATTTCTTTTAAACCAATGGGCCTCCATCACGGTGTAAGTCCCATAACATTCTTTTATGTACATAATATTTCCTTGTACATATCAAACTTTTGTCAAACATTCTTTTTCAAAACTTTTTATCTGTACATAACACAGATACTTCTTTTTCAAACACTTTTTATCTGTACATAACACAGATACTTCTTTTTCAAAACTTTTATCCTATATACATGTATACTTTCTTTTGAAAATACTTTTACGATAAACTTTGATCAATCATTTCGTTCATTTGTATATGAATACCATTGGTATTGAAAGGAGCATTATCCTCGTGAAATGCTTTCAAATCAATGGCCTCTCTTACATGTAAGTCCCAACCTCCTATGTACATCCATCTTTCTTTGTACATAAAAACTCGTCTGTACATATTCATTTCCTTGTACACAGCTCAACTTGTGAATAATCAAGTTACGCTGTTTTAAACGCTCGCTCACGACACTTGTTTATATTTCATGAAATAAACATCATGCATTGTTTATATTTCCTTCATAAACTCCTCGTGAATACATATCACACACACACACACACTGCTTATACAACCGCCTAATAAATAACATAACAATTAGACTAATCAATAGGTTTCCCACAAGATAGCCTCCGCTTGGGCTTCATACAAGACAACTCATCCCCATCATGAGTTTAGCCTCCACTGGGCTTCATACAAGATATTTTTATCTCCAGCAGAGTTCACCTTCTGGGCTTCGTACAAAGAAACTCTCCACAGAGTTAGCCTCCGCTTAGGCTTCATATAAGATAAACACTCCTGCTGAGTCGCCTCCTCTTGGGCTTCGCTCAAAAGAACTCCTCATTGAGTTTAGCCTCTCTGGGCATCATACAATGAAAGAGACAGAAATCTCTTAACCTCCTATTGGGCTTCCAATACAAAGAATCACCCGCTAAGATAGAACCCGAAAGGATGGTTTCTGAAATCACTTTCAAAATTCCCCAGAGTAAAATTTTGAAATTACTCTTACTCAAAGAAAGGATGATTTCTTGAAATCCTTTCAAGCCAAAGAGCCATACCCTATAGCTTCCTCTTGAGCTTCATACAAGGACCCTCGATGACCTCGAATGCCTCCTCTTGGGCTAACAATACAAGGACCCACGGGCTTCTTAAAAGCATCCCTTTAATCCAATCAATTTCTCCTAAGAGATTTAGACATTTATCATCTCTATGGAAGAAGTATCTCATCTATCACATCACATACAGTCAAAAACTTTTCAAACTTTTCAAACTATTTTCAAACAAAAACATCTATTAACAGTAAGTGGTAACGCTTGTACACTCAAGCAAAACACCTAATGCTTACAGTTAAAAGATTCAATCATTTTTTCAAAACATCTTTCTTAAACATGTAAGTGGTAACGCTTGTACACTCAAGCAAAACACCTAATACTTACGACGAAAGATTTTAATCAATCAAACCTTTTCAAAAATGTATGTGATGAAATAGATTAGATACATTTTTTCATTAAGATGACATTTGTCTGTCTCTTACTAACATCCCGTTGCTTTCCACTAGCATAAGTGGGAACTACGATTGCTCCGACTTTCTCAACATCCTTTTGAGAATACGAGGAACAAGGTCTCATCCTTGCCGAGCAAATTTCTATCTCCTGCACAAACAAACCATAGAACCCTGAGATCCGAGCTACAAATGCTCGATTCCCACTAGGATATGTATGTAAGATCCATAGATCTTTGCGAGCACAATAATAACAAAACCTAGAATCCCACATAATCTACTATTTCTTAAAATCCAAAGGAGAAACTTTCCCAATCATAGAAATAGCAAATTAAAAACACACAATGATCAAACATATTCATATATAAAAGCTATGGATAACCATATATATTTAGGATGCTCCATCTGCTCCTTTATATAACAATCCCCTTACTCGAATCTCCCCAATGCGTTGTGTCTAGTTTGCGCTAGTCGTTACGCATACCAATATCAATTGAGGGTATTTCAGCTTTCCCCTTTTCATAATCATTAAATCATCTTTCTTGTGTTGAAAATAATAAAGCTTGATGCTCGGCATCTTTATAAACAAATCAAAAGATTTAAATCGTATGCATTGTAAGATCCGAACTCACGTCAGATCCTCATGGCGCCACCTTTAACGCGAACAGAAAATGGCGACTACTGGGAGTATTGAAACTTTGATTTTTCAAAAAGAAAACGCTACTTCGTCCGAGAGCACCAAGCTTTTTGTTTTCAAAAGAAAAGAAAGGGATAAGCTTTTCATATTTTTGCATATATCTTCTTTATTGTGTGTTTCGCGATTTCACTTGATGGAAAGAAATCCTAACCCGGATTTAAGAAAAATTTTAAGATCTAGGTGGAGGTATTAATACGTGAGCAGCTCAATGCTTTCGGTTAATATTTCCCATGGAGGTTGTCTTGAGGGTATTGTGTTTAAGCAAGTAATTGCGAAGACGCGTATTTTCGGGGAACTTAAGAAGTCGAGTGGATCAGAACACATAAACCATCCCGCCATTAGGATGTAGTGCGAGATTATTCGTGTTAGAGTAATTGTCATGCGATACTACGATCAAAGTAGTTTCTCTTGAAAATATTATTGGACCATCGAGTATTCACCAAATCCAATAATGTTTTGAAGGGGAGTGTTGAGCTCAGATATCGTAGAACCCGATTCACGATGAATAAGCCCTTAGAACTTAACCCCGTTGATTCTTATCGCTGGCTTCATGCTCGTGACTTCAACGCTCGTGTGTATAACTACTAACCATGTTTGTTGCATTCATGCATTCATTCATTCATTCATAAAACAAAAAACTTCATTTTCTCTCCATTTCCAAAGAATTTAGAGATTTTTCTTTGTAAAATATTTTAGGTTAGAGTGATGGACGCCGAGGAAGATTCACCAAAAGATACGCTTTAGGATTCCCGACGTAGGAAAGTTGAAAGAGTTAGCATCCTTGGTAGAAGATCCTGATTTCGTAAAACACTATGGAACTCTTTTAACTCTTTGAACGCTAACGCCGATGAAGGACTTCTCAAAACTTTCGCTCGTTCCACGATCCATATCGCTTCACTTTCCCGATTATCGCTGATGCCTACTTTGGAAGAGTATACGATATCCTAGGAATCTCAAGATCGACAAAGTGCCTTTCAATGGTTTGGAAGCCATTCCTAAGTCACAAGTCATTGCAACAATGACTAATTTAAAGAAACCCGAGATAGACAAAACCTAACTACCGTGAGGAAAACTCTTAGGACTGACCTCAAAGTTCCTAATGGAGAAGGCTCTTAAATTCCTCGCCGGTAGTATGGTAGCCTTTGAAGCTATTTTAGCTTTACTCCTCTATGGATTGGTGCTGTTTCCCAACGTCCCAAATTTCGTTGATATTAACGCCATAAGGATCTTTCGATTGGAAATCCTGCTCACTCGCTTGGTGACACGACGCCTCTATTCATCATAGGAATCGCCAAGGAGACGGAACTATCGTGTTGTGTACTGCTTTTCAAATGGATTACCTCACATTTGCCTAAATCTCCTATCTTCCGCGAAAACAAAGACGAGTGGCATTGGTCCGTAAGACTCATGTCTCTTACAAACGATTTATATCCATTGGTATACCTTGGCAAACAATGAGATGGAAATCATTGAGAGTCAGGAGAATTTTCCAACGCACTCTCATTGGTACGAAAGGAGGAATCAACTACAACCCATTCCTAGCAAAACGTCACTCGGATACGAAATTCGTAAACCTCCGCTTTTAGAGAAAGCTACTTCTATCATGAAGGAGAGGATTCCAAGGATCAAGGCTAGGATGATCAAAGCTTGGCATCACATCCGAAAGAAAGGAAAAGGTAAGGCAAAGAATTGTGTAGCCATGGAAACCTACACTCTTGGATAAAGAAAAGAGCGAAGGAATTTCAATGCCTTACGCTTATGAGGATCCCATGTTCTCGCCGCCCAAATCAACAAATTTTCCCGCTGAAGCGTGGGAGAATACCAAGAAGCCTTGACCAAGATAAGGTTTGAGAAGGAAGCTTTGAAAGCAAATTCCTTAAGACTAACTTTGAGAATAAGAAGCTCAAGAAGCAAGTCAAAGATCATGAAAAGACGCCTACTTCCGTGATGAATGGCTCATGGAGAAAGATGAGAAGATTCGCCGTAGGATACGCCATCCGTAAATACGCCAAAGAAAGGAAAAGAAAGCTGAGGAAATGACAACCAGCAAGCCCACTCCCAACGAGTGGAAAAGAGTCATTAGCAAGCTAAAAGTCGAGAAAGCCAAACTAAAAGCTCACTATGGAAGGAAACTCGTCAAGTCGCATCAAGTTTTGGATCGCCATCCACGAAGATGTTTAATTAGTTTAATTTAGTTTGTAATTTTATCATTTATTGTATCATTTGTGTGAGCAATGCTCCAACAAAAACAATTGTTGTAATCTTCCTTCATTAATCAATAAAATTTGTGTTTTCCATCCAAATATTTGCCGAAATATCTCGCTTAGTGTAAATTCTTTGGAAATTTCTTTTCTTACAAATCATATTCATGCATCATACTTTGCATTTAAGTCTACCATCTAGAGTCTAATCATTCACGCTTTGAACTATCACTTTTCCAGATAGAAAAATTGTCAAGTCGCTGCCTTAGAGTTTCTCGATCGGCCCAAACCAACCTCGAACGTACGATACCGGAGCAAAAAGAAGAAAAGTAATGGAGAATTTTGAGCAAGAAAACGTTGAACTCCGTAGTACTGTAACTACGCTACAAGAAGAAGTGGAAAGACTCACATCTTTGGTCAACTCGCCCACAACAAGAAAGTCAACAAGCAAAGATCGAGCATCATAACCAAATAGCAACTTCAGAGGATACTACTACTCCAGCCAAATTGTCAGCCAAGAGTTCACCTTTCAGATGCCGAGGGCTATCCATGGGAATGCCTTTAACTTCGGCATTGAGTTCGCCAACCGACTTCTCAAACAACCTCGCTTGAAATACCTACTTTGCAGAAAACGCTACTCCACAACGTGGAATAACTTTTCCACAAGTAACAATGTCGGTTTCTCAACCGATTATGTTGAACTCACCTCAGAGTACACTACCACGCACGAAGAAGTTCATCACACCCAGAAATAACACTAACGCCGTGGTTCAATGGAAAATCTCCGTGAACAACTCCTCAAAATGCATTGAGATAAAACGATTCAAGGGAAAGAATTGTTTGGGAAAAGCGCCCAGATCTCTCGCTAGTCCTCGTAAAAATATCACAAATTCAAAATCCCGGATTTTGAAAAGTACAAAGGAATTCTTGTCCTCGAGTCATCTTACAATGTATGCTAGGAAAATGTCTACGACAATGAGGATCATCACCGTTAATTCATTACTTCCGTGATAGTCTCACCGGTGCCGCATCAAGTGGTACATGGGTTTAGACAAGACGAATATCCAAACATTCAACGACTTAGGTAAAGCCTTCGTCCAAAGAATACAAATTCAACTTGATATGGCTCCCGATAGGATCAACTCCGCCCATGTCTCAAAAGGAAAGAGAGACATTCAAGGAATATGCGAACGATGGAGGGAAATTGCCCAAGTCAACCCCCTTGGAAGAGAAAGAGATGACTAAGGTATTCTTGAATACTCTAAACTCATTCTACTATGAGCGAATGATCGCTAGCGCCCCGGAGACTTCAATGAAATGGTAAGCATGGGAATGCGACTAGAAGAAGGGGTTCTGATGACGCCTAACCAAGGAAGTAGGATCTTCTAGTAATACCAAGAAAGTTGGAACCAGCTTCCCAAGGAAAAAGAACATGACGTAGGAATGGTATCCCGAGGAAACCACGCAAGAATGTCATTCAACAACGATGTAGCCGCCATAGCACCCTCGTCAACACACCTGTGAATTGCTCCGCATTTCAACAAAATCAACAAACTCAACAGCCTCGCCAATGTGCTCTCAGCTTATAACCCAAACAGACGCCGAGGGTCACCCATCGACCCAATTCCCATGACGCATACGTAACTTTACCCTACCGATAGAAAGGAATCTAATAATAAGGTTACCACCTCCGTCCCCGAAAACTACCATGGTGGTACAAAGTCGACATGTCTGCCCTTTTCACCAAGGGGCACCGGCCATGACCTTGAGCATTGCATAGCATTGAAGGTAAGTACAAAGATTAGTGAAGGCTAATCTTCTTTCCTTCGTAAATACGAGTCCGAATGTGCAAGCCAATCCACTTCCCACCATAGTGGACACTCGAATCTAATGCTAAGGAACAGACAGTACCTTGTCACGTATGTAAACTTAGTCAAAGGAAACTTAGTGCATCTTCATGAAGCATACAAGACCATGAGCACCTTCACTAAGCATGATTATGCACTTGCTATATCTGCTCCAAGAATATCCATGGATGTCCCACCATAAGAGCAGATATTCAAGATTTGTTAGACATTGGTGATTTGCAAATCTACGTAAACCGAGATGACCATGACGTAAATACAATAGGGCATTTTCCGCATGAGCTTTTAGTCTCGATATCAACTCGAAAATCCCAAGTAAACGCTAGATCCTTGTTTCAACATGCCCGAGCATGTAGAGATCACGACAACGGTTCCAAGATTCCAACGCCTCCTTTGGTAATTTGCCCGCCGTCCTGCTCCGCATAGCTCTACTAGAGCAATTTACCAATATCATGCAACCCCGATAGAAGATGGAAAGAGAAACTCCGCCCACGCCCGCCTAATGTCAATATAACGGAAATCGGACGAGTGACGAAGTGGACGAGTTCATACTCCACTACCACCAAAACCGCCTGCAATTCCTGTTGTTAAACATAACCCAGTTAGCATATCTGTTGAGAATCCTGCAACGATTCCCATTGTTAACCCAGGTACAAACATTGGTTCTACTGATGGAACCAACATCAACTCGACTTTGACGAGATAATCAAACTAATCAAGAAGAGCGATATCGAGTCATAGACCAATTAATGCGCTCCTTCAAAGATTTCGATATTGTCTTTACTCCTCAACCAAGCTCACCGAGAAGCTTTGATGAGAGTACTAGACCGTGCTTATGTGGATCACGATGTGACTACTGCACCAATTTGAGGATCATCTCCAACATAACAACCGCAACAACTGAGTTTTAGTGACGAAGAACTTCCTAAGAAGGGAAAGATCACAACTTGGCCTTGCACATCTCGATGATTTGCCACCGATTCCCTATCCAATGTATTGGTGGATACAGTTCGCCTTTAAACGTAATGCCAAAACGACGCCGCTTAGCTTACAAGGAACGCCAATGAAGTTCAACGACATCATAGTAAGAGCTTTTGATGGATCGAGAAAGTCGCTTATTGGTGAAATTGATCTCCGATGACATTGGCCCTCACACGCTCCAAATTACCTTCCAAGTTATGGACGTGCACCGTATACTGCTTGCTAGGAAGACCTTGGATCCACGATGCAGAGCGGTAACTTCTACTCCATCAAAAATTAAAATTCACAGAATGGAAAGTTGGTAACCATCAGTGAACAAGCTTTGCTTATAAATCATCTGTCTAGTTTCTTCATCACGGCTAATGACATTGAAACGCCAGATTCCCGTAAAATCCGAAGATGAATCTACTAAAAAGATCATCTATCTCTTCATATAAAGAAGCGCACAAATGGTGAAAGATGGCAATACTAGGGTGGGACAAGTTATCAAACCTCACAAGAATGAAATGAAACCGACTGGGTTCACACCGATTCTACAAAAACAAGAGAAAGATGAAGCACTTCCGATTAATGAAGTATTTCACATGAGGTTTCTTAAACCCGCTCCGCAAGAGGTTAATGTTGTAACCATTGAAGAGGATGAAGATGATCCATCCGAATCAAGAGTGGGGCACTTATTTGAATAGCCCCGAGTATGTGTCTCAAGAGGAATCATATGCACCGATCGATCAATTCAAAGACATGTCCTCGCAAAGAACATGAAAATCCGCCATCCCCGCTGAAGTTTGGGATACCTTGGGAGAACCAAGTGGCAAATACGACTACATGGTGAAATACTCACGTAAAGCTCAAAATCCGGATTGAAGATATCCAACCCACGTGATGGGGTGATGACTTTGACTACCCTAGTCAATCGTAAGAGGAATACTGCCTTCTCAAACTAATCAACAGATCGAGGTCCCAAATGAAGATCTCGCTCAATACTCGTGGATTTCACCAAGCCGATCCCGTTACCACTACATCAACATGATCATCAAGATCAAGAGTATGATTCAGATACGCGGAAAGTGTCACGACAACGAGTCTCTTCACTCAAGACCGGAAGGAACATCCCAAGATTCAACACAGAGATCAACAGAAGTACAAAGGCTAGCTCATACTTCCCGATCCGTCAATCAAGAAGATCGCTTTAGCAGACTAAAGGCAAAGGCCATCGCTCGTAGTCCTCAAAGCCCGCCACCAAAGAATTAAAGTTTACTCAAGGGTTAAACCAAGCGAAAATTACCCGAGTACCCGACTTCCAAGGAGTTCGTCACTATTGGAAACCCGAAGTTAAGACTAATGTTCATAGCTCTAAGTAGTTTATCTTTGCTTTTGTTTTGAACTCCGCTCGCCCAAAGCGAAGAGATGTTTTATAGGGTTTAGCTTTTAAATAATTTCTTTGTCTTGCCCAAGACAAATGAGTTTGTATTTTAGGCCCCTGCTCATACTGTGAAACATAAATAAAATGCGTTGTTTTGTTTCCACACTTTGTGTTTATTTTCATTTTACCCTTTTCCGAAATGATAATCCTAAAAACACAAAGAAAAAATCTTCAAAAAAATCATAATGAAAAATTAATCGCAACACTTTCAAAAAAAATGATGATAAAACTTTCTTTAATCAAAAATAAAATCAAAACATGCAGATTAAACAAATGGACAAATCCATTGAAAGCAGAACTCTACGCCTCTCCCAACTTCAAATACCCCCAAGTCACTAAGGAAGAAATTGAAGAAGAGATCCCGATGAAATTTCTAGGTTGCTAAGGCACGAGGAAAGGATCATTCACCTCATAAAGAACCTCTAGAAGCAATCAACTTGGGTTCCGAGGAAGACGCAAAGAAGTAAATATCGAGCTTCACTCAAACAGTGTCAAAAGCAAACCGATAAGTCTTCTCAAAGAATACGCTGATGTGTTTGCTTGGTCCTACCAGACATGCCGGGTTTGATACCAAGATAGTAGAGCACCATTTGCCGTTAAAACCGTAATGTCCGCCAGCTACAAAATCGAGGAGAGTTCATCCCGAAATGGTCGAGAAAATTAAAAGGAAGTCCAAAACAACCGACCTGGTTTCCTTGTCACTCGAGTATCCTCAATGGCTAGCCAACATAGTACCGTGATCCAAGAAAGATGGAAAGGTCGAATGTGTGTTGACTACCGAGATCCGAACAAAGCTAGTCCAAAAGACGATTTCCCACTTCCGCATATCGACATGCTAGTGGATAGTACCGCCAAATTCAACGCCTTTTCCTTCATGGATGGTTTCTCCGGTTATAATCGATCGTAATGGCTCCTCAAGACATGGAGAAGACATCTTTATCACGCCATGGGGCACTTTTGCTACAAGGTAATGCCATTTGATTAAAGAATGCAAAGAACTTACCAGAGGGATGACTGACTACTCTTCCATGACATGATGCATAAAGAGATCAAGTCTACGTGGATGATATGATAGCAAAGTCCGACACGTAAGAGCATATAGACTATCTCTTAAAGTCGTTTCAACGACTAAGGAAATTTCATCTACCGAATCCTAACAAATGTACCTTTGGGGTAAGGTCCGAAAACTCCTAGGTTTCATTGTCACCAAAAGGAATTGAAGTTGACCGACAAAGTCAAGGCTATTCAAGAAATGCCTACACCACATACGAAAAGCAAGTAAGAGGATTTCTTGACGTTGAATTACATCTCCGATTTATCTCTCGATGATCACACTGGGCCGATATTCAAGCTTCTCCGCAAAGATCAAAAGGTTGTGTGGATGTAAGATTGCCAAAAGCATTTGACAAGATCAAAGAATACCGCCGTAACCACCAATACCGATCCCTCCAAATAAGGAAGACCATTAATCTTATACTCACCGATTAGAAGAATCCATGGGCTGCGACTTGGACAACAAGACGAAACCGTAAGAAGGAGCATGCCATCTACTACCCGAGTAAGAAGTTCACGGACCGTGAAACTCTACTCCATGCTCGAGAAAACATGTCAGCGCTTTGGTATGGACTTCAAAACGCCTTCGCCAAGACATGATCAATCACACGACTTGGTTAATCTCCAAATGGATCCGATCAAGTACGCCTTTGAAAAGCCCGCCTTAACCGGAGAATCGCCGATGGCGATGCTACTATCTCGAGTATGACATCCAATACCGCACTCGTAGCGGTTAAAGGAAGCATTCTCGCCGATCACTTGGCTTATCACTCAACGAATACCATCTCTCAAGTTTGATTTCCCACGAGGATGTTATGTACTTGAAGATGAAAGATTGTGACGAACCGCTACACGGAGAAGGACCGATCCGTAATCCGATGGGGCCTAGTCTTCATGGAGCAAATGTTTTTGGCAATGGAATTATCATCATTACTCCCAAGGTTCTCATATACCATTCTTCGCCAGTTGCTATTTGATTGCACCAACAACATAGCGTAATATGAAGCATGCATCATGGGTATGAAGAAGCTATCGACTCGAGGATCAAGATCCTTGATATATATGGAGACTCACCTTGTGATCAATCAAATCAAAGACAAGTATGAAACTCATCATCTTGGTCTAATTCTTATGTAGATTATGCAAGACGATTGTTGACTTTCTTCAACAAAGTTGAACCGCATCATATCCTCGAGATCAAAATCGATGGCGCCTTGGCTACTCTATCTTCCATGTTCAAAGTCAACGATTGGAATGATATGCCTAGAATTCGCATCGACGCCTTGAAAGACTCGCATATGTTCGCAATGTAGCCTTTGACGATAAACCGTGGTTTCACGACATCAAACGCTTCCTTCAAACACGAGTACCCACTGGGCATCGTACAAGGATAAGAAAACTCGAGGAGGCTTTCTAGGAATTTCTTCCGAACGAGGATGTGCTATACAAAAGAAACTTCGACATGGTTCCGCTCAGATGCGCCGATGCACAAGAAGCACACGATCATCCATGAAGTGCATGAAGGGTCCTTTCGAACCCATTCAAATGGGCATGCAATGTCTAGAAAGATCTTAAGAGCAGGATACTATTGATAACGATGGAATCGATTCGCAAACACGTTAAAAGATGTCACAAGTGCGATCTACGCAGATAAGATCCATGTGCCTCCGACTCTACTCAACGCTCTCCTCTCCGTGGCCTTTCTCCATGTGGGGCATTGACATGATTGAATGATTGAACCAAAAGCGTCCAACGGACATCGCTTCATTCTAGTGGCTATTGATTACTTCACCAAATGGGTCAAGCAAAGATCTTACGCCAACGCCACAAGACAAGTGGTTGTGAGGTTCATCAAGAACAACCTCATTTGCCGATATGGAATTCCAAGTAAGATCATTATCGACAATGGATCAAACTTGAACAACAAAATGATGAAAGAACTATGTGAGGAATTCAAGATCGAGCATCATAACTCGCCTCCTTACCGCCAAAGATGAACGGCGCTGAAGCCAACAAGAACATCAAAAGATCGTCCGTAAAATGGTCATCACTTACAAGGACCGCACGAATGTCGCCATTTGCTCGCATGGGTATCGACTTCAAGACGCACTTCAACAGGGCAACTCCTTTTCTCTAGTATACGGCATGGAAGCAAAGGTTCCCGTAGAAGTTGAGATTCCATCAATGAGAGTTCTCATGGAAACAAAGCTATCCGAGGTTGAATGGTGTCAAAGCATACGACCAACCGAACTTAATTGAAGAAAAGCGCCGACCGCCTCGTGTCACGGACAACTCTATCAAAGAAGAATGAAGAAAGCGACAAAAAGGTCCGACTCGTGAATTCGAGAAGGAGACCTCGCTTAAAAAGATTCTCGCCTTTTCAAACAGATTCTAGGGCAAATGGACTCCTAACTACGAAGGCCCATACATCAAAAGAAGCTTTTCCGGCGGTGCTATGACTCTCACAACCATGGACGGTGATGAACTCAGATCCCGTGAATGCCGATGCACCAAGAAATACTTTGTCTAAAAAACAAAAGAACAGCTCGTGAGTCGAAAACCCGAAAAGGCGGCTTAGGCAAAATGAGCGCCTCGGTGGATTGAAAACCCGAAAAGGCGATCCAGCAAAAATTAGAGACAATAAATGAATTATCCCGATAGATCGAAAACTCAAAAGGCGATCTAGGCAAAAACAAGGATATAAAAAATGACAAAGTAACGTACTCATCAGATTTTGTCAATTTGAAGAAACTTCCACCAACGGATCTTCAATCAACTCTTCAAGCAACAAGCAGCTTGGAATTCAAAAGTAGGATAGTAGTGGTTATTTGCTTTCAATGTAGCCTTTTCCCAATAAATTATCATTTCCAACTTTTGTAATAGTTCATGGAATCACGCCTTGGTCGATTACCATTCTATTCAATAAATTTGAGCCTTGTGCCTTTGTTTGCAATTCCTACTTTATTCCGCTTTTGCAAAATAACGCTTTTATTGTGAAAATCACTTTTGAAATGTAAATGTTTTAAATGAATTTTTATTTCAAAATTTTGAAACAAAAGCAAAATTCTCCTTTGAAACTATGAACACGGAAATAACTTCAACTGCTTTCTCCAATAGTTTCGATCCTCAAAGGAGTTGCCAATCGCTACAGCAATTTTCTCCTCAACGGAAATCTTCAAAGGACGGTATTCTCATCCAAAAGAATCCCCAATCAAGTTGCCAATGAAATGCTTTTCTGAAAGTGTAAAACATGCAACTCAAAATCTTCATCGATGAACGCTTACACCAGGTCAGTAATCTTCACTAAGTATTTGTTCGAACGTGACGTGGTCCTCTTTCCCAAATATCTCTTTAGATGTCTTTGTCAAAGTAGTGTTAGCATACATATAACATTCATGACATTCATACATAATAGCATCATTCATTGCATTTTTGCATTCCTCTAAATGTTTGCTTTTAAATCACACTTACTCATGTAAGTACAAGTTTATCCCCGAGAGTCTCGCCAAATAGAAAAGATACATTTTTATCCCCGCAGAGTATCCACAAAGAGAAATGCATTTTCTTCTCTTCACCACATTCCCCAACTGAGATCATTCCTCATTTGGAACAATGTCTTGATTGACTGTTTCTTTTCAGCTCATTCCTGAATAGAACCTTGTCTCTAATCAACAAAGCAATAAGCAATAGTCTCATTGTCTTGAGCCGCTTATTTTCACTCCTAAACTTGTCATAAAAAATTTTGTTCTTCTCAACAAGGTCAAATCATGACCGTACGAGAAATTCCTCAGCTTTGTCTTTCCACAAAAGGAAAATCGTGTTTTTCGATCAAAATGCCCGTGATCTCCTCAAAAGAGAGATCCTCGAAAATTGTATCCAAGAAAATAGAAGCTCATTTTCGAGTTCTGCTTTTCATCGTCTGTTATTCACAAAGCGAATATTCAAGAATTTTCTCAAAAAAGTTACCTTGTTATAGTTATCACACCGATAATTGGTAACATCTTCAACATTCATTACCATAAACTATCACAAGGCGATAATTGGTAATATCATTTTCACTTACCTTAAACATTGTCACAAGATGTAGGTAATCTCTGCTTCCAAAGCGAAACAAACATTCACAAATTTTTCCCTACCATGCCATTTTCGTGATGTCATCTAGGTGAAACTTTTTACAATCATTTTGCATCATCCGATCTTTTGGTATCTTAGGTCCAAAATTTATGATTTCGATATTTAATATCTTTATACCTATCAAAACGAAGATATTCATCTTCATCTCTCGTGTTAAAGAAACTTAAATAGGGCATCTCATCATACCCCAATTTTGACCTAATATACCACCATATGTGCATCATTTCAGCTAACATAAAGATTAATCGTATAGCATTCAGTCAAAATTAGGGTTTCATCGATTTTCATCCGATTCAAGAGCTAACCAATTAGGGTTTGAGATTTTTTCATCTCATTTGATCTATCTTGATCAAAATATCAACCCCGATCATCGATAACAAAATTCTCTCACAGATCAATCGAGGATCACCAATTAGGGTTTTGATCGGGCAAGAGAATTCTCTCGACTTTTGAGCAAAGGATGACTTTTTGGATAGAGATTGGTCATCATATCTTAGATATAACCTCTTGACCTAATTCTGGATTCAAATCATCACAAGTTCACACTTCATCACCAATTTCGTAAACGCCCATGAAATTTCATCTCAGTAAAAGTCAAACTTTGACTTTTGGTCAAATTTTCAAAACAAAACTTTTCAATCATCAAAATACTTCAAATGATCCATCATGATCATCAAAATCAAAGAATTTGAAAAGTCAAAAAAGTCAAAATTTCTATAACTTAAAAATTTCTAAGTGTTGAAATTTCACATTTTTCCAAACTTCAAGCCATTTTTTCACCTAGTTCCAATTGAATTTGAAAAACTCAAAACATGAAAGTTGTAGATCATGGAAAATCTTTCCAAAATGTCCAAGAACTTCAAAATCCATGGAGGCTAGCTATGTTTTTGAAATTGAAACCAAAGAGTCCATGAAACTTGATTTTCAAAATTCACAACTTCAAATTATAGGTCTTTTTGTGTTTTCTCATTCAAACCACTTCTAACACTTGCCAAGTGAGTCATCAAACTGATAAATATCAGCCAAGAGGTAATAATTGAAGATTGGATCAAATTGTGCAAATATGGCACATGGTGAAAAAGGAAGTTTCCTTTATGGTAAAACCATTCTTGCCCTCTAAGCAATCCATGAATATCCAAATGGCTTGTACTCTTGCCTAATTTTGCAGAGCTTGTTTGCCTATAAATAGCTTTCATTTCAAGTCCAATGGACACCAAAATCAATACACAAATCCATGCTTTTCCACTTTCTTGAAAATTAAGCAATTCATGTTATTTTGCCAAACATAGCATTTTTGAAAATCAATTGAAAACATGATAAGTTTTGGTGTCCAATGTGTTTTAATCACTATGGAACATGTTGCAAGCTTAAAATCAAACTAAAAGCAAGTAAAAATCAGATTTCCATTTTCAATTTTCCAAACTTTCCAAACTGCCATAAGCAATCGAATTTGGACTTAGGCTTGTTTTCTTTGAGTTGTGAGCATCCTAACACAATCCATATGCATCATGGAGTTGATTCAAAACAAGAGCAGAATCAGAATCGCTTTTACATCGATTTCCAGCTTCGCTTGTCATAGATGCAGTCGACTTGGTCGAGACATTCAAGCATGCTCATGATGTGCAGATCATTCATACACGATCCTCACACCGGTGCTCTAAGGATCAAGAAACAACAATCGAAGTGCTCTAGAACAGTTTCGATCTTCACTTTTCCAGGTATCCATACGAACTTCAAACTCCATATTCCTTGCACCATTTAAGAAAAGCTCACGGCCAATCTTTTTCTGCACTAAAAACGATCAATAGCCCTCAAAGAAATCAAACAATCATGAACCATGAATCATTTAATTTGAAAAATCCGTTTTAGGGTTCATACGTGTTCTTCAAACCTAAATCATTCTGAGCTAAATATAAATGAAATTAACAAGCATCTTCATGTTCGTGGCATAAAATCGATCAAGTTTGGTTTTTACATCGTGCAATTTGGTTGAGAAACGAAGGAGATAGCTCGAATTGAAATCAAGATCAAACTAAAAGCCGTAATCGCTGTTCTTGGTGTTCTTGATTTTTAAATTTTCAAACTTTCCAATGTTTTACCAACGCGTGTTTTAATCCACTAACACTTCAAACGCTGCTGGCTCAGTTGGTCCCGGCTTGCTTTTAAGTCTCTCCGACATGTGGCCCACCTCATGGTCATGGGTTCAATCCTCTCAAGACCATTCTTTTACAAAACTCTTCATATTTTCATATTTTTCTTCAAACTTCAACATTTTTCTAACTAATCAAAACTTCTCATTTTGAGATGATTTTTGCACACTTGTCATTTAATATATATATTTTATGATTATGTCAAAAATCCAAAATATTTTCATCCGATTAATTTTAATCGAGCTAAAACGATGTTCAACACTTTTTCAAACCTCCTTAAAAGGTGAATTT
Organism: Vicia sativa; assembly: GCA_021764765.1. NCBI lineage: Eukaryota > Viridiplantae > Streptophyta > Magnoliopsida > Fabales > Fabaceae > Vicia > Vicia sativa. The sequence goes on from CM038793.1 coordinate 297,989,685, forward strand.
TTCAAGTTTTCGACTTCCGATTTTTTCAAAACCTTTCACAAATCAACTTAACATTTCAAAACATTCTCAAAACATTTTCAAATCATTTTTCAAAACATTTCATCAAACTTGCATCTTTTACCATGATCAATCCGATTAAAACGATAAATCAATTCGCTTTTTCTCGAATTTCTCGATCGATCATGGGCCTCCTTATGGTGTAAGTCCCAACCCTTTATGTACATACTTAGCTTTATTTGTACATATTCAAAACATCTTTGTCAATATTCAAACATAAACAAATTTCTTTCATTTGTTTTTCATTCGCTTGTCTATACCGAATCCATTGGTTCTAAAGGAAGGTTTCTCCGAGCAAGATTTCTTTTAAACCAATGGGCCTCCATCACGGTGTAAGTCCCATAACATTCTTTTATGTACATAATATTTCCTTGTACATATCAAACTTTTGTCAAACATTCTTTTCAAAACTTTTTATCGTACATAACATGATACTTTTTCAAACACTTTTATCCGACATAACATGATACTTTTTCAAAACTTTTATCCGTATATACAGATACTCTTTCTTTTGAAAATACTTTTTACAGATAAACTTTGATCAATCATTTCTGTTTCATTTGTATACTGAATACCATTGGTATTGAAAGGAGCATTATCCCCTGTGAAACTGCTTTCAAATCAATGGGCCTCTCTTACAGTGTAAGTCCCAACCTCCTATGTACATCCATCTTTCTTTGTACATATAAAACTCGTCTGTACATATTCATTTCCTTGTACACGCTCAACTTGTGAATAATCAAGTTACGCTGCTTTTAAACGCTCGCTCACGTACACTTGTTTATATTTCATGAAATAAACATCATGCATTGTTTATATTTCCTTCATAAACTCCGTGAATACATATCACACACACACACACACTGCTTATACAACCGCCTAATAAATAACATAACAATTAGACTAATCAATAGGTTTCACAAGATAGCCTCCGCTGGCTTCATACAAGACAACTCATCCCCATCATGAGTTTAGCCTCCACTTGGGCTTCATACAAGATATTTTTATCTCCAAAGAGTTCAGCTCTTGGCTTCGTACAAAGAAACTCTCCCACGAGTTAGCCTCCGCTAGGCTTCATATAAGATAAACACTGCTGAGTCAGCCTCCTCTTGGGCTTCGCTCAAAAGAACTCCTCATTGAGTTTAGCCTCTTGGGCATCATACAATGAAAGAGACAGAAATCTCTTAACAGCCTCCTATTGGGCTTCCAATACAAAGAATCACCCGCTAAGATAGAACCCCGAAGGATGGTTTCTGTGAAATCACTTTCAAAATTTAGAGTAAAATTTCCTTGAAATTACTCTTACTCAAGAAAGGATGATTTCTGAAACCTTTCAAGCCAAAGACACCATACCCTATAGCTTCCTCTTGAACTTCATACAAGGACCTCGATGACCTCGATGACCCTCGAATGCCTCCTCTAATAACAAGGACCCACGGCTTCTTAAAAGCATCCCTTTAATCCAATCAATTTCTCCTAAGAGATTTAGACATTTATCATCTCTATGGAAGAAGTATCTCATCTATCACATCACATACAACAAAAACTTTTCAAACTTTTCAAACTATTTTCAAACAAAACATCTATTAACAAGAAGTGGTAACGCTTGTACACTCAAGCAAAACACCTAATGCTTACGCTAAAAGATTCAATCATTTTTCAAACATCTTTCTTAAACATGTAAGTGGTAACGCTTGTACACTCAAGCAAAACACCTAATACTTACGATTTAAAGATTTTAATCAATCAAACTTTTCAAAATGTATGTGATGAAATAGATTAGATACATTTTTCATTAAGATGACATTTGTCCGTCTCTTACTAACATCCCGCTGCTTTCCACTAGCATAAGTGGGAACTACGATTGCTCGACTTTCTCAACATCCTTTGAGAATACGTAGGAACAAGGTCTCATCCTTGCCGAGCAAATTTCTATCCCTCGCACTAAACAAACCATAGAACCCCGAGATCCGAGCTACAAATGCTCCGATTCCCACTAGATATATGCGTAAGATCCATAGATCCGAGCACAATAATAACAAAACCTAGAATCCCACATAATCATCGTTTAAAATCCAAAGGAGAAACTTTCCCAATCATAGAAATAGCAAATTAAAAACACACAACAGATCAAACATATTCATATATAAAAAGCTATGGATAACCATATATTTAGGATGCTCCATCTATTCCTTTATATAACAATCCCCTTACTGAATCTCCCCAATGCGTTATGTCTAGTTTGCGCTAGTCGTTACGCATACCAATATCAATTGAGGGTATTTCACTTTCCCTTTTCATAATCATTAAATCATCTTTCTTGTGTTGAAAATAATAAAGCTTGATGCTCATGGGCATCTTTATAAACAAATCAAAAGATTTAAATCGTTGGCACTGAAGATCCGAACTCACGTCAGATCCCTGGCGGCCACCTTTAACGCCAACAGAGGCCACGCCGGCTCCCCGCACACGCAGAAGTTCCTAGCAATCCGCCAGTGGGCTTGGATTTCCACTAATCGGATCTTGGCCCAACTACTGGGTTATAAATACCTCTCACTCGAGAGGGTCAGTATCTCATTCTCTACCTCTTACTTGCTTGCTTTCTTCCGCCTTTACTTACTTTGGCATCGTATCTTTGCACCCCTTTCACTTTGGACCACCTGCGATTGGCCAAGATACCTTCGATCGTGCACGATCGCGCCCGCTCGTGGGAATCTTGCTTCCGCCTCCTTTCATTCAGCTTGACCAAAGCAAAACAAAATCCATTTGTCATGGCCGACTCGCAACCAACGTGCAAAATCCTCACGACGATCCGCCGAGCAAAACGACACCGCTTTCCCAGCAAAGATCCTCGCGACGGAAAACCGCCTCCTCGACCGATCCTATCAAGAGACGCAGCGCAGAGTCAATCAAATCGCCGCTTGCAACCTAACCCGCAGCCTTCAAGAAGTGCAACCACCTCCGACGCCGATGCCACGGTCACGGCCTCAGCCATCAACAACACCAACCTCCCGCCTTCACCCAGGAGAACGCTCCATGTTCTTGAAGCTTCCCGCTGACACCGGAGACGCCGACGACCGACTGTGGTCACCACCTCGACGACATCGCTCAAACTCCCCGCTGAGAAACAAGAGGGACGACTCAGAGTCACGACACCGCCTCCCGAGGAAGGGACCCGTGACCGAGAGCGACGAGACCAGAACAACCCAAGGAATAACCTCAATCGCCTCCCGACGTGAACGAGGAGCCAATGAGTCAAGAAGGATCAAGAGGTGCACTCACACCAAAACTCAACGCCGCGCTCCCACCGGAGCGACGAGGATGACCCCGTGGTCCTCTCGTCCGCCAACATCATGAATGCCCCAACCTGGGAATGGAAAACCGCCCTACCGCCACCACGATGGAGTGGACGACCCTATCGACCACACATCGACGGCCGAGGCCATGCTCCAATACCTCAACGCCGAGGGCCAATCAAATGGTGTTCCCACCACCTCGTGAAAACTAATGGACTGGGTATAAGAGTTTACCCCGGGTCCATACACTCGAGAGAACTCAAGGCCCACCACGCACATTCAGCCTCCGCAAGTAACTCAAGACCGAGGCCCCTCGAGGCCATCATTCGTAAGAGCGATGAGACCTCCGAGAATACATTGATCGCTTCAACAGAAGCCATACAAGTCCCTCGTGATGATCAAATGAAGCAGATTGCGGGAAAGGGACCTCCCCGATAGATTTCGTGAAAGCCGCTGGCATCGAACCACCGGCCACCTTCGATGCTCTCCTCGACAAAGCCCGCGCCTATATCACCTATGAGGAAAAGGAAGCCGCCAACCGCGCCATAGACTCGAGGAGCCGAGGCTCGGGGAATTCCACAAGGCACCAGGATAACCGACGACCAGAGGCAGGATCATCTCGTCGCCCTGATGAAAAACGACGCGAGGATAGGCCCCGGATTCCGTGATCGCCGAGTTTACCGGGCGCTTTCACCACCGCACGACCGCCTCGCGAGCTTAATCTTAGCAGAATGCTCGGCTACCGAGTTCAAGGACGGAGGGGTCAGACGGCCGAAACCCACCCCTGTGAAACCAGGCGCCGACAGATTAAAGTATTGCCAATATCACCGAAGTCACGGCCATCTGACCGAAGATTGCGTCCACCTCAAGGACGCGATCGAAACACTAATCAAAGGCGGAAGACTCGGGCAATACAAAAAGCCTGAAGCATCACGAAGTGCCCGGGAGACCAAAGAAGTCGAGGACGAGGGCCGACCACGTGAGACCTGCCCTATCAACAGCATACTGTGATCAGCCCAAGACTTTCAGAGCCCCTGTTTTCACTCACACCCTGGAAGAATTCCCCTCGGCCATGGTCATCTCCGGTGGTGGCGACGCCCAGCTATCGATTAACTCGGCCAAAAGAAAGTTCGACGAGCTGATCGATAAGGCCCCAGTCAACGAGGTCTCACTCGAACAGTTCCGCGGCAAGTTCGAGCCGATCACGTTCTACCTGGAAGAACTCCCCGGAGGAGCACCGAAACCCATATTCTCTCCTTATCAAAGCAAGAATGGCAAACTTTGAAGTCCACAGATCTTGGTCGACGGAAGCTCGCTCACGCCATGTACACCCACTTGTTCCAACACCCACCGATGAATCTCATCTATCACCATACGGGATCCGACCTTCGGGGTTCAACGGCTCCACGTCCCGACTGGGGTACGCCGAACCCTCGCTACCTTCGGCAGGACGCTTCTCGACAGTCAAAGTCCGCTCGGGTGATCGACTCACCACCCTCTACAACGCTATCTCGGGCAGAACTACACCGGCCGAACTCACTGCAGCCTGCTGACCGCCCATCCAAGCTCAAGTTCTACACCAACGGGGACGATCGCTACCATCCGTGGCGATATCAAAGCGAGGAGGTGCCACAACGCCGGGCCAGAGGATGACTGGTCACCCAAAAGCGCCCGCCACCAAAGACGAAGGAAGGCCTGACAACGCCAGATCGAGCTCCCCAAAACCGCTAAGATCAGAGCCCCAATGTCACCTGACCCGAGACAGATTTGTAAAGGATGAAGTCGACGGAAGCTTGGGACACGGATCCACTTCTGCCCAATTCCAGACGCGAGTTCGCCTGCCCCTGAGAAGATCCCAAGAATGCGCCAAGATCGGCCACCTCCCCGATATGGCTAAGAAGCAACTAGAGCGGCTCTGGAGAATGCATATCTCTTCATGGAGCGCACGAGATTCCCTGACTGACCCTCGAGGTCGCCTCGCCATCACCGCCATAGATCCAAATTAGGGCCATAGTACAACGAGGCGAGGCATCTCCCGAGAAAGCGAGGTCGAAAAGTCGAAAAGACCTCCAGAGGCAAATTTTATTTGAGGCCAAGTATTCAACTTGGTTGTCAAACGCTGTACTTAAAATCTAATGGAAATGACGATGTGCGCTGACTACACCGATCTTAATCGGCATGTCCCAAAGATGCTTTTCCTTTACCTAATATTGATAGATCGTCGACAACCTCGCCGACTATAAACCGCTTTTTGATGCTTACTCAGTTACAACTAGATCCCCTGGATATGGCCGACATGACTGACTACTTCATGACGGAGTCTGGGAACCATTACTACAACGTAATGCCCTTCGATCAAGAAACCGAGCAACCTACCAACGAATGATGAACAAGGTGTTTCAAACGAGATCGGTGACATGCTCGAGGTACATGGACGATATGATCGGAAATCCCAAGCCGAGGACCCACCACGCTTCACGCCCCAAGAAAGTCTTCAAGCTCTCACACGTAACGCGCCTAACCCGAGAAGTGCACGCTCGAGTCAAGGCCGGCAAGTTCTTGCTTCTATCTTACAACTAGGGATCGAGGCCAACCCCGACAAATGCCCGCATTCTCCGAACCGCCCACGCCTGTGTCCAAGAAGTCCATTCAAGTCTTCGACGGCATGCTAACCTCTTTATCCCTTGCTTAGAAAAGGCTCAGCACAACATGCACTCCCCATTTTCAAACTATGAGGAAGGGGCCGACCTTCGAATGGAACGAGGAATGCGCGAGCAAGCCCTCCTACACCTCAAACCGGCACTTTCGCAACCACCAGTGCTTTCACGGCCAAATGGGAAACATTATATTTGTACTTAGCCGCATCCAATGAAGCGGTAAGCTGTACTCATATCGCGAAAATCAAGACGGAAACCCGCTCACTTCACGAGCAAAGCCCTCAAGGCCCGAGACTAGATATTTAAACGAAAAGGTGTCACCCCCGCCATCACCCCGAGGAGATTATGACATTATTTCCACGCCATCGCCAGACGCACGAGCAGCCCGTAGCGCCGCCTGGGTCCGATATGGCTTTAACGATGTCGAGGTGGTCCTCGAACTTTCCGAGTTCGACATTCAAGATGAGGGACTGAAAGCCTTGAAGGCACAAGCGCCGCCGACTTCCTCAAATGACCGCCCACGAGCAAAGCGCCCAAAGCAGCAACAGTGGACCCCGACGCCGACGAGCCTCAAGTTCAACGGGAGCGGCTACCGCCCTCCTCGAAACTTAAGAAGGCATCGTTATCGAGCATCTGCTAACTCCGCCTCCCAACATCCAACAATCAGTGTAGTATGAAGCACCGCCTGGGCTACGATGGCCGAGACATAGGCGCCGTAACATCCAAATATTCACGATTCCCAACTCGCCGATCGCAAGTCCTCGAGATTGTACAAAACGACATTTCATCGAATACCTTCACCTTGTAAAGGAAAAACTAACGGACTCGACCGAGCGAGATTAGCACGCCCCCGTGAATGTAACAATTCAAGCATATCTTGTCCAAGCTCATGAAAAAGAAAAGGCGAGGAACCGTCCGTAATACAAGAAACACTCACCCAACCGAACATCGAAAGGTCCACGATGACACTCGACATAAATGCGACGGTGATGCAGATCATTTGACGACCCCGTGTTCAACTATCTCACTCGGGAGTCGCCCACCGACAAGTTGGGAGGTCACGCCACCAAACGCCAGGCATGCCTACGCCGCCCCGAGCGCTTGTATCGGGCGAGGCTTCCATTCCTCTCGGGTGCGGGCCGAGGAGTCCAGTGGCCGCCGCATCCTTCAATAAATCCACGGCGAATTAACGCCAACACTGGAGGACCTTCGCCTCAAAGCATTGTGTGCTGCCACTATTGGCCCACCATGCAGGGACGCCAAAGAACACGCTAAAAATGCATAAGTGCCAACGCCACACCGACATGCACATCGCACCACTCACGAGCTCACGACGCCACATCCCGTGGGCTCCTTCACCGTGGGGGATGGATATATCTTTCAAGGCTCTTACCAAAACAAGTACTCATCGTGGGTCGAGACTACTTCACGAAATGGATAGAGGCCGAGGCACTGCCAAAATCACCTCCTTCAACATCCTTCGCTTTTAAATGAAACGCCCTGCCCGCCTTGTATTCCATGTGCCCTCTTCACGGACAATGGGACACAACCACCTAACTTCCGCACCTTGTAGCATGGTTGGGCACCAAGCACCACTTCACATCTCGTTGAGCATCCCTGCACTCAACGGCCAAGCAGAGGCCATGAAGGTCTTGTTACGAGGACTCAAAGTGAGACTCCTGGGAAGCCAAGAATGTGGTGGGAAGAAATGCAACAGGCGGGCTTATCGAACAACTCCCCATTCAACCACGGAGAATCGCCGCTATCATACGGAACAGGCGGTCATACCCACGAGATCGTGAGAGCCACAAGACGCACTCAATTTCCCCAGAGGAGGAAACAAACGACGAGGCACCGCGCAAGAGTTAGACTTGGTCGACGAGATCCGCAAGGCGGTTCACGAGAAGCGCTTGAAATAACAGACGCCGCGCCACGACCAAAAGGTCATCAACGAATCAAGTCGGCAGCCCCGTCCTCCGCAGAATCAAAGGAATCTCGAGGGAAAGCCGCCGCCAATCGAGGGCCATATCGCGTCCGAGCAAAGACGGGCACAAGAGCTTATTACCTTGAAAATTTAAACGGGTACAACCCTCGGCCTTGAATGCTACAAAGCTCAAACAAGATTACAATTGAGCTAGAACGCACATGCTCAACGCCTAGTCACCCTCAATCCCTCCACTGAGATCTAACTCACTGGTCACTGAATGGTGCCCGTGAGCGTCCTGCCACTAATAAGCGGGGACTTACTCGAACACGATAAGTAAAGACCTGCTCGATGCGGAATCTTCGATCGAGATCCGCTGGTTTCCATGCACTTTGTGTGATGTCCGGCCATGGCGATGGGCCCACGCCTCGAGTATGTGGTCCCTTAAACGCGACCACACCGCCCGGAGGCCCCAAGACCCAAGCCTATAC
>CM038793.1:297998209-298037440 GCA_021764765.1 Vicia sativa
CATGAATCTATCCTGGATAGTTGATGGCAATTCCTCAAAGAAACTCTCCCAACCAAATTACTCTTGAGCAGATCAACAACTTTCTTACCCTCTCTCGCCTCCAAGAATGCTCTCTTAAGATTTATCCTTCCTGTTTACGAGCAAGCGTGTGAGAGCAAAGAAGATTTGGTGAAGAAGAATCATTTCACTCAAAGAAGAAAAAGACAAGATTGCAAGCTGATAGAAAAGCAAGAGGCAGTTAAGGTCAAGGCTGAAGAAAGTGAGATACTCAAGAAGCAATTAGCCCTGGCTGAGGTGGAACCATGAATTCAATCTGTATCAAGGATCCACAAGTTGAGAAGCAAGTCCATCAACATCAATGCCCTTCGACTGAGGTGAATCAGATCAACAACTCTAAAGAATCTTCCCGACCAATTCATCGAGTAAGAAAGAACTTGAGGACCTGTCATAATAATCAATCAACCAGTCTTGACGTAATCTCCATTTTACAGTCCAATCATCTATCTTATATACTGTTCATTGAATTTTCCCGATGCATTGATTACTGTTGGCATTTATTGGACTAGACTCAAGTAATAAGATGGACAAACTAATCCATCTTAATCTCGTGCTCAATTAATAAATATGACCAACTCAAATCATTTTTCACATTCAGACTGGGAACCTCGCCATCTTGTGTCTTATCCTTGATATTCATGTTTTAACAGTAGATCCAAGCTATCCAACTGTTGTTGATAAGAAATGAGAGTCCTGAACTATGATTGGTGGTAATAGGCTAGAGAAGGTTGATGATCAATGAAGCGTGTTGGATGAATTAACAACCTATTGACGTGATATGGCGTTCATCTGATATCAGATCAAAGTATTTGATGACATATGTCCATACATGATCAAACCGATTGGTATAGTGGTATTGCAATTGCATGATAGTTGTATACATCATTATATTTAGAAATATATACCGTCCATCCTACTGATTACAACACACTAATTATTGATGTCTGTGGATTGGAGACTATTCTAACATATTCATGATTGGTCCATCTGACAGATGGCAGAGAGAATAGTGCTGATTCTTATTATGATGAGGACATAGACGATATTATCTATATTGCAACGATCATCAATCATATATCATGATTAGTAATGTTAGTTAGAAACTTGTATTGATATATTTTTCCATCCATGACACAACACAAACATATGGAAACCAATAATGCTAGACTATTAATTACAATTGATATTGTCATGATAGATTCAAGACATAAGGGATTATGTCCTAATCCCTTCAAACTGGTGGTGAGAGAATCAACCAAGTTTGTCTCTGGTTGATTGAACCGTATAGCTTAGTGACTTAGTGAGACACTGCAATCTGATCAACCAGATATAGGCAACAACTCCATTTTGTAGCACTTGATCTCCATAGTGGACATCAATCAATATGTTTTGAAACAACAATTCATTTTGTAGCACTTGATCCCACATAGTGGACATCAATTTAATATGTTTTGAACGAGCATGCATGATCCGATCTGATGTTAATATCTTAGCACTTAAGTTGTCACACCAGTATTGGTTTCCTCATAATGGAAGCTTGAGTCTAGCAAGAAAGATCGAGTCCATGTTACTCAGATACCAAATCAATGCTCTATTCAGATTCAAGATTTAATCTGAGATTCCCTATTTTCTTGAGGACCAAGAAACAAGAGTCACCATGAAAATGCATCATCTCGCTCATTGATTTTTGTCGTACCAATACTAGTTCATAACCGAAAATGTATCGATTATTTGGACCAATTCATAAATTTTATCCATTTAATTAATTAAATTACTTTATTTGTATTATATCTGGCTTTATATTTTTCAGAATTGATGATTACAACACATGTGCGAAGAAAGTCGAGAAAAGTCAATTCGTGATTCAATCCACAAAAGAAAAGCCTATAAGTATAAAGAATAGGGTATTATAAGTAAAATGTTGCAAATTAATTAAAAGAGGCCCACTTTAACGAAGAAGTCCAAGAGTCCAAGGTGTAACGGATCGTAATTCCCTCTAATTATCCGATTTATAATTTAATAATCGAGTATTTATTACATATCAAGAGGCATCACAATTTTAATATAATTCAAAATTATAACCAAATCAGTCATGCTTTTAACGAAGGAATTCATTAAATAATAAACCAAAGTTATGTTTAACAACGAAATGAAACATAACGACCTCAATACGCCATCCATATCTATTCCTTAAAATAAATCAAAACATAATTCAAAACCATTAAGGATATCCATTAAAGGATTTCAAAACAAACGCTCTCCGTTGTTACATCTACCGTAGCACCCATAATCGTACACGCCGGATTAACTAATCGACTCAACCTAGAGCTATCCTCACCGATTCCCCAAATTAATCACTCTATCTGAAATCATCAAAGTATGAGATCTCTATCCAATATAAATGCATTATACTTTTAAATACAACAGATAATTCATGTTAGTCCATTATCAAAACACATTCATAGTTCAATTCACAAAAGCATTGTTCACAATTCATTATGCAAGTAACAATCAATGGAAATTGCAACACCGAAACCATCCTAGCATGTTACAATCCCATATGCAATGCGCAATTTATGCATGTGGTACCAAACGTGAACCGAGTTCACCCTCCGCTCCATCACACTTGGAAACAATGGAATCCATGATTCGCCCCGTAATCGATTCAGAATCTAATCCATGATCTGCCCATAACACTGAGTCAAGAATCCAGCCTCACCACCAATCCGTAAGTCTATTGGCTCGGCAAGTTCATCCGCACAATGGAATGAACCACCATCAATGTTTATGCATGCACCATAAAAGCATGCAACATCAATTCAACGGCATACGACACAACATAACTCCACATAATGCCAACATCAACGAGTATCATGATAACAACATAATCATGAAATACATTATCACAAAGCATAACTATGCAAACGCTAATTTCAATTAGTAAGATTATCACCAATATGTACAACAATAAGAACCGAGATCAACAATCATCATGAATATTCAACATCGATAACAACACATGATAGCAATACAATCATAAACCACGAGGAAAACATCAATATAAGCGCTAATCTTCATTCAACTTGTCAAACAATCTAACCGTTATATCACATGATCACATCTCAATCATAATGAATATCAAATACAACATTGTAAGTATTATTACCATTCATCAAATCAGTGCATTCAACCCCATTTCCCATCGTCCTCAACTATTCACCTTTTTCAAAAATCGGAAGCTCGATATTTTTAAAATAATTTTAGCAAAATAATTTTTTCTTTTAAAAGATAGTATTTTTTTAATAATAATAAACCAAGCACTGAATCGAGTTACGGTTTAGAAAATATGAATTTTTGAAGTTTTAAGTATTTTGAAATTTACACGGAACCTGTTCCTTACATATACTGGAACCGGTTCTGTTGAATAACCTGCTTTTTTTTCAAAATCTTAAAATTTTTTTCAAAAATGTAAATCGCCATCTAATTTTATTTGTTCTAAAAGAAGAACGGGAAAATATAGATAAACCACGAATAAAAGGATAAGACGGTCTACATTATTAAGAGATATAGGTTCGAGTTGGTTATGCAAGGAAGGTATTAGCACCTCACATCCATCGTACTCATGGTACCATTTAGTTCAAAGTGTAGTTGTGTGTTAGTGAAAAATTTTACGATCTTCTAAGTTTTAAATGAGAAAGAAAGGGAGAAGAAATGTTTATTATTTTTGAGTTTGGCACGGTTTCTGAACCGCGTGCCCACGTATTCCCTCGTAATGGAAAGTCAAACCCGTAGTTCCTCTAGAAAATGTTTGTTTGTTGATTGATTTTAAATGAAAAGGTCGTCATTTTAAAGGAGAAGACCTTCTAACGTCCACAAGGTATGATAAAGAATAAAGGACTACGACCAACAATTAGGAGGGTTTGAGAACACCTCTAGTACTCAAGTGGAGAAGTCAAACCCTTGGGAATAGAGGAAGAAGCATCTCATTTATAAATGAATCATGTCTAATCTTGAAAAGGGTTTAAAGGTAAATGGTGCTTGGAGCGTACAAAAGAAGTTTGAGTGAGTTGGAATTGATTTTAAATTGTGGATGACAAGTACCAAAACGTTGGGATATCCTCAACGATTCAATACTGAGATTGGTGATTATAACAACCGATCATCTCTCATCCAAAATCTTTATTATGAAAAGAGTGAGGTGAAACAAAGTTCACTTTTATTATAGAGGAATAAAGTATTTAGGTCATTGTCACTCCTCTAATGGCCCAATACTTTACATTTTAATTAAATCGTCGGGCTATCCTCTAACAATTTAATTAAATCATAGCACCATTGTTTAGAACATGGATTGGAAAATAACCTTAACGCTGGATCGAGGTTTGAGAAGACTGAGTTCACTTTTATCAAGGTATGGAATAAAGTATTTAAGTCATCGTTGCCTCTAATGGCCCAATATTTTACATTTTAATTAAATCCGTTTATTGTCTCAACGATTTACTTAAAAACCAACCACGTTTTGTAGAAAATTGATTTTGAAAATAACTCGACCATCGATCCGACAACAAACCGACCACCATGAAACCAATGCCACTAAAAGAACGAAATCCGAGAATCACAATCCAAACAAACCCATCCACCAACCACAAATAATAAAACCATACCGCAATCCAGCCAATCATCCATACGACCCAACCAATCAGACCAACTGATCCGAACCAACCGTAACCAGATCCGGTATCAAAATCCACAACTTCATCTAACCTTACCAAATGATTACAACCATTAGTTTAAAATGATTCATTTTGTGCCGATGCTAAATCAAAATAAAATAAATGTGCACTAGATTGATCAATTACAGAACCATCCGACGATCATCCAAATATAAATGAGAACCACGGCAAATAAAAATAGTCACAAGAAATTATTACAACGCAACCGTGGATTGAGATCACCAATCCCAACGATAAATGGAAAAAAGACCAACCAAAATTAACCAGAACGGAGAAATTTAAAATCGATGCATCCATTATAATCATCATAGATCCACGAAGAAACCAAATAAATACTTGTGTTCAATTATTCAAAAATTAAATTGAACCAAAATTTAAAATCCAAAATCAAAGATTAATATAATTAAACCAAACTTATCAATCAACTAGATCATAATAATAATAATAGTATGTATAATAAACACCACCAACCAATCAAATCATAAGGAAACCATGTATAATATATTATTCAGTATCGAAAATAAATAAAAAACCATATGATCCATATACATCATCAACAATAATTAGATCAAAACACCAACAAATAAAATAAACGAACCTTTTGAATCAATCCTCAAATCATCCACCATAAAACAAACAAGCATATACGATTAAAACAAGATGATCAATAAGATAAACACGTATAATAACAAAAGAACTAAATTAAAATGAAACTTATGGATTGAAACGAACAAATAAACGAACAATGATCAACGATCAAATCAAACGATCCGAAATGATCCTAAAATTTAAACGATCAATCGATCCCTAATCAACAGATCCAAACACGATAACCAATTATCATTCATCCGATCCAACCAAACAATACTTCCCATTAAATCAAACAACCAATCATCCAAATTCAATCAAATTCCATAATAACCAATCCTCATAAACATGTTCATTTCAAACCAAAAGATTCAGTAATAATAATATCTATCCAGACAACATCAATGTCAACCAATCGTCCATTTTGAAAACCATATACCAAATTCAACCTTAACTTTAAGACAAACAATCATTAGTAATTTATATTCAAAACATCCAGATTTATCATGATTAAACCCATAACATCCAACCCCATTAAAATTAACAAACAGAAGACATTGAGATGGATAACCATTAATTCATCCCAAACCAAAAATCTAAACACCATCATCAATCAATTTAAAACTAATCATTGTAAACAACCTACACGACCTAAAAACCGATTTAAACAACAATCAACCAACACAAATGACTCACAATGTCAAACGAAATCAAATCACCAAACGTACGGTATTGAAACAACAAATTTCTATAACCCAAACCCGAAACCAAATGTACAAGATTTAATCACAATCAAACCATAACAAATATTATGATCCAACATCCATATTATGAATTAGTACAACATGTAACCACAAATTATTGGCATACGAGCAAGATGGATCAAAAGTAACCAAATAATCGGTTGACACCGGTATGATATTCCATACGGTGTCCGTCCGTCGATATAATCGCGATTAATCTACCGAGATAAGCAACGCGGAACCGAGAGACACTAGTCCGCGGATAATCACGGTACTGTGGAAGATACAAGCCATCATTGAAAACATTAAACCGATGAGCGTTTATATATATCTGAAAATGGAGATGTCGCATGGCTACGATGGGGTCGAGGACGAAGAATAGATTTACGGCGACGGGTGTTGGGTGTTGAATGAAATGCGGGTGGGCATCGGAATGGAAGGTGGTTATCGTGTTTTGATGATGATGGTGAAGGTGGGAGTTCCGCAGCGAGGAACCGCGATTGGAAACAGTTGAACGGAGGTGATATGGTGGTGGTTAGGACCGGCATGACGAAGTTGTGTGAGGATGAAGAAGGAAATATAGATGAGACGGATTGACGGAGAAGAGGCACGGAAATGGAGGGTAGGATCGAGGGGTAGTGATGATTTCGGGAGTAAGTTAACAACAAGGAAAGAAATCAGGAAACGGGCATGGGATTGAAAGGAGAGTTGGGGTTACAAAATGGGTATTTTTGAAGAAGATGAGAGCCTTTAATATAATTTTTGGTTTCTAGTAGTCGTTTCAATGTTTGGTCCCCATTTATCCCTTCCCAACATGAGTAACATACATATATATACAATACAATTAGGTTTTCCAATTTTTAAAATGCCGATAATTCCCTAATTATAAAATGCCCTAAAATGGATTTGGTAAAATTAATAAGCCCATAGTATTTTGTTTAATTTTTGAGATAAAAATGGACACTTAAAATTGTCAAAATGTAAAAGTTCGACAATAAATTATCCGAAAAAGATAGTATGAGCATATTAAAATAAACTACGGGTCTTGTAAATTAAAGAAAAATTATCTAAATTGTTAAAATCGAAATAAAATGATAATAAAGAATACCCGACTTTAAAACGTTACGGTTAAACGAGACTAAAAATGTACGAAAAATTAGGAGAACACATTGATCTACGCTAACACATAGATTCATAAAGCAAATGAGTAAAATGAAAACTTGAAATATTTTCCAATTTTAGACAGATCAATGCTTTTAATAAATTTTTATAAAATCGAAATATCGATATCATCGACATATAAATAATTTAAAATGAATGCAATGAACAAACAGAGAGGTAAAAATGCATGAAGTGAGATAACAGGTATTTTACAACTAAAAACGATGCAAACATCAATTTAAACTAACTTTTGGTCAATTTAAATACGACGAAATTATGCAAATGCAATGTGAAGTGAATGCTTTTTTTTATTTTAAATATAATGCGAGTAAAAAAAATATCAGGGTAAAATTTGGGGTGCAACACCTGTGAAGTCTGAAAAACACGCTTCCTGAAATTTGTATGGGAACCCGGTTCATACATATACAGGAACCGGTTCCTGCGTACAAAATTGCCCAGTTTTGGGAACCCGGTTCCTCCCCACAGGGAACCGGTTCCTACGACGCTAATCATTTTCGCTATTTTTGATAATTATGCATTTCAAACCATTCCAATCATTCCTATACGAATTATAATTTCAGAACACCAAAATACAACCATTATTTACAACATCAAACAACATAGTTTCATCATTCCTATTACTTATTCGACACTAATGATCTCAATTCTATAATCAGACACAAATAGGGTTTAGTTCTACAAACCTATAATCACCGAATCAAATTTCCTAACATACCCAATCATCCGGTTGATTCCTCAAACCCATAAGGCATTAAAATTGAATGAAATCACCCTCACCGATGATCTTTGATTTCCTCGGCGTTGGCTTTTTCCTCTTCTTCTTCTCCAATTCTACGTGAAAATAACTTTTCCAAAATAACCCTTTTCTTCTTTTCCTTTTTATAATCCTTTTAATACTTTATTATTTTCAAATAAAACACATAATTAATAATTAGTAAAAGTAGATGATTTACTCACCCAGCTATTTATTCCGCACACCTAACCCTTCTTTCAATTTACCAATTAATCCTAAATATAAATAATCTTTAATTAATTAAATATTAAATTCTTTATTATTTAATATTGAATTAAATCGGTGTCACCAGCAATCGGCCAATCCAAAGCCATAACGATCGCTGGCGGCAGGAATCAAATCTTCCTACCGCCATGCGTAGCGATCGTTCGCCTGACTATCACCAAGCGACCGCTAACGGGTTAACGATGAGAAAACTCAACACCAGCCGCATCCTACTTATAATAGGCCATCACTTTACGGTTTCAAAATGCTTTTCTTCGCTTATTGCATTTACTCGCCAATTTTTACGAGATTATTTTCCTTGCCTTTTATTGATTCGGTTTATTAGTTTTAGTATCCGCTTTCATTTTCGTAGTAATTTACATCGGGATTCTTTGCGAACCTTCTTGATTCTAACCTTACTTTAGAATCGTGCTTTTTATTTCTGTTCACCGATTTAATTTTTCGGACAATAAATGGCGGATCTCACCGACCGTGAGACACATAAAGTTAGCCAAATATTCTACAATTTTATTTTCGATTTAATTTAATTATTTATTTACTTTATGCCAAAATTATGCGAAATGTGTGGTTTATTTGAATTATACGATATTGTTTATTTCATTGCGCCTATAATTGAATTATATAACATAGGCTAAATTTAGTTATAGGTATGTAAGGTCATATAAGTGTGGTTTATAACGCCATCCGATTCATCCTATTTAAAAGAATAATTTTCGGTTTCAATTCTGGTTTAATACCGTTGTTTTGTTATGAGAGTAAAATATATATTAGAAGTTATGATCAATAAACGAGTTTGAGATGATAACTAGAAGTAGCAATTGTGCATCAAACCAAGTCATGTATGCTTAATCCATAGATTGCGTCATTTGCATATGTGATTTGGTTTAGTTGAATCTACAAATTCCATTGGTTGGTGCATGAATCTGTTCTTCGAGAGAGCCATGAGGAAGGCATTTTGATGTCTGCTTTATTTTCCAATTGAAATGAACTACGATTGAGACGATGATCCTAATTGTTTTGCTTTGCACAAGACTAAATGTAAATGTCTCTTCATAGTCTAATCCGGTGTGTTGAAACCTTTGGCAACTAGACGTGTTTTCCTTCTTTCTATAGATCCATTTGCTTTGTACTTGGTCTTAAAAATCCATTTGCAATCAATGATATTTTCTTGGTTTTGATTAGGCACTAGTAATCGAAGATGCAATAGGGCATCTACATCATCAAACGCCACCGTCATTTCCCCAAATAGAAGATGGAACGATGATGTTCCGTGTGTCTCTCTCAACAAAAGCGATATCGAGACGTCTAACATTGTCAAGGAGCATCCAACAAAGTCCTTGAGTTGAAATCCTCACTATCTTCCTTCTCGCTCGCATGTAGTGTCGGGAAGTTCTTCAAACAGGGAGCCTTAAAACAAAACAACATAATACGGATATTGTAAACATCAAATAGTAATACAAGTAAATTAAGCATTAAACCAAACCAATATATACCCTTTGTCTATCCTATGTTTACATAATTAACGGCCAAAATGTAATTCGCCGAAAAGTTTCTGGAAACCACCATCGATATACCGATGGCTCAAGATGCAATAGTCGATGTGCAGTGTCAACACGACACCACACTCCCTCCTAAACCGCTTGACACGGATCTCACTACTTGCTCTCAGACTCCTCACAATTGAACCACGGGTTGTGTTACAACCATTGCTCCAATAGGAATGGCACGCCCTCCAAAGGCATTTAGAGGCGATCTCAACTCCTATGGCTTTAGCACCGTCGGGAGGTGCACTAACCCAAGCCTTTCACCATTTGTTTCAGTGAGAATCGGTCGGACGACGACGCTCGAGCAGATTTCGAGGCATGCTACCTATCAACTGCTCGAATCACATCATCACTCGACCAGTAGTCTTAAGGAAATAGAACCATCTCTACCGGCCTCACTTTCAAGCAAAATTTAAAATCATAAGAAACACAAATATTTTTGAAAATAGAAAATACTTAAATTTTGAAATTTGGTATGGAGTGCACAAGAAATTTCAAAATTTACAATATCATTAGCAAATGAAAATATAGGAAATTTTGATATTTCTGGTAAAATATTTGATATTTCATAATTTTTTAGGTGATAATTAAAATTATGAAATATTCGATATGAAATATCATAAATTTCGTAAAAATATTGTAAATTTATTGTTTTTGTGAAATATCCGTATCGTGACTAAATTTCGATATCGTCTGGAAAGTTCGAAAATTCAATTTACCGTAAATTTGGAGAATAAAATTAGTTGGACAAAAATGTCTTTTCACAGCATTGGGATGTCAGGTTAAACTTAGGGGTGACAAGAAAATTCTGTCAAAATTTCCACCGAAGGAATATGGAGATATGTATGGGCCTAGTTGAGAAGGTTTTGAACCGTTACCCTTATTCAAGTCGGTTTCAATACTTTCACCCGTTTCACTGCTTTCTCGCCGTCGTTCCCAACTTGTTCGTTTTGCATTGAGACGAAACAATGATAAAGAGAAGATTTTTAAGGTTGATCATGGCGATAGGGATGGTTCAGATAATTCTTCTTCATCCTCAGATGAAGATTATGATAATCAACCTCAAGAAGTAAGCCAGGATAATGATGATGAAGATAGCTCAGCATCTTCTGTTAGTTTGTTTTCTTGTTGATGTATTAGCACTTAGTACTAGTTACATGATGTTCTAAATTAATTAAAATGTTGTACCTTTATTTAACCTAAATGTAGGATATAAAAGTGAAGATAGCTCTGCCAATGACATTGATGCAAACTCTGCAGGTAGGGTTTGTTTGTAATTTCTGTTTGAGTTATTATCCTTCACCTCACTCTCTCAGATTGGTATTACTCTAGGTCCGTTATTTAGTGAAGATGATGCTGCAACTATAAGTGAAAGGGAAGTGTTTATTAACAACAAGTTTTCTAGTGAGAAATCTAATGTTATGCCTGAAAAGAAACCCTACCAGCAGATATACAGTCCGCTGTCGTACAAATTAAATCAGTATTTAAGTGCAGGCTATGTCCTCGGATTATATGTTTGACTGAGGATACTCTGCGCAATCATCTTCAATCAAAGGTACTGCTCTTTTTTCTCTGCTTGTGCAATATCCTTATGCATCAATCTTTACTAGTTGTGCTACTATAGCCTGAGTTGGAAGTTAACTATTCTTCCCAAAAGATCAATTGATCATGACTTTGTTATTACTATAGAGACATGCTCGATCTGAAAACTACACGGGAAGGAAGACTGAAGACCATGCTCAACAGCGAAGTGAGATAGAGAACCAAGAGGACTCAGATGAAGAAACTCAAGTTACCCAGGTTGGTTCTTCAACAGTTTGATCATAATTGCAACTCAGCTAAATGAAAATATTAGACTATCGGATTGAAGAAACTAATTTGTTAATGAACATGCTAGAAAGCTAATATTTTGTTAACTTTTTAGGATTATACAAAGAAGAATGACAAAGGACCAAGCCACACAAGGAGAGATCGCAAAGAAGGTAAAAACACTAGCATTTCAATTTTCAAACAATGATCATATTGATACTGTAAAGTTTGATATAAATCTTGAATGGCAGAAACGCGACAAACCAAACTCAAGGAAAACCTTGGTCATCAAAGGGTCATCTAAAAAGCCGTAAAAATAAGTACTGAAATGCATTTGTATCCAACATTTTGTCGAGCAAGTTTTCTCTGTACTACAATTTGCCAATGTGCAAAGCATGTGTACTCTAAATATATGCTCTACATGTAGTATTTTTATCTCTTTCTTGTCTCTTCAACAATTTTCTGCCTTTCCTTTCCATTTGATTGGAAATTGGGACTGCCCTCCTTCTTTTTAATCAATTTCTAACAGCATATGATTTGTTCCCTCTTAAGATATTAGTGTAATTTTATATTCAAAGCTTCCTTGTTAAAGATATTAATATGATTATGATATATTGAGGATGAATTTAGCTGGGTTTTGGAGATTAGTTGTTGAATTGGATCACATATGTAATGAATCATGATGTGTGTGCATATCTTGTTGCTGTTGAAACTTATATTTTGGTATTTGATCTAAAGTTAGTATCTCTAAATCTCACAACTAGTCTACTGCATATTTTAATTGGTCTCAACACTCATTTCTTATTTATAACACTTGTTTCTCAAATTTAGCAACATAATTTTCTTGACATTGCATCTTTTAAAAGAACTTCCAAACAGATTTCACCTCACATTCTAATGTGTTTCCTATTTTTCTCTAAAAAATAACTGCGTGCTTGTAAACAGCTGTTACTTAAAGGATACGCAAAGCCAAAGAGAACATATCCATGATGGAAGTATTCTTAAAGCCATTAATATAAGATTATTTTCTTAGATGAGGAGTGGTGGCTGGACAATTTTCAATTAGCAATAATTACATCCTAATATATGGAATTTGATTCATGCTTAACTTACAAACAACCAAACACCTATGTCTTTATAGAATATTGAATGAGGTTAATCTGATAATACTTATGGAAGGTAATGACAACTTGGCAAGATAGTTAAAAAAATCCACTCATCACTCTACACTTTTTCTTGGAAAGAGGTATGCTTTCAACTATATAGTTAAGATCTATGTCTTTATAAATTAATTATTTTAATAATAACATAATTTTTTAATAGTAATAATTGTTTTCTTAATCAATTTTCTTCTTTCTAATATAAGTAATATGATTAAAAAGCCTAAACAATATTTAAAACAATTAATAATTTGATTACAAGATGAACCAAAATAAAAACAAAAATAACTATTTAGAAGTGTTTGTAGCATCTGAATAGTTTATGTGGCTATGGTAAAATGGCAAATCTTGTGTTTCTCAACATTGTCATTCGGTTATAAGGTAAAGTATTGTTTGGGCATCATATATTTTTCTTTCACATAGACTCATTGTGGTAAAGAGTAAATCTTTCATATTGGCCACCTTCACACCACATAGAAGTTCAAGAAAGTTTTCCTTGTAGATTTTAAAAATGTTAACAATTTTGTACACATTTGATATGTGTCTCAAGTAGTTTTGGCGTATACTATAACATTTTGCCATAAACATGTGCGCAAGTAAATGAAAAGTTTGGAATCTTTAATTGTCACACTATTGTTTTTTTCTAAGATCAATGTTGAAATGACCTATCGACCGATCCTCGTTTTTGTTAATTCTTTCATGAACCATAAAATAGAATCTCACGATAAAATTGCATGACATTGCGAGTGTTGGACTGTAGCACTTCTTCATCGATACTTTTGTTGTAATTCATTGTAAACTTGTCTTGAAGCTAACATGTTTGTACAATCATGACATCTATTTCTAAAAAAGAGCATAACATATATTATGTTGACCGTACTAAAGTGATAAGTTGGTTGGAAGTGGCCTGAAACATTAAGTTCATTAATTCGACTAGGTCAGTTGTTATGTAATGTTAAATTTATGTAATGTTTATTTTGGAGTTAATTTAAATCGGTTTAATTCCATTCTTTCATTGTTGTTTCACCCAATTTCTACTTTGATCTAACAATGCCTATTCTAAAGATCTATTTTCGAAAAGCTCATTAACTACTAAACTAAGTTGTATTTTAGAGATGCATCCCTGAATCAACCTATCGTGCATACGAGATGCATCTCCGACTAATTCTTTTATAGAATAAAAATTCTCAATTTATATTTCAGTTGTATCCGAAAA
Organism: Vicia sativa; assembly: GCA_021764765.1. Lineage (NCBI taxonomy): Eukaryota > Viridiplantae > Streptophyta > Magnoliopsida > Fabales > Fabaceae > Vicia > Vicia sativa. The sequence continues at coordinate 298,012,257 of CM038793.1, forward strand.
ATGCGTCTAAAAAATACATCTCTGAATATAGAATATTTGAGAATTTTACTTGTCACCCCATTATTATATATGTGACAATTCTCATTTTGATATTCCAAAAATACTCCTAAAGTTATTTACTCAAAATTTTAACTTTTTTTAAAAAAAAAATTTACTGTTACCAAATTTATAAAAAAAACTAAATTTCCGGTATCTCAGACCAAATTTCCAGTACCAAATTTATGGTATCTATTTGCCAAATATTTCCAAATTTCCTGCAATCTACCAGAAATTTAAAAAATTCGGTATATTTTAGGAAAAATTTTATCCGTACCAAAAATATCCCAAATTTCTGGTATAAAAGCAATACTGAAAATTTTATATTTCTGGTATATTTTATTTAAGTATAAAGTTATACGTTTAAAAAGCAATAAAAATTAAGTTACAATATTACCAGAAATTTGAAATTTCCAATATATAAAAAATACTGGAAATTAAAAATTCCCGGTTATTTTTCTTGAAATCATACCGAAAATTTTAAATATCCCGTATTTTTTTGGTATCGGATTTTTGGAATTTCCGGTACAAAACATCTAACACGGTAAAAATGGTAAATTATATGAAATTTCTGGTATTTCCTAGGAAATTTTCGGTATATACTGGAAATCACTAAATATTCGGTATTTTCACTGAGGATATTTTGGTAAAACACCATATTGGGGGGTGCCAGGTGTTGACGCTAATCGAAGTTTTTACTAATTCGATAACAAACAATGAAGTCGCCACCTAACTTTATTTATTCCTAAAGAGGAAAGAGAAAATATAGATAAACCCAAGAAATGAAAGCGAAATGGTCATTGCAACTTAAAAAGGTTGGAGTCGATTTATGGGAAGGTATTAGCACTTCACATCCATCAATCGATGGACCCATTTAATTCTAAGTGTGTTGTGTGTTTAAAAAGTGAATTTGCAATCTTCTACTTATTATGCGATAAGAGAAAACATGTTTTAATTTTTTGAAAGTGTGCTCGCCCAAATGTTAGAATCTCGTGCCTACGTATTCCCCAAGTGCGATGGAAAAGTCAAAGCTTACGTAGTTTTCGGTTGCGAGAATATTTGTTGGTTGATTGATTTTATTTGAAAACAGGAGCTTAATCGTATATGGATGATAAGTGTTAAGGACCAAATTGTAGCTATTTTGTACATGATTTTGTGGTCCTTAACAATGTCTTTTAATTAATTAGTAGTATTTAGTATGGTATTTTGGTTTAATTATGTTTCTATTTAGTTTTTGTTTATAAGATCTTATTTAACTTAGTTTACTTTTAAATTGTAGGTTTTTATTGATTGATTCTCAAGCTTGGATTTAAGGAGACTTGAAGAGCTCTTGGGATGATTCTTTTGAAGGAGTTTTTGAAGAAGAAGCATGCTTAGTCGGCTTCTCAACGCGGTTGCACATGAGTATACTAACTGAGCCAGCGCGGTCTGTGAAAAAGACAGACCCATGCTTTCACCTTTTGGCCATCAACTCCTATTTTCCAAGCGGCTTTTGGTGTGTTAGAAAGGGAACATCACTTCTTCATCATAGTTCATCATTGTTGTAATTTTAGGGCATAGAATTAGAAAAGAAAAACATAGTTCTTCTTGATTTTCCATGTTCATCATCTTCTCCAACAATCTTGTGAGCAAAGCAACCATGAAAATGAGTGGCTAAGTTCTTTTTGTGTCAAGATTAGAGGTATTGATCTAACTAGTATGTATTTCTTTTAATCCATTTGTGTATGAACATGGTTGATGATTAATATATGTTGAATATCTTTGTTCTTCATCTCTTTATGCTTTGAATCTTGTTTGAAAAAGGATGCTTCAAAGTAGACCTAGGATATTCATTCACTAATGAACAAATTATGAATAGATTTGTTAGTTAGTGTTTACAAGTATTGAGCTTCATGTTTATCATGTGAATAGTTGTGTGAGAAATCATTCAAGGATTAACATGATAAAACTCACAATCTTGGTGAGAAATCAACAAGATTGAGAGGATATGTATTTATAGCAATCATCAACTAGTTCATCACTTGGTTAATAGAATACATATGAAATTAGGTTAATGAAATAATCTTGACATGCTTCCATCAATTAAAACAAACTCCAACTCTCTTGAATCAAACCATAACTCTTCTTTGAAAAGAACATTTTAGTTGTTTGCTTGAAATTCATGATACTAGTAACTTAGAAAACAAACCCTTTGGTTACTTAAATCTTAAAATACGCTTTACTATTGAAAGACTACGATACAACACCAATCCCTGTGGATACGATAATTAAAAATACTTGTTAGTGGATTTTCACTACAACAATAAGACATCACCAATGCAATTCACATGTGAGCGAAGGGAGTCGCGTGTGACCGAAGTTTTGAAAAAGGGATCAAATGAGGAATATAAAAGATGAATGAAACTTGTGAAATAACAACCATCTATCTCTTCACTAATCTCTCGCCATTTCCTCTCACTTTCTCGATCCAAAATCAAAACCGTAAAATGCTCACTTGATTCAAGCTTCTCTCGTCGATCTCACAATGGCAAACAAGCAGAAAAACTAATAGTGAAACCCTAAGCCCCATCAATCTCAAAATACCTTGTTAATCAATGTTGAGTTATAGGTACACGGTGACTTCATGATGAAATTGACCAAAAATCATAAATAAATAAACGTTGAAAGAGGGAAAAACAACAACCATTGCTCAAACCCAAGTATTTTGCTTCCTTGTTCTTGGCTTTTCGTCTACTTCTTCTAGTTTCTGAGCTCGACTTCTGGATCTGGGCTTTTATTGTTGTCTTGAATTCGTGTGGAATCCATATCGCTTTTGTAGCGGAGAAGTATCAGGTTTAGATAGGTAGTGAGATTTATTGTTCATGAGTGGTTGAGTATGAAGAGTGCATGAGGGTGTTGTTCTGTGGTTATATGGAAGGTTGGTATAGCCATGGAGATGGAGGGATGGCGAAGAGGTTGTTACAATGAAGATTGTGAGGTTATAGAAAAGTTTTTTTTGTTTTGTTTGAAGGTGTGTATTGAAAGTTTGGTTTAGGTTTGATGAGTGTTCTGTGAGGTTTGTTATGATTTTGGGTGAGTTTTTTTTTGTGTTGAGCTACAGTTGAGGTGTAATGGAGGTTAATGAAGGTTGATAGCAAGGAGTGCATGTAGTGAAAAGTGTAGAGTTTATGAGTGAGTTTTCTCTGTTGGATGAGAAAATTGGAGAGTAGCTTTATAGCAGAAATTGAGTGAGGCTATTAGAGGTATTTGAGAGAGTGAGAGGATAAGAATGAAGAAACTTGGTGAGAAAGTTTATGGTACAAGTAATGGAATGGAGGACAAATTGGAAGGTAGTGGAGAAGAGTGAATTGGTGGTGGTGGAGTTGGAGAAAAAGTTGTGAATTTGTACTGATTTCTGTCTTTTTATTTTGTATTTTGTAGGGAATTGTACAAGGTGGTGGAAACCGTGGAAAGGAATACGTAGCAACAATAGTACATTTTTTTATTAATTTTTTTTTTAAAAATATTTATACTACTTAAAAAAATAACTAAAAGACTATTGTTACTACAATATAGATAAATAAATATAAAAAAAACTATCCATATATTATTTAAACCAAAATATCTCTAATAAAAACTTAAAAATAATTAACACTTAAATAATGACAAAATAATGTAAATGAATAATTATGGACAATTTAAAATTTTGAATAAAAATTATTCTAAACTACTAAAAAAAACTAATATTCTATATGTAGTAAAACAATAAAATGTGATTTATACAAATGACAATTAAATAGTTATAAAAATAGATTCTATTAATAATAAAATAATTAATAAATGCAATCAAAATCATTTTAAAATAAATACTAAAAATGTGTTAGAAATTTCATAAGAGTAAAAAAATACAATTGATAATGATATTATTATTTTTTTAAGTAAAAGGTAATTACTAACTAAAATTCAAATATGTAATAACGGTGCAAATAATAATAAAATGCAAGATTCAGCTTAAAAATTCAATACACAAATAAATGATTAGATTAAATAATTACGATATAGTAATGTTAATGAATGTGAATTAAATTGAAACTTATGAATGAAATTTGGGGTGTGACACCATTTCAAATTGTGGGGTAGCAAGAAAAACTTGAAACCATCAAATTGGAAAGAACATTAAAAAAAAGAAAAGGAGAACTCTTGGTAGCAAAAAGAAGAAGTTTGTTTTGGCGCCATAGGTTAACCACCTGTTGACAGGGGAAAAGCTGAGAAAACCCCAACGAACGCTCATGACTCATTCTTCTGATCACTCAGCCTGATTCTTCTTCTACTTCCAATCCCAAAATCCGATCCATTCCGTCCATTTCATGGCTTCCAAATCCCAAACCCTAGACTTAAACTCCACCCACTTATTCACCACCGCTCTTCAATCCCTCAATCTCCCAAAACCCTCTCTCCCACTCCCTCCCCTCCCATCATCCTCCATTCCCCCCTCCAAACTCATCCCCAACACCCGCTTCCTCATCGACGCATTCCGCCACTCCGCCGACTTCTCCTCTCCTACTTCCTCCCACTTCCACTCCGATCACTACACCGGCCTCACCTCCTCCTGGTCCCGCGGCATCATCTTCTGTTCCCCCACCACCGCCACCCTCCTCATCCGCATCCTCAACATCCCTCCCTCTTTCGTCTACCCTCTCCCTCTTCACCAACCTCTCCTCATCGATGGCTCTTCTGTCACTCTCATCCACGCCAATCACTGTCCCGGCGCCGTCCAGTTCTCTTCCACGTTCCCTTGTCCCAACAACATTCAATGAGGTATGTTCATACTGGCGATTTTCGGTTCACTCCTGAAATGAAATTGGAGCCTGCACTTGTGCAATTTATCGGCGCTGATGCTGTGTTTCTTGATACAACTTATTGTCATCCTAAGTTTGCTTTCCCTTCGCAAGACGAGTCTATTAATTATGTTGTTGATGCTGTAAACCAGTGTGATGGTGATGATGATGTGTTGTTTCTTGTTGCTACTTATGTTATTGGTAAGGAGAAGATTTTGCTTGAGCTTGCTAGGAAGTTTGGAAAGAAGGTGCATGTGGATGCCAGGAAAATGGAGGTTTTGAGGGCTCTTGGCTATGGAGAGAGTGGTGAGTTTACTGAGGATGTTTTAGAGACTAATATTCATGTTGTTGGGTGGAATGTGTTGGGGGAGACTTGGCCTTATTTTAGACCTAATTTTGTTAGGATGAAGGAGATTATGATTGAGAGAGGGTATTCTAAGGTTGTTGGTTTTGTGCCTACTGGATGGACTTATGAAGTGAAGCATGATAAGTTTGCGGTTAGGTCTAAGGATTGTTGTCAGATTCATCTTGTGCCATATAGTGAGCATTCGAACTATGATGAGCTTAGGGAATATGTGAGGTTTTTGAAACCAAAGAGGGTTGTTCCGACTGTGGGTTTAGATGTTGAGAAGAGTGATAGTAAACATGTTGACAAAATGAGGAGGTATTTTGCTGATTTGGTTGATGAGACGGCCAACAAGCAAGAGTTTTTAAAGGGGTTTAAGCAGTGTGACTCTGGTGTAGTGGGTTTTGAGGCTGGGAAGGATGTAATTGATGATGTGGAACCAGGGCAGAACATCGAAAGAGGCGAAGCCATCTGAAGTGGGAGAAGATAGTAGTAATCCGAATGTTGTTTTGAGTCTGCCATCTTGTATGGGAGAAACTCATAGAAGATCCTACATTGTTAAATGAAGAAGAAAAAGAGAAGGTCATTCAAGAACTGAGTTGTTGTTTGCCCACATGGGTCACCAGAAGTCAGATGCTAGATTTGATCAGCATCTCTGGGAGCAATATTGTTGAAGCAGTTTCTAATTTCTTTGAACGTGAAACTGAATTTCACGAGCAAGTAAATTCTGATCAAACTTCGGTTCCAACACCCAGGTGTTGCCCATCGAATGACTCCAGTCCTATTTCAAAATCATACCTCAACAATACAAACAGCCCTTTAAAAAATTTGGACATTTTTCCAAGTCAAGACTCTAAATTGACCAACTCCAAATTGACTAAACTAAGGCACACACTATCAAATCAGGTTTCCGTCCAAAAGAAAGAGGAGTACTGAAACTAAGCCAAACAAGAAAGTAAAAGTCAAAGGAAAATCAGAATCGAGTGGTTCAAAGCAGGCAACAATAACAAAATTCTTCAGCAAAGCAACACGGAGATTCCTGGTGATACCCAATCTGATCAATGTGGAACAAATCCGGGAAAGCCCCAAAGTTGAAGAATTGTTGCCAACTGCTGCTGGAAACTTGTATAAGCAGGAGATTGATCAGTTTATACAAATAATAAATGGGGACGAGTCATTAAAAAAGCAAGCAATTACTATAATTGAGAAGGCAAAAGGAGATATCAATAGAGCATTGGATATATATTACTGTGATTCTGGCAATCTTGGTGAAAGTGAAATATCGGTTCAAGGAGTGCAATGTCGACAGATCTTTAGAGAAGAGGAATGTGTCACAAGAATTGAGAGTTATACCTGATATATCTATGCATAGAGTGTTAAAAGATAATGTAGATGTAACTCATGTATCTTTACCATCTGAGAAATACAACCCCAAAGAACATGGTTTGTGTTGATTTTATTTTATCCCCCGTCACTACCACTAAATTTACTCCCTTTATAAATTAGAAGTAATCATTCAACTATATATTTGCACTTTTCAGTCAAGATCTGTTTTGTAAAATATGTTTACTTTGGCATAAATGAGCAGCGTGTTGGAGCGATGGACAGCCTGCACCATATTTACATCTTGCGAACCTTCAACTTGCTTGAGGATGAAAAGAAAAATAAAAGCTACTTCAATGCTATGCAACATGTTTAGAAGGTCCTTTCACACTGATCATACTCTTCAGATTATCCATTTCTATTTTTGGAATAATCTTATAGTTTTACCAGCATTTGGCTGATTGAGAAAAATTATGTACATCCAATGTTTCTATAGTTTGTTGGCCTTGTCTCCAGAAGACGTGCTTCCGCTGTGTATCTATGTACAAACAAAATTGCTGCAGACCATGAAAATGTGGTAGGTTTATTTTCAGTCTTGATATTTTGGAAGTTTTTAGTTTCACCATATTTAGCCTTGATGATTGAAACTTCACTTGAAAGTGCCGAACTATATACTGTTCATCTGCCTTTTAAGGTGTGATGTCATAACTTAAAAGCTCTCTTCACTTGAAAGTGTCGAACGGAGTTACTTAAACAATACATTAAGTTATTGTATCTTAGTCCTTCATTGCTATTGCCTCTTTGGATCAAAACCCACCCTTTTCATCTGTTAGCTTTTGAGTTTTTATTTCTTTTTTGTTTTGATTCTCCTTTTCTCTGGGTCACGGGCATAAGGAGTGTAACCTTGGTTTCAAGACAACAGTTATTTATTAATTATTTGATGGTAAACAACACATGGTCATGTACGAAGCAAGGATTCATAGTATTAATTGAAAATGTTGTCTCTAATCCAGAAGCCAATTTAATGGTCAACTAATTGAGGTTTCTTATGGAAAAGTACATTACTGTTTCTGGTTGTTAATTATTTATGTTTCTTTAGCTTCTTCCAGATGACAAATCGGCATGTTTGACACTAAATATAGGAATTTATTATATGGCAATGAGGGTTATTATGCACTAATAAAGTTCCACGACATGCATTTAATGCAGGAACTAAATATTGGTGGAAGTTTAGTCACTACAGCACTCAAGAGGCATGCGGGACAAGTCGATTGAAAATTAGGGAGATGTATAACAAACTTGGCGACCTTGGTTGGATACTATTATAGTGTTTTGTTTTTTTAACTAAACCTATTTAGCTCTTTGAGGATTCTGAATAATTGAAATAATCTGGTTTTTTAAAGGTGATGTTGCTCAAGAGTGTCGTCAAACACAGAGATTGCTCGCACCACCTACACCACTTCTGATTAAGGATATTTACTCTGCACTTAGAAAGATAAGGTATCGACAACTGTTTTGTTTCATTGTAACTCATAGCCTTACTAAGGGTATAGTTTAATATACCGCTCAGTGGTTTGCTCCTCAGCTGTTTCGTTGAGAATTGTTACTGTGGACTTAGGTTCAGTATGAACCCTAGATGTGGTAGTAACATGTCATTGACTTAGATTATTTAAATTATATATATTTTTGTAAGTAAACCATGAACCTGAGCTACTTGTAACAAAACTCGTAGTTGATGACTTAAACTAGAGGATGTCTGTTAGAGTAAAGTAAAATAAGTGTGCATTAAGTGTTATTGGCTAGTGGTAGTCGTTGTTTTATTTTTATTTTTTATATTAACTGTTTGAATTATTGGCTTAAGGTTTCCATCAAGTTAGTGTGTCTTAATGACGCAGTCGGGAGTCCTAGGAAATAGCAAGCGTTAAATAAAGAACAAGGTTGCAAGTGTAAAACCTAGAATAAATAAAGAATAGGGTTGCAAGCGTAAAACCTAGAATAACACAGGGTTGCAAGCAAAATCTGTTAGATAAGTTCTGGAGTTCACCAGTAATAAAGAAAACTTCAAATTTTATTATATGAAAGATATACTTACGCCATCTTTAAATACATAAACAAAGTAACCCTAATGGGCATAAAGACCCTAGTGGACTTTTAATCTAAAATAGAATCAAATCTTTTAATCTAAAACGAAATCAAATCTTTTAACTAAAAGTAATCAAATCTAAAATATAATCAAATCCTAAATAAAACAAAATATTAAGTTGCTGATTTCGGTCTGAAATGAATTTAAATGGCTTAAAAATCTATATGTCATTGCTAAACAGTGAGTTAAACTCTTGAGGCGATTCCCTTCCGAAAAGGTATAATATGAGTAATTCTAACATCGGACGCCAAACTTGCGTAAATCCTGCCGAACTGTTATGACGCTGCCTTTCCTTCGATACACGCAGGAAACCCTCCTACATCACTTTGGTCCTTTCAATTTTCCTAAAAGAAATTGAATTTTCCTGATAGAGGGCTGACTGGCTGCCACTGCTCATACCATTTGAATGTGCCAACTTTAAAGTTTTGACTTACAGATAATATTTTTAGGAATTGTCAAAACCCCAATCTATAAACCAAATTGTACAAGTATTTTGGGGAATCTTAGATTACTAGTAAAGCCAAACTGCACAAATCATGTTTGGTGATGGGCATTTTCTTAAGGATCCAGAGATATTGAAGAAGAGGCTCACTAGGATTTGTTGACATATTGACATTATTTTTTCTATGTAATTTCATATACTCTTTTTGAACCACACACAATGAAGTTATTTACACATTTTAAACCTTTAAAAGTGCTCCAGGTTGTGGCATCACTATTAAGAATTTAGGAGATCAGTTTGTTCTGTTATCTTTCTTGGTGGTAGTCATGTTTCCAGAACAAACAGTTACTCCAAAGTCAGACAATTATGAAGTAAATGACCATAAATGTATTAAACCTAGTTAGCAGTAGTAATATTCATTTCTCTTGTGCTTTTATTGCTTTTCCTTTCATCTAATTCTTTTATTTTTCTATTTTTACTTAGTTAATCTTTTAGTTTTGTTTTACATGTTCTTATATATTGCTCATCAGTGTGCAAGCAGGCAATGGAAGCACATTACGAAAGAAAGGAATCATTGTTCATCTAATGCGTTCCTGCCGTGAAAAGGAGATGAAGTTTCTTGTCCGGACCTTGGTAATTATCCCCCATTTTTGGGTGCATAGGAGTTTAGAGGGAGGGGAGGTTATTCCATTTCAAGTTGGATTTGAGAGCTGCAATAGTTGATGCCTAATAATGTCCTAAAAGTGTTTGTTATACATTTTGGTATCACCAGATTTATAAAATTAAAAGAGACAATTGCGGGTGTGGACCTTCATTTGTTTTAGCAATAGCCTTTATACAGATTCCAAATTACCAATATTAAAATTATCATTATTACAGAGGTTATTCCTAAAGCAATAGCCTTCATTTGCGGATGTGAATTATTAGACATTTCTTTCATTGTATATTGTCATGTGTGATGTATCATGTATCTCTATATCTTTTATGGTCAGTTAGTATATAATACAGTAGTTACTAACTCTATTTAGTTACAGCTGGCACTCTTAGTTATTTATATAGTTCTACTGCATATAGCACTGATGTAACAGTTTTACATTCAGTTAATCATAATACAGATTACTCCCTTCTCATTCTCTGTTTTATCTCAAGTCCTTGAACTATGTGAAGTTATTTCATAAATTACTATATTTCAGATTGATGGTCTCCTCTCTCAACACTTCATATTTCTAGATTTACTACTGAGTAAACAAATATGATGGTGGCTGATTATATTTATCAAATATCCTTTTTTCTAGATTCTATCTGTATGCAAGTGTCTTTGCTTCTCAAATTTTCTTTTTGTGTAGGTCAGGAACTTGAGGATTGGAGCAATGCTTAGAACTGTTTTGCCTGCTTTGGCTCATGCTGTTGTTTTGAATTCTCGCCATACTGTGTGCCAAGAAGGAACGGCAGAAAATTTGAAAGCGGCGCTTCAGGTTCATTCCGAATCATTTTCTTTTTACTATGACCAAGCTTACATATTAATATGCTATTTTACTATTCTATCTATCTAGATTCTATCTGTATGCAAGTGTCTTTGCTTCTCCAAAATAAGCTTTAAAACTTCGTGGAAAGATGAATCCTCACGCAAATTTGTCACTTTTATTTGGGATGCGGGCTTATTTTGTGTGCCAAAACACTCCAATCGAAATAGATCTATATCTTCAATAACGATTTCCCCATCTCTCCAGGTCCTTTCTGTGGCAGTTGTTGAAGCATATAACATACTGCCAAATTTGGTAAGTATTTAATATATTTGAAATTTTGAATAGTTAGTCTTAGAACTACATATATAGATTGTATGACTAAAACTAAGAGGAATGTTAGTGACACACTCTTAATTAGTGGATGAAATTTATGTGGATTCCACTCTCTTTTTAGTAGAGTTCACTCCTTAATCGTTGAGAGCCACGTGAATATCAGTCAATAATAAAAGGTGTTGAAAGAATGTATTGCTAGCATTTCTCTTGAAACTATTGTATTTTGCACTCATTAAGCCATTGTAAGTTACTCTTATGAGGAGTCATAGTAACTATATTTTGAACACTCCCTCTCTTATTGGATAGTACAATTTATGTAGATCCATTATATTGAAAATGACTCCCAAAAGTGGTGAGATGGCTCACATGAATTTTACCCATCAGTGTTGAAAAGAGTATTAAGAGTGTGTTGTCTCACTTTTCTTACTCTCATATTAAAAGATATATAGTTTGGTGCTAAATGTTTGTGTGCATGTATTTGTGTTTCTAAATAGCTTTGTTAAAGGTTGGAATCCATAAACATTATAGGTTTACGCCACCAATATTATATGTGACCAAATAGTTATTTAAACTACAAATCTGGCTCATAAGGTGAGAGATGACTTCACTTTTAAACAAATTTTCAAGTCATATCACATTCAATGTGAGACTCTCAACACACTGTCTTCATGTCCAGGATTGAACATTTGAAGTGTGATCTGAACAATTTGTTAGCGGGTGGTCCAACAGATTTTGGATTGGAATTCCAACTTAGAATTTGGGTTTCACTTATAAAATTTTTCAGGCTATATCGCATCTAACATGAGACTCTTAGCAATGTGAATATCATAATTTTGTTTGTGTAAATAGTTTTGGCCTTATTTGACCAAGAATGCAGTAATTCTTGTGATGTTTCACATTTTCATTGTCTTTTTATGCAGGATATCATAGTCCCATCTCTCATGAACAAAGGCATTGAGTTTTCAGTTTCAAGTTTATCAATGGTTCCAGGAATCCCAATTAAGCTATGCTTGCAAAGTATATACTATTTCATATTTTGGCCCTTTTATGAGTGCTTTTTGATTAATTTCGTAGTTTCTATAATCTTCTTTTCTTAACACAAGAGTACTCCACTTTGATAACAACCTCTGGTTTGTTACCTCGTATTTTTCTTTGTAGGATTACTAATGGCATTCCCCAAGCATTGAAGCTATTTCAAAATAAAGCCTTTACATGTGAATATAAGTATGTCTTTATTATTGAATGTTACTTTCCATTTATCTTTATTCTCTTCATTCCTCCCTTGACATCTCATTACACGTAACTACGGACACAGTGTAGCAAGTAGTCATTTAAAATCATGTTTGGATATAATAATAATAATAATAATAATAATAATAATAATAATAATAATAATAATAATAATAATAATAAATAAAAATAAAATAATAATAATATTAATAATAATAGTAATAATAATAATAATAATAATAATAATAATAATAATAATAATAATAATAATAATAATAATAATAATAATAATAATAATAGTAATAATAATAATATTACACTGTTACATTTAGTTATATTTAAACCAACATATACATTTATCTTCTGACATTTCATAAGCCCAATTTTGCATATTTGATGATACAGTCACGAAAAAATGGTAACGCTTGTTATACAAAAATGAAGTGGTAAGAAATGCAAAAAATTAAACTGTAACATTTGTAATTTAAGTTTTATGCTTGGAACTCCTATCCTAAGTACTAGTGAGAAAACTTAAAATTTCTGATCTTGCTTATTCTTTTGGCAGGGGACATATCATGTGAGAATGTCTTTATTTATATGAGAATAAAAAGAATAAATAGGAACCATTAGGTTAACTTGGATCGCGTAGATCAAAACATTTTTTAAGTGAATCATGTGCCATTAATGTCGAATTTTGAATTTGCATGATTTGAAGAACTTCTATTTTAGTTATTTCTATCAAGCTTCTCATGTAAGGCACAAGATTCACTTAAAAAATGTTTTAATCTTAGCCATCCAATTTAATATAATGGCTCTATTTCTTCTTTTCATTCTCATATAAAAAATCATTTTCACTTGATATGTCCCCTCTACTGGTAATACTTTTAAATTTAGTGATTTTGTTAAATATATTGAGATCCTTTGGCATTACTTGCCTCTCTGTTGCAAATGGACGAATCTTTCCTCTTTCTCATATGACTTGCTAAACTGAGATAAATATAATTCCAGGTATGATGGTCAGCGAGCTCAAATTCACAGATTAGTCGATGGATCAATTCATGTTTTTCAAGAAATGGAGATGAATCACTTCAAGATTCCTGATCTGATTGACACGATAAGGGAATCTTGCAAGCCTGTTGCATCAACTTTCATAATCGATGCAGAGGTGTACATAACTGTTTTCTGCCATATAATATTTTTTATTTTGTTGGTTAATTATCTTCTGTAATTCCACCTAAGTCCTAATTTTCGCTTTATGTTCCTTTCAGGTTGTTGGTATTGATAGAAAAAATGGATATAGAATTATGTCTTTCCAGGAGCTATCTTCACGTGAGAGAGGAGGCAAAGATACTTTAGTTACTAAAGAGAGCATAAAGGTCAGTATCTTGCATGCACAAAAGAGACAAAAAAGCATTCATGCTTAAAAGAATTCCATGATAGAGAGAATTGTGGAAAGAAAATCTGAATCTGTGGATTTATTTCTAATTAAGTTCTGAATAACGTTAGTTATTTCAGATCTAACTAGGTCTTTAACATAATTACCACCACTAACAGTCAATACTTAGCTAAGTTTGATGTTTTCTCGAGTGTTCTTGAACTTGCTGTTATGTCCCTTTGTCTTGGATCGTGTTGACACGGTCCTAGACGCGAAGGTAGAAGCGTGTTCGTCCTTGACAGAGCCTCTTCTTAAATTCACAAATACTTTTTTCGATAATAATTATTGATAATCTGAATGTCTTTAAATAGGCTTACAGTAGAATGAGAATCCCTAATTAAATTAGGTCAATAACTACTTTTCCTAAAATTATCATTTAAATTTAAATGATAACAATCCTAGTTAATAGGTAGATTCTGTTTTAACCTAAATCTTATCCTAAAAATATTGAAGTTCAAACTTAAAAATACTAACTTATTAAAATAAATAAAATAATAAATCCTAATCAGCAGAGCTAATCCTAATCAGTAGAACTAGAGGTCCATATCACTTGCATACTTACGATATGATACACAGTATTTAATCGGGTGCATGATGAGTAACTCTTATCATTCTCTGTTCAAAATCAGGGTAGTTGAGAAATAATCAATACACTAAGTTAGTTTGTCTTTGATTGAATTGAAACGTGGATGAGACAAAGGCTTGGCAAGGATAACATCCACTGAGTTTTTTTTCTATCAAATGTTTCTTGGTAATGTTGGTGGTAACATTTATCTTTTTGTAGAAAAAAGAAGAATTTTATTGAGAAAGGAAAATAATTACATAGAGAAAACGAGGGTGACAAATCATTTATTCAAGAAGTGGAATTTGAAATACTGAGTCCCTAAACTAAGTTCTAGGAAATATTGATACATTAAAAGTACAATTATGGACACTGATTTTGAGGCAACATGGAAAATAAAACTAGACAACTAATTAAACATATTTTGAAATGGATAGACCACCTTTAGGATGGTGGAGGATCATTTATTATTGTGTACTCTACTAAAACTCTTTTAATTGAGTAGTAGGATTGATAAATATTTAATGGAGTATCATTATCATTTTGTACTCCTAAAACTCATAAGAATATAAGATCATTCTGATAAGGCACAGCACGCATTTACCAATTATTGCTTTTCTGCTTCATGTGCCAATGAGGAATCACGTACACAAGAATTCTACTAGCCAAATTTGGTTTCACACAAACATCTTGGATACTGTCCCTTTTCTGTTTGAGTGTTCATTTTCATGAACGACAATTGAAACTTCCATTGTGGTATCTTTAGTTTATAAGCATCACGGCATATCATTTTCTCCTACATTTAATAGAAGTGTTGAGCCTTTGCTGATGTACTAGGGAGATTTCTAACACTTTTTGTACTCTTCTTTGACTCTTTTAGTTGAACTCTCAGGATTTGTTTCTAATATGTTGTTCTTACAGGTGGGCGTTTGTGTCTTTGTCTTCGATATCATGTTTGCAAATGGAGAACAGTAATTATCTAAAATTATCTTTTACCCAATTTTATGAGAATTATTTGCAAACTTGTTAGAAATTTTGATGGACCATATACAAGTGATTTTTGTTGCATTGGCCATTTTGGTTCACTGTACTGTATAAGGCAGTAATATAGTGAATCAGTATTAGAAAAAGAGTATATGCTAAACCAGTGTTGTTAAATGGCGACCCTATACAGCCATATCGAAGCAAAATATAGACAAACAACTATTGTTCTGTGAATCTGTGATATGCCATTTGGTACAATATATTGTTAATAATAATAAGCAGCTATAGAGGCATATAGCCCTACTGTGCAGCAGAGTTTTACCAATCCGCAATCCACGATTGACAATACTGCTAAACTGTCCATCTAATAAGCTTCTAGTATATGATATTTTTGGTGTATTGATTGATAAATGCAAGATGGTGTAATTAATGATATCTTGTGTTTAGATCTAGAAAAACAGATAGGGCAATAATGTGACATTTTCTATACTTACTAACTAGTATTACAGTTAATCAATAATAATTAAGATGTGGATCTCAAGTAAAGGAAAGTAGATGTATTTAGGCAGTGTTTTTTTTTATTTTTATAATATTTAAGACACTAAGATTATTCGTGTCAAGCAGTGGATATTGCATTTCAAATACAACCTGTGCTGATCCATTGAAGTGCTGTTTGCAGGTTACTGGGTTTTCCACTCCGCCGAAGACGAAAGTGTATGCATATCTGGTCATTTAGATTGTGAATTTTCTGCATTTTCAGGCAAGACAATAACTTACGATAGCTCATAATTTTACTTCCAATAATGCTTTTTCATCTCTTCAAAATTATCAGATCTGAAGGATTTGTTCTATGATGAACGACCTGGGTATTTTGAATATGCAAAAGAAACAACTGTAGGTGTTTCAATTTATTATTATTATTTTCTTTTTTCTTTCTTGAGTGAAACTCATTTAATGTGCTAATGTGTAAATGAACACTTCAATTTTAGATCGAAGCAGATGATGCTTGCTTAACAAGTGAAGCCACATTAACTAGAATAAATGCTTTCCTTGAAGATGCACTCCGCTCTTCATGTGAAGGAATTATGGTGAAACGTTGGATATTGATGCTGGTTATTCTCCATCGAAGCGATCTGACAAATGGTTAAAGGTTATTATTTGTCTTACAGGACTTTTGTTGCTTTATACAAGATACACAGAGATAGTGGTATTGCACTTGTCTAATATCCCATGGCTTCATTCTATAGGTCAAGCGAGATTATGTAGAAGGATTAAATGACACTCTTGATTTAGTACCAATTGGTGCTTGGCATGGAAATGGAAGGAAAGCTGGATGGTAGTTTGTCATTCTTTTGTCTTTTGAAATCTTTAAGACACTGCAATGAAACTGGCCCTAAAATTTAAAGCATTTTCTCTCACATTACTACATTAGTTCTATCAATAAACAGCTAACTAAATGCTTAAACAGCTAACCCAGGAATGGTTTTGCATGTTGAGAAGCTCTGTGGCATTTAAAGGCACAAGTGGTAAAGGAAAGAAATATAATTGGAACAACTTTATGAATAACAGAAGTTACTTCCAATCAGTAAAATTGGTGATTGTATTTAGTTCTGGGCCTGACCAAACATGAGATGACCCAAGAAAGAATATTTGTTAGATATTAAATCATAAAAAAGAAGAGGCTGGATAAGAAATTCCAAGTTAATTTAGTTTAGGTTAAATTGTATTTCATGGTGAGCATCTCCTTTTCACAACTCCATTCACAATTTCATTGGATAAACAACGTTAGAACTGCATGTAATATTTAAGAACTTCGTTAACATACATCAAATGGAAAAGTAAGCGGCAGAAAAAAGACTGCATTTTTCAGCGGCTTTATGATATTTGTTTTAAGTAAGGGAGCTTGATGCTGTTATTTGTAAGTTGTAACTAGAGGTCACGGGTTCCAGTTCTGGAATCGATCTCTTCCAAAATGTATGATAAGAGATGTCAAGAATGGATGTGCAATACCTCTGACCCTTCCCTTGATGGCATTATAGACCCTTTTCCTTTGTTTATGATAATCCTTTTTATAACTGAGTGAATTGCTGCACTGTAGTTAGTCTGAATATTTTACTTTGCAGGTATAGTCCATTTCTCATGGCATGTTTCAATCCTGAAACTGAGGAGTATCAAAGTGTATGCCGAGTGATGTCTGGGTTCTCAGACTCTTTACATAGAGGTACAAGTAGTTTTGAGTTTTGACATATGCTTTAAAATACTTTAGGCGTGCTAATTATGTATCTGTGCAGAAGACGCTAGCTAACCCTAAAGTACACTAGACATATTTTCATCTAGAAAGTTGAAGGATATTATCATAATTTTAATTGAGGTCCTTTCACTTTGCTTAAAGTCAATATGCCATATCAAATATCAATGTTACTTTTGCTTGTGTGGATTTTACAAGCTAGTAGTAGTAGTAGTAGTAGATTTTAATATTCACTAAAGTAGAACTCGAGGTATAGACCAGAGCAATTTCATGGCAGAGGAAACAACCTATGTTGTTACATAATTAGAATATTCAAAATTAAATTGCAGGAAATCACATATTTTGGATACCTCCCTTGTACGACGCTCTCTTCGGGACATCTTTGAGGAAATTGTGTTTTTGAAATTAGTTTTTAATCATCTGTAGAGAATATTTTTGCGGTTTGGAGTAAGTGAAAGTTTGTAGAAATTTTCTTAGAACTTATTATGAAACAAAATTTGACCTATGAAGGTCATCATTTACTGTTTAGTGTTTACTATGTATTTGCTTCAGCCTATTAGTTGTGTTTAGCATGAACTTGGGCTTAGGTAGGAGAAAGAAAAATGAGGCCAGGGCTGAGGAAGTGAGATCAGAGCCAAAGGAGGACTTTAGTGTGAAGCTAGTTTTACAGTTATCATGAGTTATATTCTGTTGTAATAGCTCAAGACTAAACTGACCCCTCATCAGTTTTTAACACGAGTTTTCAAGACACTACTACACAAATGCTAGTTAACTGAAGATGCACCAAGTGCTTGCTATAACTTGTCTTTTTGGAACTTTTAACTTGGTGGCAACATTCTTTTATCATCATTGACATGAAGATTGATATTGTGATGCAGATGAAAGAAATCTTTTCTGGGGACAAAGTCTTGTCAAAAAAGCCACCATATTATCAAACAGGAGAGACACCAGACATGTGGTTTTCCACAACTTGTTTGGGAAATAAGAGGTGCAGACTTCACCGTATCCCCAGTTCATCATGCTGCTATTGGTTTAGTTCATCCATCTCGAGGCATCTCAATCAGATTTCCAAGATTTATTTGCAGTGTGTCAGACAGAAATCCAGAAGAATGTAGCACAGCCGCCGATATAGTTGAAATGTTTCATTCACAAACTCGAAGATGGATGTCACAACTGAAGGTTGAACATTGGTTTGATATCTATATACATACTATGTTCCCATTGTAAAGTATTTCTAGGCAGCTTACTGTAGACGCTTTAATGTTTTATTTTTGCGTACTACAGTGTATTTAACATCTTGGCTTTTTGATTAATGCCTTTCCACTATGATGAAACCTCTTTGACCTGACTGTTATTTTGAGCACGATATTTAACTCTGCCATACCTATGAACAATTCTCATGTTTTTGAAGTGCACATCTTTTCTGCACATATTGTCTGAATTATCAATTCAGGCATGAAAATTTTGGAATTTCTTTACACACTTTTGAACTATGTTGGTGGCGAAGTACTTTTTGTTGTAATTTTTCCATTTTGGTATTTGAAAAGAAGGAAATAGTTCTGGGTGGAGATTAGTCATTGCAACATTGGTAGGGCACAATATACACATCACATGATTTCTTCCATCTTGATTTGTGAGCTGCGGCTTATTAATGTCTTATTACATGCAAAGACTATGTACACAATGGTTTATATATTTAACTCTAGACCTTTTATCTTTTACATTCTACATCATCTTCTTTCTTCTTTATCTAATAATTCAACACTCATTCAATTTTTACTTATTACAATGGTTTTGTTTAATAAGGATATGTTTGGATTGGTGATATGAGATATAATGGAATGGTAACTAATGAGATCCCACTTTTGATTTGTAAAATGGATGGAATGGAATGGTACATGATGGAATCTATTACATCCCATTCTATCCAATTTCTATTTTTGTTCCATCAAATATGAGGTGTATGTGATGGAATGAGAAATTTTTAATAAAATAGCCAAACAATGGAGTGGGTCTATATTTCATTTCGCCCATTCCGCTCCATTCGCTCCTTTATATTTTGTCCTGCTCCACTCCTTACGTTATATCAATCCAAACATAGCCTAAAATTCAACATTCTAATTCATCACTTTTATTTTATATTCTTATTTTTTATGTTTTTTAATCAAGTTTTTTCGTGTCTAAATCAAATGAACAAAGCCTTTATTTATATACTTTCAACATTTAATTCAACAACCATTCAACTAAATTATTTTCAATAATCCCATTAATTCACTATACTTTCAACATTTAATTCAACAAACATTCAACTAAATTATTTTTCAATAATCCCATTGTAAATGGTCTAACGTTGTAAGACTTGTGAGTCTACTCAGACTCCTAAATAATCTATAGACTCGACTTGCAAATTTGTATAACCGAATCTATGAAAAATTTAAAATAACCTCAAAGTATATACATATATATATATATATATATATATATATATATATATATATATATATATATATATATATATATATATATATTAATAAATAAATCATAAATATCTTATGTCACTCAAATATATAGTAAACCCTTAACAAAATAAATTGATAATAAAACAAACAAAATAGAATCTTTAACAAAATAAATTGATAATAAAACAAATAAAATAGAAAATAAATAGTTAAGACTTAAAGTATTAATTTTTTAATTGGCTACTATATAAAGCAAAAACAAAATTATAAAATTGATACACTAATGACTTCAAACTTCTAAGCTCCACTAAAATCACCGATACTATCATCATCCTATCATTTTATCGGTATCTTGACTATCATCATCAAACTTTGTCTCCAATAAAATATTTTCATAATTAACCAAAATTAAATTGTTTATGCAGACTGTATTCTCCGTTACTATTATAAGAAAAAATATGACTTTAAATTTTGGTCACTATTATAAGTAAAAACATTAACTTTTAGATTTATTAATGCTTGTATTATTATTATACCCTTAAATAAAGTCAAAAGTATTTAATGTTAGTAGATGATTCATCAAATATCACTAAGGATAGTATAGTAAATTTTATTTTGATTGGACATGAAACCAAGAAAAATTAACTTTCTTAATTAGTGTGAAAGTAGTTATTTTGCTTATAATTGTGACGAAGAGAGTATAAATGAGTCTATGAAAATTTTAAAATAACTTTAAAGTGACATATATATGACGATACATGTATTAATAAATAAATATGCAAATATCTTATATCACTCAAATATATATAGTAAAATACTAATTAACATTAAAATTTAAAAATTTCACTCCATAAATAAACCCTAAACAAAATAAATTGATAATAAAACAAATAAAATAAAATCCTTAACAAAATAAATTAATAATAAAACAAACAAAATAGAAAATTACGTAGCTAAGTCTTAAAGTATTAATGTTTTTTAATTGACTAACTATAGAAAGCAAAAAACAAATTTATAAAATCGATACACTAATGACTTCAAACTTCTAAGCTCCACTAAAATCATCGTACCAATATCATCATCATCATTTTTGTTTATCTTGATATCATCATCAAACTTTGCCTCAATGAAACATTTTCATAATTAACCAAAATTAAATTGTTTAGGCATTGTTTGCAGTTTGGAGCGGGGAGGGAGGATTTAAAAATAGGAAAAATTGGATGAAAATAATATAAAGATTTTATTTTTGAGGATTTTGGAGGGTTAACTTTTATTCATTACATCAAAACATCCTAATTTAGGAAATTCAAAATTTGTATCGAATAAGAGTTTTAGAGGGCTTACATAAATTTTTAAATGTCTTTATGTTGTTATAGTATTCTAAACCTACTAATTTAGAAAACTCAAAATTTATATCGAATGAAGGTTTTAAAGGGCTTACATAAATTTTTAAATATCTTTTATGTTGTTATAGTATTCTGAAAATTCAAAGTATAGTAATGATAAACATTCTTTATCATTCTATATAAAAATATTTTTCAAAAACATCAAATATTTTTCTATGTTTTTTAAAAAATTCGATTTCAAATCTTTCTCAATTTCTCCAAACTCACAAACAAAACCTTAAAGTTTCACTTCCACCTAATTTAACATTTTATTTTCATGACCACTTGGCACAAATATTAGTAACAACAACATCATCTTACTCAACATTAACTTTAATTTGTACATATTCTTTGTTGAGACTAGGGATGACAATTTACCTAGATTCAATAAGTAACCATAAAAAATATCCACTATTATGGATAGGTAAAAGCCACTATATATTTCTTTTATTAAAACTTGCTCATATATCAAATTTTATCAACAAAGAGATAAATATTAATTATACAAATTAAAAATATATTTAATTGATCTTAATTTATTAGAGATAGAAGATGAATCATCGTTTTATTTGAGTAATTATCATTTTGATTCTGAGAAATCAAGAAAAATCTTTGCTTGTATGATCATAATTCTGAGTGTTGATATTTGTATATATTATATAATATTTCTAGTCTATTTAAAATAGAATAGAATATACTTAAAATATTTTCTATGTATATTATATACTTCTTCCGTCTCAAAATAAAAGTCGTTTATTGTTACATGGAGATTAAGAAAATAATGATTTAGTCAATAAAAGTAACATATTTACAAACTACCCTTTATTACTATTGGTTGTAATATATCATACTTGGAAATAGTGTAAACAAGGGTTTGGTATAAGTTAATTAATATTGCATTGAAAAGTAAATAGACTATTATTTTGAGACAACTTTTGTGGTTAGAAAAACACTTATTTTGAGACCGAGGGAGTATTACACTATAAAATACAACTTATGTAGTGTTATTCATATACGATTTTATTTTAATGTCTTCGTTCTATCATAATTTTACATGTATTGAGCCTCTTGAGAGACAACATTCATCGTGTTTTACCAACACATTGTCTTTTGGTTAGATTTTTTGAAAACCGTGTCCTAACTCTAATTTGCCTCATCCTTTGTCGCGCTACTCTACCGTCAATTTTCGATAACCATTGCACCACCGCCACTAATTTCACTTTTTCGACATACCACCCCCCACCAAAATGCCTAATCTAATCTAGCTCGCCCCGTAAAATTATCGAACCACTGTCTCACACATGATGCCAACGTTCATGTGTCCGATCCTCACGAGCCTCCTCCCTTTCTGCATGACGACACGTTCCACCGTCATATCTCGATGTCGTTTACGCCCAACTCAATTTATTTGTCCTAATTCCAAATCTACACTTTTTATTTTTGATTTATAGAAATACCATTTCATGTTCAAACAACCCTATTTCGACTGTTTAGCAATTTTTCTTGAATACTCATGGCTAGTTCTACTTACTCTTTGGTTCAAAGAGAACCTTTACCAACTATGTCAAATCTCCACTCTCAACTAAAACAATGCAACTCAAATTGATCATTCGGGCATTCTTTAGACGTCACCTACTCCTTGAATCTTTACACTGTTATGATTTCATCGTGGTGTCGAATAATCGAACTCTAGTTCTATTAATTTGGTTGCACATTGGTAATTCATATTTGTCTCTCTCAATCATTTTTTCCATTCCTTGATTTTGTGCGTTTGATCTTGTTATTAAATAGGTATTTTCTCTCCCTTTGTATCTCTAGTTTCTTACCCACTATAACTTATGCCAATGGTTCTCAAACCCGGTCTCAAGGGATTGACTATTCAAGTTCTACCTTTTATTTATATTACTTTTGTTCTCTATGTCTTAACGGTCCATTTAATTTACTTTTTGCAAGTCGTTTAGCTATTCTCTTAATTGTATTGTCACATTTACTAATCGTAATGTTACTTTACATGACCAGAGTTCGACAATGATGACGTCATATGTGAATCTTATAGTGTCATCTAAGACAATTTAATCGATATTCTCACTCACTATCCATGGTATATTAGGTAATTCAAGTCTTCCAAACTATAAAAGTTAGTACCAACTTTATTAAAGTTATCTAATTTACATTGTGATTCGTGTCGATATGGAAACATGTGTAGTCACTTTCGATTGTGACAATAAAGCGAGCTTGCCCCTTTGCTTTAGTTTAATGTTTGGGGTCCCTCATGTAATGTTTGTACTCTTGAGTCTAGGTATTTTGTAACCTTTATTGATGATTTTCACGGTGGACATGGTTATTTTAATAAAGAATATATCTAAATTATTTTCCATTTTTGAACAATTTTATTAAGAAGTGATAATGCCTGTGAATATTTATCCCGACAATTTCAAAATTTCATATCCTTCAATTGTATTCTCCACAAAACATCCCGCCCTTATACACCTTAACAAAACAGGGTCTCCAAACAACCACTTATACCATACTTCATGGTAATGTTTCACTCAAATTTTGGGGGGATGTTGAGCTAACAATATGTTACCTTATTAAACGCATGAGCTCAATTGTACTTAATAATAAATCCCTCATTTAACTCTTTATCCCTACCTCTTTCACCCAATTCCTCATCTATTCTAGTCACATGTTTTGTACACAACTCCTCTCCGGACTTGATAAATTATCGATCATTAAAGTATATCTTTCTTAGTTATTATTGATCCCAGGTTATCATTGTTATTCACCTACTCTACGATACCTCATGTCGGTTAATGTTACCTCATATCCTATTTTAAGTCCTACCACGTGACTCAAAACCCTTTAGAAATTATTCCACACCTCTTTCTAAGTTATTAATATCTCATCTACCATTATTCCCATCACCTTAGGGAGCTGGACCACTAGATGTTCCTACAACTTACCCCTTGGTTCTCAACCACTTTATACAATTAGCGTCGTTACCCAACATTTCTGCACTTATCCCAGAGGTCATTGAAAACTCTCCGTGCTGTTTTCTTCATCACGGATCCAATTGCAATCGTAGTCTCGATTTTCCGCTTCACAAAGACATATGTCAAACACAAAATTCTTCTCCATATTATATTGATTGCTTATCATCATCTTTCTCCTTTTAAATATACTTTCTTGTATTCTTTGTCTTCTGTTCTATTCCTAATACCGGTGTAAAGCATTATCTCACCCTAAGTGGAGGCAAGCAATGATTAGGAGATGTGCATTTAAAATTAGTGGTACTTGGAGTTGGTTCTCTACCCCGAAATTATTTTTTTTTAGGTTGTTGGCTTTATACAATGAAGATTGGCCCAAATGGTAAGTTTGGTCGCCTTAAGCTCACTTGTAGCCAAAAGATGCACTTAGAATTGGTTGGATTATAATGATCATTTATTAAAGGTAGATAAACACAAGAATGAGGGGTTGGAATTGTGTTCATAGAAAACATCCCTTTAGAATTTCTAAGCGCTCAAATGATAATAGCAATACAGACAATGAAGATAAAAGGACAAGTAATTTATCCAAGTTCTCCATAAACTAGGCTACTCTTGTCCACCCCAAGGATGATTTCGCCATATCCAAGGACTTAATCCACTTATACCCAAAATTATTACACTTACACGGAAGCGCGGTGACTAATGTACAATGACACATTCGGTGATCTAACCGGATATAACGTTCATTGACCTAATAGAATCTAATTTCAAGATATTATATCGATTTTCTTACAATGATATCCATCAATGATTACATAAGAGTCTAGCCTTCACTGTCCCTTTGAGATATGACTACCACCGACTCTAACAAAATCGATCTTGTAAGATCTCCTATTAGGATTCCTATAATGAACACAACCATTATTCTTGACATCTGACCTCACCAAGTCTACCAAGGAAAATAAATAGTTGATGGTGATCTTGTTTT